>OY856414.1:149663700-150263700 GCA_963693085.1 Alisma plantago-aquatica | reverse complement strand
TGTGTATGACAAAGTATATAGTCTATTGATTTTGATTACAAGTGTGTTAACCTAAATTGCATGAAACATAATAAAACAAGGGATTGAGGAATGCACGTGAATATAGTTAAATACAATTACAAGATGAGGCTCAAGGATTTGAATTGGTTTATTAGAATGTGACCTTGGATTGTAATTATATATAAGGATACTTGTATTCTGAGGATGACTTTTTTTTGATAGATTTCAAATTATATTACTTATGTGTTTAATAGTATCCCTAATTAAAGAGTGGTAAATAATAAGAGAAAAGTATTAAATGTGCTATGCATGTTTATACTGAGATTCATTCATATCTATAGAAATTGCATAGAATAAGTATTTTTTGCATGTCAAGCCTACCTAGAGCATGATAAATGACATGAGATGTCTATATACTTATATTGTTGTTAGTTCTAATATGTTTATTAATAGAAAATGAGAATTATGCTATAAAATCAATGGATAAGAAATATGTTGAGATAAAATTTACATCCTTTGATTACTATTGAGAAATCCTAATGAGGGTAAATTCTAGACAATGAGATTGTCTCGAGCTGAATCCCATTGATGATGATAAAACCCTGGTGGGGGTAAATATTAGACAATGAGATTAAGTCTTGGGTGTAATGCCCATTGATGAAGATTGTTATGAGCTAATGTGAAAAATGGAAAGAATTATATGTGTTTCAAAGTACAAATTTGTTGTGCATCTTACTTTAATTATTGTCTTTTTACATAGCCTAATCTATCTTAGGTTATTCTAGTGACGCTAGAATACACACATATGATACATGATGCTTCAGATTCTATTAAGATGAGTAAAACAGATTAATAACAAGTGAACTAATAAGAGATCTAGGTAGGTTCCTTGAACACTATGAGTTTCCCCTGAGGTCCACATTGAGGAAACAAAACGAATATCCCTATAGTAATTGATGAATTGTGAGAAGTATTTCTGGAGTGTGGAGTAGACCTTAAAGGTTAGACCACTAGCATTTAGGAGTGAGTCATCTGGAAGGGCTCTGACTCAAAATCCTTGTTGTGAAAGTCTATGTCCTTGAGGAACAGACTTTGATGTAATAAAATATGTGAAATATGAAAATATGAGAAACATTGTGATATGTGATATATTGTTTTGTTGGTTCCTATCTTGTGTACCCAAGAAGAGGATGTGAGCCCCATTAGACAACCTTGAGGTTTATAGGGTCTGTTTTTTATATCGTAGGGTGTTATCTAAACCCTAAGATAGTGACAGTCTATCCTGGACACGAGAATTAGGCATGGAGACTTCTACTTGGTGAGGTACAAGCCAAGTAGTTTTGGGGTAAATGAATAAAATATGACAAGCCATGTAGAATAAAATTTGAGTGTTTGTGACATTCCCTCTACCTCTAGATAATGATATACCGTTGTTGATTGTGTTTCTTACTATGGAAAATGATCATTTTGTTATAGATATTATCTACTTCATATTCTTGTTTGTCTAGTTTGGAATCATGAACTTAAATATTGACAATTAGTTAATGATCTCATTCATATCCACTCTAAGTATGATTTGGATTGCTTGTCATTTGATATTACTATTTGATAAAATGTCTTATGTGTACTTCAACTTCAGGATTACATGATGTGTTCTTGGTCTGTCCAGTGGAGTGTTACAAAGATGATGTCATGGTTATATATTGATTCTGAATGTTAATATCTTGAGTTGTTACTCATATTAAATCATTATCATTCTGAATTAAGTAGCATCTATTGATTTGTTCTTAGACATGCTCTAAAAGATGTTTTAAAGTTGGATTTAGTTTAACTAAAAAACTTATATGTTTGATTAGATCACCATTGCAAATTGGAGTTCATTAGATGTAAGATCTATCTACTATAATTTTCAATATCTACATATTTCTTTTAAGTTCATTATACTTAATCCAAGCACTGGGGCTCTATATTAGTCTCATGAGGTTGTTCCAAATGTTTTTAGGTATAATTCTATTCAGTGGAAAGGTCGTTACAAAGAAGATGTAAATAGAAGACTACTATAGATAGAAAAGAATGTCCTTATATTCTCTCTTTCTCAGGTGGGTATTATATTGAGATTGTTCATTAATGTACTTGTATATGTTATAAACTAAATTGCATTTGATCAGTAAGATTCCATTCCGGTTTTAATGGAGTTGAATAAGAACTGTGATATCTTAATGTGATGTCCTTGATGTGACATTGGTTTATGAAAATTGTGAAGAAAGTAAAAGGAAAAAAATATCTATGATTTTCATATACTATTTTAATTTCCATTGTTGAGAATTTATATTTTTTGTTTAATAATTGGGATTAGGCTCAATGTTTCTCTCAAATGGTTAGTAGTTATGCTAATAAATAGAGAGGTTCCTGACACTGTGGTATCAAAGCCTAGGTTAGATGAGGCTGTAGGGACAATATGATCTAGAGCTAAATGATAATATGGACATTGAACATTACCTGAAATTATACACATACCAACTGAACTCAGTATCCAGATACTCTAGTCAAGTATTTGGGTATTGAGATAAGCTAGTAAGAAATTGCTGGTTGTACTTCTTTTTCATGTCCTGACCAAGCATTCATATAAGATAGTTTAGGAGTATAAGAATATGCATGATTGTAATAAAATGATAAATTTTTGAAAGATAAAGGATCATATAATTCAATATGGAACCTAAGACAAATAGGATATTTTTGTATGAGGAAAACAAAACTTTAATGGATTATGTAGATAATTCCTAATGAGTTTGAATGTGAGTTTGAATCTGCAATTGCAAGAAAAAGATGAGAAGTGAGAGTGATGCTCACTAAATGATCTTCTTTAATAAGAAAACTTATGGAAGCAGATAATATTATATAATGAATTATATTCTTGATCCCTGAGATCTATAATCAAATTTTTAAAAAGAATATAAAAGGTGATGTGAATCACATATTCAGAAATGAGGTATTACTAAGATTTGTGATTTAAGTGTTTCTAATACTCAAATAGAGATATGAAGATAACTAGGGATGAAATATACATCTAATGCTAAAAAATGATGTCATATGAAAGGAAGATAAAATAGAAATTATTCTAACTTGATACCAAGAGATATGAATGATTAGATTATATGATATTTGTCCATCTCTATTCATGTATTTCGGGATGAAATCCTAAAAAGAGGGGATAATTTGTAACAACTCATTTTTAGATTAATAATCTAATTAGGGTTTACTTGGATGATTGCATGCTCAACTAGATTAATCATTGTTTAAGCTTGAGTTAATGTTGGCATTCTAATTAAGATTCCTTAAACCTATTGAATGCTCTAATTATGCTTTTATTTTGAATAGTTAGGATTTGAGAATTCATAACCATAATTGGCCAAACTAGGGTTTTGGCAGCATATAAATACACAACTTGATAAGTATAGTAGTTCACTAAATAATTTTTGGTATTTTATATAAACTCCAATTTATATGAAATTTGGATATAATTTTGGGTAACTCAATTATTTTGTTCTTGCAAATATTCAATTTTTTAGAAAATTTAATGACATGTTTGTTGGCCAAGTTTCCCCAGGAAAACTCAAGCGACTGTAAATTCAAGCTGAAATATAGCAGTCTGGTGTTTAAAATTTATATTTTTATTGGTACACCCAATTGATTTGAAATTTTAATTGTATTTTGTAAACTCAATTTTAGAATTTTTTATTGTTTATATTTTATGGGTGATATTAGACTAATCTAGAGAGGGGTGTCAGTTGAGCTTCCCCAGGATAAACTCAGTCGACTATGTATTCAGACTGAAATAAAAAAGTCTAGTATTTGGTTTTTATTTATTTATTGATATCTATGAATGATTTTAAATTTTTAGGGAAGCTGTTAAATGTTTTCTTACACAAAAGGATAAAGTTTCACAACTTTTGGAGGAGGTTTTACCTATTAAGTAAATGATTTGCAGTTACATTTTTATGACAGAAAATTCAACTAAAATTAAAGAAATTGTAAAGTTGGGTCAATTTGCAATTGACCCAAGCACCTTAATTGATCTATATGAGTAACCTAGTACCAAAGGAGGTCTCACATTTCTTCATTCTAGTTAGAGAAACAAAATTCTATAGAGAGAGGAGAGCTAGGGCTTTGATATGAGAAAGTGGTGGAGATGTTGACCTAGGGTTTCACCATCCAAGAAATGATGAAATCAAGTAAGTTTAGATTCTTCTCATAGTCTTTCCAAGTGAATCTTCTCTCACATGTCGATATTCTATCTCTCCCATAATTGATTCAAAATCATATCAAATCACTCTCTTTTATCACTCTTTATCTCCAATTCACCATTTCTAGAGTTTTTGAGTTGAGAGGAGGAAGAAATGGATTCAATAGCTAGAACCTTGGTAAATTTCCAAATATTTAGAGCTTGAGCTACGTTTTAAGGTTATTTTCACATTAGGTGAGTGTTTCTCTCCCTCTTAGTCTCTATATTCACCTTTCTTGTATCTATATGTGATTGAGTACTAATTCAAAAAGATATTAGGGAATCAAATTATACCAATTCTGATTATTTCTCATTCAATTGAACTTGCTTAGTTCATCATATATTGATTGAACTTCCATGTAAAAATCTATGGATAGATGACTATGCTATTTCATGTGAGCATTGCCTAAAAAAATCCTGTTGCCTGATACACTTGGGAATTGAATTGATATGTATAGAATCATACTTGAATTGTATTAGAATTGAATTATACAAGTGTATTTTTG
Organism: Alisma plantago-aquatica; assembly: GCA_963693085.1. NCBI lineage: Eukaryota > Viridiplantae > Streptophyta > Magnoliopsida > Alismatales > Alismataceae > Alisma > Alisma plantago-aquatica. The sequence goes on along the minus strand of OY856414.1, from coordinate 150,258,912 downwards.
AATCTTATTAAAATTGAATAAGATATATACATGATGACCAGTATGAGGTGGAACCCTATTTAGGGTTTGTTTGCAGGATTGAATCAAATGAGTTAATTAATCAACATACTTTTACATTGAAGAATGAAATATGTGAAAATGGAAACTAGGGTTTCCATGTGCATGAATAGCCCTAATGAAACCCTGCACACCATGACAAGATTATTGGATGATATGATTCTGATGATGTGTTGAACGAAGGATGACTTCTTGAAAACTCTAGGAAGTTTAGTATCAAGATAAGTATGAGTGATAAAGCTACAACTTATATATAATGTTATAAATGTGATGAAATGCTAAAGTGCAAGTATTTATACTCCAATTGAAGGTGTTGAATCTTACTAATATGATCTTGTCCTAATGCATCTACTTTAGTATAAATTATGGAATAATAAGTAGTCCTCACTTAAATGTGGGTCCTTTTATACAATCTACATAATAATGAATTGGGAAGGATGATTAGAGATAATCCATTATTTTAAGCTAAAGCGAGTAGTATTATACGAGACATAATGATCCTTGTTAATATTAAGAATGACATTGGAAGTCAAGGGCATGGTACACTCAAGTAATTATAAGAAAGGAGATGGATAAGAATACATGAATATTGATGACAAGTTACAAGTGAAATTTATGAAATGGGTATGATGACGAAGTATATAGTATATATATTTTTACTACATGTGTGTTGATCTAAATTGCATGAAACATATTAAAATTAGATCATGAATACTTTGAATGAGAAAGAATCTTTATATATTAAGTAAATTTAGAATGATTGATTTTAAGAATAGTAGTGAGAATCATATGAAAGAAGTTAAAACTAATGAATATGAAACTAAGGGAAATGATGAAAATTAGTAAATGGATCTTAGAACCTAACCCTTTCCCTAATATAATGAGCTATGCGATAGTAATGAACAAAGATCTCAGATAAAGGATTGAGGAATGAATATGAATATAGTTAAATTCAATTAGTAAATGAGGCTCAATTTTAAGAGTTGTTTTTTAGAATGTGCTCTTTTATTATAATTGTATGTAAGGATACTTGTATTTTGAGGATGGACTTTTTTGGATAGATTTCAAACTAGATCACTACGTGTAAAATAGTATCCCTAATTTAAGAGTGGTAAATAGTAAGAGGAAACTATGAAATGTGTTATGCATGTTTATACTGAGATTCATTCATATCTATAGAAATTGGATAGAATAAGTATTTGTTACAAGTTAAGCTTACTATGAGCATGATGAACATGAGATGTCTATATGCTTATATGGTTGTTATTTCTGATATCTTTGTTAATACTCAATGAGAATTATGATATGAAATGAATGGATAAGAAATATGTTGAGATATAATTTACATTCCTTGGTTACTATTGAGAAACCATAATGAGGGTAAATTCTATTCAATGAGATCATGTCTTGGGCGGAAAGCCCACTGATGAAGATAAAACCCTAATGGGGGTAAATATTGGACAATGAGATTATGCGTTGAGGTGAAAGCCCATTGATGAAGAATTCTGTGAGGTGATGTGGAAAATGAAAATAATCATATGTGTTGCAAACTACAGATCTGTTGTGCTTCTTGCTTTAATTAGTGTCCTTTCTATTAGCCTAGTTTGTTTTAGGTTATTCTAGTGATGTGAGAATACACACATATGATACATGATGTTTTGAATTCTTTTAAGATAACTAAAAGAGATTAAGAACAAGTGAAAGATAACAAATCAATTTAGGTTCCATGAACACTGTGAGTTTCCCCTGAGGTCCACACTGGAGAAACAAAATAGATCTCCTTGTAGTAATCGATGAATTATGAGAAGGATTTCTAGAGTGTGCATTGAGACCTGAAAGGTTAGACCACCATGATTTATGAGTGAGTCATCTGGAGTGTTCTGGACCTAACTCCTTGTTGTAAAAGTTTGTGTACATGAGGAATAGACTCCAATGAAATTAAATATGTGAAATATGAAAATATGAGAAATGTTGTAATATGTGATATATTGTCTTGTTGGTTCCTATCTTGTGTACCCAAGATGAAGATGTGAGCCTATTTAGGAAACATTTAGGTGGCCAGGGTCTTTTGTTGATATCTTAGGGTAGTCAGCTAAATGATAAGATAGTGACGGTGAGTCATTGACACAAGAATTAAGTGTGGTGACTTCTACTAGGTGAGGTACAAGACAAGTAATTTTAGGAATAAAAGATGACAAACCTTGTAGAGGATCATTTGAATTTATCTAACATTCCATGTACTTCTAGCTAATGATTTACCAGTGTTGTTTATGTTTCTGACTGTGAAAAATAACCATTTTGTTATAGAGATTATTTGGTTCATATTCTTATATCTAGTTTGGAATATGATGCATTGACATGTAGTTAATGAGGGATTCATATCCACTGCGAGTATGGTTTGGATGGCTTGTCACTTGATAGTACTATTTGGTAAGCATGTCTATGTGGACTTTAGCTTCAGGACTACTAGATGTGTTCTTGGTCCGGTCGGTGGAGTGTCACAAAGATGATGTTATGGTTATACATTGATTCCGGCTATTTAGATGTTGACTTGTTACTCATATTAAACCATCTCCATTCTAAATAAAGTAGCATCTATTGATTTTTTTCTTAGACATGCTCTAGAAGTGAATAACTTATAAGTTTGATTAGATTACTAATGAGAATATTTATATACATCATTGCATACTATTTTATTCTATTTTTAGGGCATGTTGTGTTTCTATTTCCTAGTTGTAGATTTATATTTACTTACATGCAATTATCTCCTCCTTTTTTAACTTTAATGCAGTTTATATATGTTTCATGCAGAATCAGCCAAAAGTACACAATAATGACCAGATAAAATGATTAAGCCCTCATGGTGCTACACCTCAAGGGAAGCAAGGTCATGGAAGATTTCCCTTATCCATCTTCCAATCGTCTAGTCAAGGAATCATCTTTCCCACTTTCCTGACTCGAACCGCTCTCTACCCAGAGTTTTCTAGTCAGTTCCAACATGTGCTCCCAACATTTAGCCTAATCCAGTTCATTCCATATTGGTCCTCTAGAGAACCAGATGCGGGTCCAAATTGAGTAACCCACGTAAGTTGCATGTTGGATCGAGTACGGGCCATGCAATTAGCCACCTTCGACTACAAGTATTTAGTTTAGGGTCTCGACAATGAGGAATGCATCTATAAAAGGGAACCCTTATCATCCATTCTAAGGGGACTCCGATTAGTGATTAGAAGCCACATTGTGTGTAACATCCTAGGATTTGAGGCCTCAGATAAAACGATCTTATAAGGAATGATTGGACTACTCATATCACCAAGGTGCACCTCCTTTTCTGGGAGCCCATCACTAAAGAAATCCATAGTTAAGCATGCTTGGCTTGGAGTAGTACTAGGATGGGTGACCAGTTGAGAAGTTTATCATGGCTTGCACTTGAGTGTGGATAAAGCATGCAGTTAAGGCTAGTGGTGGTCTGTGGGGCCAGTCGTCATTCCTAAAACTCTATTAGAGCCTGGGGCAGTGGGCCCAGGCGTTACAAATGGTATCAGAGCTAAAACCCCTCTAGTAGGTGAGGCCCAGATGGGCATGTGACATGTCAGTCTTGAGCCGTGCAGTCCAGGCATGTAGGAAAGGGCTTTCAATGGTTACATAACCACCCTTGCACTGGTATCCCATGGTCGGGAGCTAGGTGTCCATGGGCCATTCTGGGTCTGCACCGTAATGGGGAAATATTTTGAGGCCATATAGTTGAGTCTTGATGAGGACGTCAAGCGTCTAAGTGGGGGAGATTGCAACATCCTATGATTTGAGGCCTCGAATAAAATGATGTTATAAGGAATGATTGGAATACTCATATCACCAAGGTGCACCTCCTTTTTTGGGAGACCATCACTAAAGAACTCCATAGTTAAGCATGCTTAGCTTGGAGTAGTACTAGGATTGGTGACCAGTCGAGAAGTTTATCCTGGCTTGCGCTTGAGTGTGGATAAAGCACGAAGTTAAGTATGGTGGTGGTCTGTGGGGCCATTCATCATTCCTAAAACTCTACTAGAGCCTAGGGCAGTGGGCCCAGACGTTACATTGTGCAGTGCAAACCCTACCTAGGAGCAAGGAGGTGGTAGCCACAACAGAGAGATTGGTCTTCTTGCACTAGGTGTCATGAGCTCCTCCATTATTCCTTCTATATTTCTATTGTTGTCTCTCACTTGTGCTAGGTCATGGGGACTAGCCCCAACAACTATATTTTATCCTATCTTGTATCTAAACTCAACAATATTACTTCTAAACAAAGTATCATTCTACTTATTACCTGGTCTTGTAAATTGATGACTTTATTTGCATATATGTTATGATCATGGATATGCAGGTTGTTGTGAGCGTGATTAGACACCAGAACAGTCTTGCTATCCCCTATAGGTGTCAGTATGAGATTGTGAGGTGACTGGGCTATGATCTGCTAACATGCCTAGGATGTCCTGTCATAAGAGAGGGAGTCCAGTTGGAATAAAATGGGAACTTGGGTGCCGAGGATGGTTGGTTCCAAGGGAGTTTAGGCCAAGTGATGATATGTATCCCATGAGGGTGCAACAGCTAAGCCTCTATATAGAAACCTTTATTGAAGAGTTAGATCTTGTTAGGATAATTATGGAGACTTTGGTAGTGAAACCCCATGCCTTGGTCCTTTTTATTATCATTCATTTACTACTTAATCTCTGTTGCTACTGGAAACAATTAAGTTTAATCAATCAATCAACTTTCTAGTGTTAAATATTACTCTTAAAACTTCTAAATTTATACAACTGTTTAAAAAGGTTTTCCTTTGGGTTCGATCCTAAAGTATACCACAATAAGGCTTCCACTCATTTGGAGTGAAAAATTTGTGCACTTCTTTTGAGTAAACCTAGGATTATTCTTTTAGGGTTTTTCTTGGTGCAAAATTTGGAGCCCTATCAAAAATTGGCATCATTTCCAGGGACAACGGTAGTTAGATAATTTTCAAAAGCATAAGTATAATTAGAAATTTTCTTTTTTTATGATTGATATCATAGCTCATGCAAAGATCCAAAAGTCTTGACTCTGGATTGCTTTTTGATTGTGAAATTGAGAGAACCCTTAGGAGACTTCACAAGGGGAAAATCATGGCAGAAGAAACTATCCAAGCACAAATTGAAGAGCCTATTGCGTACCAACAAGAATTACTCACCGCAGAAGCCAAGGAGCAGGCGGAAGCTGAATTTAAGACCAACCTAGAAGCCTCCCAAGTTGCAGAACGTGCCAAAGAACTATGGGATTTCTCTATACTTAAATGCACTAACTTGATTCTTCCATTCCAACCTCCAGGTGATCCAATCGAGATCAGGGCCCAATGGGTCAACCTATTGCAAAACTCCTCCTTTACAAGAAGGATTGGAAATGACTTTCGAGGACATATCCTCAAGTTCATTAACCTTTGCTCGATGATGAAACCATACGGCACCATTGATGATGCAATGCAACTACAATTCTTCTAATATTCCCTGACCGACAACATGGTACAACGCTCAATGAGGGGACCCAACCACAATATTGGAGGCCCTAGAAAACATGTTTCTAGAGAAATTCTACCCCTCTCAGTGATATATTAGATCAAGGGACAGATCATGAGGTTTAATCAAGTGCCTGAAGAATCCCCATATGAAACATGGAAATGATTCCAAAAAATCCTACACAAGTACCCACATCATGGCATCCTCAAGAATCAAATTAATGAATTTTTCTATCAGGAGATTGATGACCAAACAAAGAGGTCCCTCGACTCTTACTCTAATGGAAAATTCATGCGATACAACTTCGAAAACACCCTAAAGATAATCAATCTTGTGGTGGAAAATCCGACTCACTGGACTAGGCCCTACGACAAGGGTCTTCATAAAGTAGCCATGGAAGAGGATCATTTAGTACTCAAATCTATCTCCAAAATGTTGAAAGCTCTCTCTATCAAGAAGGATAATCTCAAAAAATCCTTTAGTGCATACGAGAGGAAGAACCATATGCCTCAAGTACAAATCATTGCACCTTCTTGTGAGTTCTGCCATGCCATAGATGACAACATGATCCATTATCAACAATTGTATTTTGCATTCCACCAACACCAGGATGAGCAATAGTATATAGTCACCCAAGTCAAACTTCAGATTTCTACGTTTGCACGGTGGCCCCTCAGCAACTGATGAGATATGGTCCGGCTAGGATATCCAACTCTACTACTCTAAGGACACTTATGTCCCTTGGGAGTTCCACTTCGTGCACCTGACACATCGATGAGGAATACCACCAACCAATTGGATATGCTGATCAACTAGCTATAGGATCACAAAGCCATCGCCCTAGCAATAAGGTGCTGGTTGGACATAGTTTGTAGAGAATGGGACATGGGAGCACAACCACCTTCGCCACCACCAAATGAAGATCATGGAAACTGGTGGCCAAGACAACATTTGGATTAGAGCATCACCAACGGGAGAGGATCCCACTCTTAGGGTCCTATCGTGTGCTCTTAGATGAAAAGCGCCATCCATTCCCTCTATCTCCAACCCCACCACCCTCAATATCAAGTCCCCTCCATCTCTAAATTCTATCTTCCCAAGAACAAATAGAATTTTGAATTTCAGGTGGAGGTGGGAGGTACGTCGTCTCCACCACCTCAACGCTAACATTTCCCTTTCTCATCCTCAAACTATCTCTCTCCATCTTTTTATTTGCATCTATCTTTTTTTCATTTTCTTTTTATTTTTCTATTTTGTTTGAGTAATGACCTTTACATAGCCGACGATTTTGATGTATGAAAAAATTGGAAATATATAAGTGAACTATTCCATTTTTCTTGAGCTTACCCATGCAAAAGGAAATTTAAGGAACAAACATGTCTTGAATAGATTTGAGCCTAGATGACAACATTTGAGCATTCTTTCCCCTTGATATTGATGATAAGTAGAATGAGTCAGAAAGGTCAAGCTGCATGTGTCTCTGATATGACTTGCAAATAAATTCATAAACATTTCTATTCCCCATACTAACTGAATTAACTGATATAATATGATGATGTGACTCCAATATAGCAATAAAATGAAGAAGCACAAGTTAGCCTCTTGTTCTCACTCATCTTCCATCATTTCTTATCTATTCGCCAATCAAAAATAAAAAGTAAAAAAAATATGCCACACTATATTACAAGCCCTAAGTCTAAGGTGCCATCCCTTCCATAAATATACCTCCCTTTCAATGTTCGTCTACATACATGGCATAAATAAAAGAGGCCAATAAGCCTAAAAGAAAATATGTGGTCAATGTAATTGCAATTAAAAAAAAAAGTCTCAAGTTGAATAGAGGATAAACAAATAAAATAATTGAATCCGAAATAAGATCTCGAGTAGAATACAGGACAAACAAATAAAATAATTGAATCCAAAATAAGGTCTCAAGTCAAATAGAGGATACACTAGGGAACTGAGTTTGTGCCATGTCTTTCTCCCCATTTCATACAAATTTTCATACACATGAGACTTATCAAAACTCTCCCAAAATAGCCAAACAGCCCTGACTTATGCTACCTTCTATTTGTGTGGACAGAGCATGAGTATTATTGAGATGAAATCAGTTCATGGCCGTACTAGAGTCTAGAAAATGGAGTAACAAGCCCCAATCGAGGGATATGCAAGTGTGGATGCATGACCCCAAAGGATTACTTGATCGTGTTTGGCGTAAGGGGCCTACAAAGTTTGCTATGTTGGGAGAGGAAAGCCTGGATCCTAGTATCATTGTTTGAACTCCTTTTTATTTTTCTTTACTCGAGATGAGAAAAGGATTAAGATTGGGGTAGTTTGATGAGAATATTTATACCCTTCTTTGTATACTATTTTATTCACTTTTTATGGACTATTGTGTTTTAATTTCCTAGTTTTAGATTTACATATACTTAAATGCAATTATCTCTAACTTTCTGAACATTAATTCACTTTATATATTTTCCATGTAGAACCAGCCACAAAAATGTGATAATGCCCAAATAAGACGATCAAGCCCTCACAGTGCTATGCCTCAAGGGAAGGAAGGTCCTGAAAGCTTTCCATTGTCCATCTTCCAACCTCCTAGTCAAGAGATCGGCTTCACCGCTTGCTGGACTTGAGCTGCTCTCTACCTGGAGTCTTCCAGATTCTTCACTTCTGACGTGTACTCCCAACATTCATCCTAATCTGGTTCATTACACACTGGTCCTCCAGAGAACCAGATGCAAGGTCCAAATTGAGTAACCCACGCGAATCTTCTGTTGGACCAAGTACAGGCAATGCAATTAGATTCCTTAGACCACAAGCACTCAGTATTTGGGTTTCGGCAATGAGGAATGTATCTATAAAAGGGAACTCTTGTCATCCATTCTAAGGGGTCTCTGATCAGGTATTACAAGCCACATTGTGCAGCGCAAACCCTAGGGAGGGGCGAGGAGGCGGCAGTCGTAGCAGAGAGATTGGTCAGCCTGCACCAGGCATCATGACCTCCTCCATTGTTCGTTCTATCTTTCTATTGTTGTCTCTCTCCATGAGTGAGTAGATGATTGTGTTGGGGCATGGGGACTAGCCGCAATAGCCCATATTTTATCCTAGTCGTATCTAAACTCGAAAATATTGTTGCTAAAAAAAGTATGGTTCTGATTATTTCCTTCCCTTGCACATTGACGACTTTCTTTGCATGTATGTTATAATCATAGATATGAAGGATGTTGTGAGCGTGATTAAAACACTAGAATGATCCTATTAGCCCCCCCCCTCCCTGAGGTATCAGTAAGGGATAGTGAGGTGATTGGCCTATGATCTACTAACGTGTCGAGGATGGACAGTCATAAGTTGAGGGAGTCCAGTTGGAATAAACTGGAAACTTGGGTGCCAAGGATGGCCAGTTTCAAGGGAGTTTAGGCCAAGTGACGATCTGTATCCCGTGAGGGTGCAGTAGCTAGGCCTCTATTTGGAAACTACTATTGAAGACTTAGATCTTGCTAGGATAATTACGCATGAATTGGTAGTAAAATCCATGCCCTGGTCCTTTTTATTATCATTCATTTACTACTTAATCTCTATTTCTACTGGAAACAATTTAGTTTAATCAATCAATTATTCGATGTTAAATATTATTCTTAAAACTTCTAAATTTATATAAATACTTAAAAAAGTTGTCCTTTGGGTTCAATCTTAAAGTATAGTGCAATAAGACTTCCACTCACGTAAGGTGGGGAATTAGTGCATTCCTATCGGTTAAACATAGGAGTTATTCTTTTAGGGTTTTTCTTGGTGAGACATTTGGAGCCCCATCAATTACCATTGTAAACTAGATTTTATTAGATGCTAGAACTATTAGTTAGACTTTTCCATATCTACATGTTTATTTTAAGTTCATTATGTTCAATTTGATGTTGATGCATGTACCTAGCTTGAGTAGGAGGTATACACACACTGGGCTCTATATGAGTCTCATGATGTTGTTTCAAATGTTTTTAGGTATAATGTTGCTCAGCATAGAGGTAATGACAAAGAATATGTAAATATAAGACTAATCTAGATAGAATAGAATGTCCTTGTATTCTCTCTTTCTTGGGTGGGTAGTATATTGAGATTGTTCATTAATGTACTTGTATATGTTATAAACTGAATTGTATGTGAGAAGTAAGATTCAATTTTAGTTTTAATCAAGTTGAATAAGAACTGTGATATCTTAATGCAATGTCCTTGACGTGACATTGGTTTATGAAAATTGTGAAGAAAGTAAAAGGAAAAAAATATTTATAATTTTGTATTCTGTTTTAATTGACTTTGTTGAGAATTCATTATTTTGTTTGATAACTGGGATTAGGTTTAGGGTTTCTCTCTAATGGTTAGTAGTTATTATAATCAATAGAGAGGGTCTTGATAGCAGGTCTGATCAACTGTGTTTGTTTCTTTGATCATAGAAATGAAGGTTGGGACTTATTCGTCAATTTGCACTTCCACAATAAACTGACATAGTAGGGGCTTATCTCTAGTGGTGTCCACTTAGGTTTCAGTAGGAAATCAACGTTATACGTGTATTTTAACTAATATTATAGGTGATTAATCCCTTGAATTGATATTGGGAGATAACTCTATGAAATATGTTTTTTGAAATATAGTTGATGTTTTAACAATCACTTTTGAAGGATTTTGACCAATTCCCAAATTTTTACCTACCCCTGGTAGTAGTAATGCATCATGCACAAATTTAAGAGAGTTAACTCGTATGATAATAGGATACAATTATTTCTATCCACCACAATCCCAACCAGATTCCCTTAATTTTGATTCACATTTATGGATTTAATAGATTATCATTGCTCAACTTAACATGGGCACAATCATAGGCACTTAAGGGGAGACTACATCATTCTTGATTTTCCACACCTTTTGTACTTATTTTCCTTTACTAGAAATCATCCATCCATTACCAAATTTGTGACATATTGATCATATAGGAAAAAACCATTCATATTTGAACAATATTTTATGCACATGGCCTTCACCGTTCATCAACTCCATATATTTGGGAAAGTTGGATGAAGTTGCAATCAGATGCTTGCATTCTAGAAAATCCAATCCTCTTAGAATGGTTAGTATTCAAATCAACACATTTTGGTTTCCCTAAATATGACACAAGTCTCTAAAACATTTGTGTCCCCCATATCTCCATCTGGATCTCTTTAACTCTATCCTATATTGATAATTCTAAGATTCACAACTTCTCTAAGGGATAATCTCTCGACCATCTTCTTAGTATCAAATGATTTTTCTTCACATACTATGGCCCATTTCAAAGGAAAATACATCACCCATGTCCAAAAAATGACTAGAAAACAATCTCTTCCTCTACTTAGAATTTTATCATTCCTTTTGACTCCCAATTGCAAGAAATAAAGTTTTGAAAGGTTGGAAGATGTGGTTTAGAACCCAATATGTATGCAAACCGGGTGTTATTCCATCAATCTATGTTCTATGTAACTTTCTTCCTGGGATAGAAGATTCTCCCACTCTGCTTACTTCAACAAAACAACTTTGATACTATCATCATTATCTTGGTGGTCTTTAAACATATTCATCCATGATTGTGACCATCTGCAACTCAGACTTGCCATTTACCACTAATCAACTTTGAGTGTCCAGATGGGATCTCTTACTCCTTGTCTTTGTCATGGTGTTTGGTAGGAAGGTGCTCAATATCTTCAATGTTCCCAATCAAAAAAGGTTGGTACCTCTCTTCTTTAATGTCCTTCTGCCAATAACATAACTTTTTACTACAGCTTATAAATCCATACATGTTGTCAATTTGTCTTTCCAATTTTTGCTTAGTATTTAATTCAACTATGAACTTTTGATGTATTTTTAAAATTAACGTTATTGTTGAGTTGTATTTGAATATGATTATAATGTTAATGCATGAGATTTTGATTAAGTCAAATGCAGTAAATATATGATTAGTAGTGACATTTATAATCTTAAGAAAGAAAATTGAAAATGGAACCTCACAAATGATTTGACATTCTAAGAAGGGTAAACCTTCATGCAGACCATCCTAATAGCCTACCTTTGATTTTCTAACATTAAATATAAATTAATATCAATAATTTAATATCAAACCATTTTCTTGACCAATTTTTTAATGAGCTAACGATATTTACTTAATTTTGTATCGATGTGTGAACATAACACAAAAATCGATCTAATCTAAATTAATAGTAGCCTAATTCCATCTCATTTTTTCAAAATATAAAACTATAACCAATTTCATAATGGATTTAAGTTCAGATCATTCTAAAGAATGCTCACTCTTATGCAATGTACTTTTCTTATTCACATAGAAACATTTATTATATTTCTTGTGTTTCTGGAAAAATTCATTTTTTTAGATTTTTATGAAATAAATTGAGCTTAGCATGATTAGGTGTAACATACCAGAAATAGAATCCTACCCTAATAGTTTTACCCTTTTGACTTAGCCAAATAAGGATAAGCTAATACCTATAATTAAGAGAATCTAAAATACTTTATACTTAATAATGACTCGTTTGGATGATAATAAGAAATTAAAGAACTTAATCAGATAAATATTTCCTATATATTCTCAATATAGGGTTATATGCACAAATACTTCAGTTGGGTTTTTAATAATGGGATTGTAGTGCAAATTGTACACTAAGTAATAAAAATAATAAGATAATTCATCCTAGAACTTTCTAATACTTTTTAGAATAGGAAAAAGAAGAGAACACTCAAATTATATTTAAAGGAGATGATAAATGCAATAATTGGAGATAATATGGAATTTAATGGATAAAAGTTGATAATGAGGAATATATTGTTCCAAAATTCATAAATAGAAATCTACGATGATAATTTGATACTCAATCTTGTTTTCTTGACTAAAAAGAAACTTAAGGGCCAAGTATCATCTAAATTAGAAGATAAATGCAAACATGAATGCCTTTATCAAAGAAAAATAGAAATTAGGCCAATAAAGTGAAATAAAATATTTACTGCCCTCAAATTGGAAAACTAACTCCAAATTCATAATCTAAACATAAAAATAAGCCTTTGGGAAAATTTGCAACTAATTTGGATAATGTTTGATTAATAAGTATATATAGGAGACAGAAAATGCCTAAAATGTGTAATTAATAAATAAATATAACTCATGACACCAAAAGTTGGAAATAAAGGCAAATTCGTATTCAACACACTTAAGTTAACTTGTGGATGAAGTTTCACCCAATTTGGTTAATCCATGAGTCATTAATGCATCTAGAAAGAGAAATAATGAATAAATAATATAACATATCTAAAGTTGCCAAAAGTGAAATCTAATTGGATATTTAGAATCTACATATTTAATTTAACTTATGAGCAAAATTTGGCTTAATTTGAATGATGTTTGAACCCTTATTTGAAGAGAGAGAAAAAGGGACCTTAAATGCAATTATTACTTTATTTATTTGATCAATTTTCCCTGTCACGCTTTTGATTTAAGCGTGCCTGATCTGGACCATGGATTTTGGATCCAACGGTTCCAGGATTATCTCCTAGCTCCGATCGGTGTAGGAGTACAGGTTGTTTTCTGTGCTTTTTTTTCAGATGATAATATCTCCCTCGATTCTTACTCTTTTTCAATGATTTCTTCGCCAATGAGTTCATGCTTTAATTCCACATAATCCTATCCCTTATTTACCCAGTTTCATTGTGCTTCCTGGAAATGCCCAAACTTGGAGTACAAGCAACCCCAAGCCGTGCGCATAGGGGTCTTAAAACCCTAACCCACCTATATGTAACCCTACCTGGGTCTCCGCTGGCCCTTACTCAACTCTTCTCTCAACCCAATTGAGCCATATCTTGTGCATGTGTCGCCAGAAAACAACTGAAATCCCTAGCTTTTACGGCTGGTTGCTCTCTCTTTCCTCGCCACGTTCGTGTGAATTGAAGGTATGCTTAGTTTCCTTTTTGCTTGGGGTTTCTTTCGGTACCAATAACTCAAAGTTTGGTCAATTTTTGCGAAATCGCCCAATGTCACCCCAGCTTGCTATCGCCATGCGTGCAAGCGGGAGTAAGAAGGAGAAAGCAGCTTTTTGATTTACATTTTTGCCCTTCGTTTTCCTCCTTTAGCTGTTTTTCTACCCAGGGGAATTTCTGTCTTTTTCCCTTAATATATGTGGCTTGGGAGCGAGTCAACCAAGCCTTGACCCACTGACTTGGCCAACGTTCATTGGGCCATGTCAGGTCGGGCCCGCTCTCTCTCTCATTTCTCGTTGGACAAACGATGAATTGGCTTTTCCTTGATTTCTGATTGGTCTATTTTGTAAAATCAATAACTAATAATCCACTGATCGGAAAATTACAAATAAATACTCATTGGAATCAGAAAAATAAGATCTATCCAGTGACATAATTTTGATGACTAAATAAAATGATTAATAACATGTGTTTTAATAGATCTAATTAAATAAGGATTAACTTATAAAAATCATAACTAATAACATGTAAGTCAGTAAAATATAATAAAATATGTTTTAGATTCCTAATAATATAAACAAAAATGTGGAATAGTTTTCATAACATAATTCATGTAATGATTAAAAAGTGGTTTTTAGGGTTTGGTTTATATGTATGAAATTGACATAAAATCTATATATGTGTTTAATAGGCTCTTTGGTGACCTAGACTACTATAGAAATGGCTTATAACGTCACATTTATAGTTGTCGGTTGTAGTAATACACCGACACCTAAACCATACAGTGTTGGTGTATAAAATAAGCTGACATCAATCTCGGAAGGGTGACCAGACACGGGTATCACTTTTATTCGGTGTCAGTTACTTAATAACAAACCGACGCCGAAAATTAACCGCCAAATCCAAAATTTCCAGCGAAAAAATTACCTCCAAAAATTTAACATATGGCGTCAGTTATTAACTAAAAAACCGACGACAAAAGGTTATTCGTGAAACAGAAATTGGGCACATTTTGATCGTCGGTTTTACAACTATGACCGACACGTATGGGTTTTCCGGCGCTCTTCACGGGAAATTTTTCACACCCTTTGAGCGTCAGCTTTTCAAAAACAACCGACGGCGATGGTCACTAATCGAGAACCAATTTTTTAATCGGCGTATGTATATAGACGTCGGTTTTGTTCTAGTTAAAACCGACGATTATCATTGGGCACAGGTGTCAGTTTGTGTTGTTAACCGACACTATTAATTTTATGTGTCGGTTTGTTGAATAACCGACACCGAATGTTAACTTAATATCACGCGAGCGAGCTTGACTCTTCCGCTTTCTCTCTGTGATTGCAATCGGCTATTAGGGTCTGGTGATTCTGGTGTTCTCCTTGCTCACCACCGCCGATCTCCTTACTCGTTGACGCCGTGAAGCGTCACCGTGAAGCACCGCCGTGAAGCACCGATCTCCTTGCCGCCGCCGTGAAGTGCCTCTGTGGAGCTTGCCGTTTGTGGAGCTCGCCGGCGTTCGTGGAGCTCGCCACCTCCATGGAGCCACCACCGTCGTTGGACCTCTCCTCTATCCGATCCTCCTCTCGCCGGTGCTAGCAGTAACCAACGCCAACAACAGCAGCCAGAACTAGAGCCAGCGCCAGTAGCCAGCGCCAACAGCAGCAGCCGGAACCAGAGCTTGCCATTATCGTCACCACTGCCACTGCTAGAGGTAAAGCCTCCAATTGACTAGGTTTGCATCCTCAATTCATCCTTGGCTTAACCTATTTTTTAATGTGTGTTGTTGATGTGGGTTGACCTTGGGTTAACCTATTTTTTAAATAAGTAGATGTCAATGATAATTTAGTTAACCAATTCCTATGATTGATCCTAATTCAGTTCAATATTGTTTTGCATTCATACACGGTCGTGCTAAAATTTGTAGTGTGCATTTCCAGTTTAAGTTTTGACTTTTTTGATGTTACTAGCAGATAGGAGCCAGGCTTCTATTCATTTTCTGATTCACTTCAAAATGATTAGAATGTGTCTGGGTCCTTATTATAAGTATGTTCTTTTATCCTTTTAAAAAGTATTTCAAACATAGTGTCATGTACTCATAAAACTAAATATGAGTGTCGATTAAACAAATAGATAATAAGTGTCACCTCATTTTATGAAATACCAAGATACATCAAATTATAGAAAATACTAGTCTGAAAATTTATAACATCATTATATGTACTTACACTTTTTCTGAAAATATATAACATCATTATATGTACTTACGTACACTTTGTTAATACTAATATTATGCACTCTCTGTCCACCCACAAAAGTCACTATGAACTGGGCCTCTATGTCAATGTTACATTCCCTATTGAAGAACAATTGGACATCATCCTAGATGATCGTTCCTTAAACCAATTAGCCATACCCAAACATTGGCGTTTTCTAAAAGGAAGACACTACAGGCCTGGTGAAGTGACCCTAAATTTTGGCAATTATTCACATGTTATCGAGGTTGAGTATGATTTGGCGGGAAATCTTGTATCAAAATCCGGTTGGCGTGATTGGATTGGAAAGATGCATGTGGGCCGTAGCGACAGGCTTTTTCTCTGTCCAGTTGGCCATAATACCATCAATGTTTGGATAACCAACATCAACTGTGAGACCCCCAATCATCTACTGTGGTATGAGCGCATGGTGGAGGATATCAGCTCAGACGAATCTGATTATGAGGACCCTGTCAGTTCAGATTCGTCTAAATACAGTGAGGAGCTCCATGACACAGCATCATCAAAAAGGCCACGGTAGGTCCAATTAACAAATATAATTGTCAAGACAAAAAATTTGTGTTTACACTTTTTGTCTGGAAGCAATCAATACTCATAGCTGCTTTCTTTTCTGAACTTCAGGAGAAGATTGCCACAATGATAAGTCCTCAAAGTTACTGATGCGGGACCATGTTGGTGTAGTATTTAGTTGTCTATCTATCTAGACTTGTCTGTATTAATAGTTATTTTAATTACACGCATGTTTAGGGGTACACCAACCCCTTTGTTTAGTTACTGTTTAGGGGTACACCAACCCCTGTGTGTGGATGTAAAAAGAGATTAATGAATGGAACTGAAAGTTGCTACATGAATGCTTCTAACTGAATTGATGATTGGCTTGGTTATTGAATGTTACAAATTACTGATAAATTTCATTATAAATGTTCTTTTATCCTTATTATAACTATGTTTTCAATGATCACTTCCATTACGGTTCAGGAGCTCACCGGCCTTCTGCCTGCCCATTCGGCTTCCATGTGCACCCATCCGTCTCACCTCTCTCCCTGCTCCATAGCAAGACGCCCGACTAGGCTCAAACATAGGTAAACATCCCCAAAAACCCTCTGTCTCGCCCTCTGATCTGTATTTACTTAAATATTGATTTGTATTTACTTATCCACTCGTTCATCTAATGATTTTTTATTCATCACATTATTTAAATTTAGGGATTTATATTTAAATGCATCTAAACATTCATAAGCTATTAATGTTGATTAATTTAGGAAGCATTGATATGTTGTTATGGCTGTCCACAAATGTTTTTATAAGAAATTGTGTGTTGAATGGGGTTGTGAACAAGGAATTGGTGTTGTATTTGTTGGCCTAGGAACCCGTCCAAGATTTACTCATTATGAGTAAATCTTGGATAGTCCCCAGTTTGGGACTGTTGTTGAAAACCTAATCTCACTTAGGATGTAAGTGTATAATGTGTATTGGGTTTTTAAGAAAATTTCGGCAGCATTTCCCCATTTGTTCTCTAAGTACATATGTACTTGGAGAACAGCGCGGAAATGCTGCCAAAATTTTCTTGAAAACCCAATACACGTTATTCACTTACTTGTGAGATTAGGTGTTCAAGAATGGGATAGGTGGTACACATTTAAGAATGACATCACATGTCTAAACCCTAAAGTTTTAACCATAAACTCTAATCTGTTTACCCTAGACCCTAATCTTGTTGTAATATATACTTATTTTCTCTTTGATCAGAGAATGGATAGATCATGGATGTCCATTCACAATCGCTGCACCCCAGAGTTTATTTCTGGTCTTGATTAGTTTGTTAGATTTGCCGAGGAACATAGGAAACAACCTGGAGATAGGTTTTACTGTCCATGTAGGCATTGCGGTAACAACTTGAAAGTCAGTACTGGTGATGAAATCAGAAGTCATGTCATGTGCAACAGGATTGTACAAGGCTATACATAATGGCACTGGTGTGGAGAGATTTCAAACTTGAAACCATTAGATGTCGATAGCAGTGCTTGTGTGGAAGAAAAAATTGCCTTCGATGATGTAGATGTGAATGAACCAGTTCCAGTAGACATCGTTGATGCGATACTAGATACTTGTGGGGTAGAGCACATCGATCCACCTCCAATGTTTAGAAACATTGTGCATGATGATGAGATACCATTATACACAGGTTGTAAGTTTACAAAGCTTAGCACTGTGTTGAGATTGTATAAACTAAAAGCTAACAATCGATGGAGCGACAAAAGCTTCACGTCATTGTTGTCTTTGTTGAAAGAAATTCTTCCTGAAGGAAACGAGCTGCCGATCTCAACATACCGGTTAAAGAAATTGTTGTGCCCAATGGGAATGGAGGCCAAGAAAATACACGCATGCCCAAATGATTGTGTATTATTTCAAAAGGACTATGTGAATTTGAAAGATTGTCCAAAATGTGGTGCATCAAGGTATAAATTGATGACTTCGGGGGAGTCCAAAACTGGTTCTCCCGCCAAGGTGATGTGGTATCTACCTATAATACCACGGTTTCAATGCTTGTTTGCCAATCCTATAGATGCAAAGAATTTGAGGTGGCATGCAGATGTTAAGAAAAATAATGATGGGATCCTACGACATGCGTTTGATTCCCCACAGTGGAAGAAGATTGATCTATTGTACCCTGAATTCAGTGAAGAGGACAGGAATCTAAGACTTGGGCTTTGTACAGATGGGATGAATCCGTACGGGACATTGAGCAGCCAACATAGCACTTGGCCAGTCATGCTTGTTATATACAATCTTCCTCCTTGGTTGTGTATGAAAAATAAGTATGTTATGCTGTCGTTGTTGATATCGGGCCCTAAACAACCTGGAAATGATATCGATGTTTATCTTGAACCTCTGATTGATGACTTAAAGAAACTCTGGGGTGAAGGTGTGATGACCTATGATGCTTCACGAAGAGAGACATTTTGTTTGCACGCTATGTTGTTTTGCACTGTGAATGACTTTCCAGCATATGGGAATCTGTCTGGATATAGTGTCAAAGGATCTAAAGCGTGTCATATATGTGAAGAGAACACTAATTCAATATGACTAAAACACGGTGGCAAGACTGTATATCTTGCTCATCCAACATCTGTACATTGGTATCAATAAAAGATCTGAAGTTGATAGGTCTTAAATCTCATGATTTTCACATTCTAATGCAACAAATATTGCCTGTGGCAATTAGATCTATATTGCTGAAGCATGTAAGGTTTGCAATCAGTAGACTTTGTTTCTTTTTCAACAGTCTGTGCAGCAAAGTTATTGACCCTGATACTCTCGATAATTTGCAAAGAGAGGTGGTTGTTACCCTATGTCAGCTTGAGATGTATTTTCGTCTGTCGTTCTTTGATATCATGGTACATCTTGTTATCCACTTGACTAGGGAAGTGAAAATGTTGGGACCAGTTTTCTTGCATTCGATGTATCCCTTTGAACGATACATGAGCATTTTTAAAGTTGATGTTCGAAACCATTATCGACCTGAAGGGAGTATTATTGAGGGTTATGTGGCGAGAGAGGTTATGGATTTTTGCAATGACTTTCTGAATGGTAATGACGCTCCCGTGAATGACAAGAATATTGAGGAGCATTTTGGCAAAGGAGTTTTGGGAGCACGGGTGAAAGTAATCAGCCGCAAGCAGTTGGAGCAAGGTCACTTGTATATTTTACACAACGTCGACGAAGTGAGTGTTTATATCGAGGAACATATCAATTTCATCAAGAGACAATATCCTCGATCCAATTCAATGTGGCTTGCTAGAGAGCATAACAAGACATTTATTAAGTGGTTTGAAGATAGTCTTACATCAACTATCTCAAACACCAGATAATGTTACTGAAACCATCAAATACCTCGCCTTTAAACCAAAATTGAATGTTATGTCTTATGAAGGGTTTGACATAAATGGTTTCTCATATTACACAAAGCGTTAAGATGATAAGAGTGTCGTCCAAAACAGCGGGGTCACCCTTCAAGCGTCGACTATGTATTTTGCAAGTGCAAAGGATAAAAGTCCACATGAAGCTAAAATGTCATATTACGATGTCATTGAAGACATATGGGAGTTTGACTATGTAGATTTTAGAATTCCGTTGTTTAAATGTAATTGGGTTGACAACAACAAAGGAGTTATAGTGGATGAATTGGGTTTCATGTTAGTGAACTTTGAAAAGATTGGGGAGAAGGGTGAACCATTCATATTGGCATCACAGGCAAAACAAGTATTTTATATCGATGATCCTACAAATGATAAATGGTCGGTTGTTCTTCATGGTAAAAGATAGTTCATAGAAGATCCTATAGATGAAGAAGAGTACTATGATAAGTATGATGACTCCAATCCATTCTCAGTTGGGTTGCCAACACCACCAAACATTGAAGCTGGGGATGAAAATGACTTGTATGTTCGCGGGGATCATAATGAAGGATTGTTAATTGATAAAAGATCACAATATTAGAGGCATGGATGTTTATATTTTTATTATGTTCCCATGATGACCGTGCTGATGATCACCGTGAGGGTGAGGACGTGCTTGCACCGCCTGACAATGTAAGTTTTAAGAATATATCCCTGAGGTTTCTATCTATATGTTCATTTATAATTATATTATGTAAGTGTGTTTTTATCAAATTTTTAGGATACTAGTTAATAGCAATTCTATTTAATTTGCAGGCATTCGCCAAAGACTACAGGCTATGCAGGACGGCCATGACATAGCTATGCAGGCCATCGACATTGCTTTGTAAATCCAAAGCACAACAGTCGGAGAGAAAGCAAGCATCCCACACTATAGCTTAGTACATATATATAGTGGGACTAAGGTGACGATCCCACCTGCTAAAACAAGTTACCGACAACTACATGTTATGACTGGGAGGTCGTGATTCAGTAACCGTATGCATTAGTAGGAAGACAAACAGATTTCACCACGAGTTAACATTGAAGAAGGTTAGCTCGTGGTATGAAATCTGTTTGTCCTCCTGCTAATGCATACGGTTGCTGAATCATGACCTCCCAGTCATAACATGTAGTTGTCGGTAACCTATTTTAGTAGGTGGGATCGTCACCTTAGTCCCACTATATATATTTTGTACTAAGCTATAGTGTTGTATGTAAATTAGGCACTACTGTTATTATGCACTATATATGTGTTAGTTTGTCATGTTGTTATATGAATCTGAAACACTTGTGCATGCTGCACTTTATGTATTGTATCTTTATCATGCTTCCCTTCATTGTGGCTTCTTTTGTTGTTTCATGGCTCTTTGAATATATGATTTTGTTGACAATGATGACAATGTGAATGAATTTTTATGAATTGTGTGTGAAAATCATCAATACATGAATGTTTCTACATGTGTATGAATGTGAACAGAGATAAAATGTTTGCAGGTTTGTGGCCTGTTGTTGGCTGATATCAATGGATGTCGTAAAACCTACAGTTCATAACTGAACTGCAGGTTTCTCATCCTACGACTAGCCACAGCAGGTCAGCAGACTGACAGAAAAAAAAATATCGGCTTCGGTTATTTGAACAAAACCGACGATATATGGTTACAATGTCAGTTTCCATACAAGTAACCGACGTTGATTTCCCTAATGAGGCTAGACACCACAGCCGTGCTAGCCAGCATGGCCGTGGCAGTGGACCAGACATAAAACAGGCGTCAGATATTTATATACAACCGATGACATAGGATAACAGTGTCGGTTTCCCTATTAGTCACTGACATCGATTTCCCTAGTGGCCAGACAACACGGCCATGCTGGTCAGCACGGCCGTGGCAGCGAGAGATATGGCGTCGGTTATCACTAAGAAACCGACGCTGATAGTGCCCCAGATGGCACCCTTTCTGTGGCGCGAAGGTATGTGGCATCGGTTTTGATCCTAACAACCGACGCCTATACCCCCTTACTGGCGTGTTTTCAATGGCACGCGAAGGGTTTTGGCATCGGTTTGAGAACCGACGCGTAACAATTGGGCTTTTAGCGGAGCCCACATAGGTGTCGCTTTAGAACTGACACTAAAGGCCTTAAAAAACTGACACTAAAGGCATGTTATGTACTAGTGTAGATTTGGATCCAGAAGTGCTTTGGACTTTTGGACTTTGATATTGAGGTATGTTGTATCCCCTATTCCTCAATATTGAGCAATTCACCTATCTTATAATTCTTTTGACTTTGACCTACACATATGCCTATTTTCTTGATATCATGGTTAGTGTGAACTATCTTGTTTGTGGTAAACTTGTATATTTTCTTGATATCTCTCTTGTGCCTTGGTGCATGTTGGTCCCTTATATTGATATGTGCCCAATTGAAAGTGGATGTTTATATGTTTGTGTTGTCCATTGTGTGATGGCAACATTGTATTATTCTGACAATACTTGTCTACTTGCCTCTATATTTACATGCAATGTGAATCAGTAGCACTAGAATAATGTAAATTACATTGGTTTTTGGGTGTGTGCCCTTTTTGTTTATGGGATGGTGGTGGTGGTGCCCCATACCTGAGTTTCAAGGATGTGAAGCCTTGGCTCAACTTTTACATATATTGGGAGATTGACAGTGAGTCATTCTTTATCATGTTTTCAAGGATGTGAAGCCTTGGCCGCCTTTGTATTTTATATTTTTCTAGGACTTTGTTTATCTCACATGCATGCAGGTTGATGATGTTTGTGGGGCGTGTGCCCTACTACCTATCTATGTTCTTTTGCTTGACAAATTTTGTTGTTTTATTTAAGCCAAGTATCCTCTTTTATCATGTTATGATATTTCTCTTCTTTTTTGCCCGTGTGGGTAGTCCTTACCTCTTGTTTGGGAAGCATTTTACAATTGATATCCTTATTGCTTAAATTGCTCAAAGTTTCTTTTAGCGTACACATACCAGCTTTTTGCTGATATACTTTTTTTCTTCTTCTCTTTTGTGGGGTATGCTTCCAACCCCAGGTTGGTCCAAGGAGAGTGAACTTCAACATCAACCTTGTAGATGAGCTTCAAGAGACTTGAAGAGGTGGTTAGATGACCCTCGGCTTGATCTTTGGCTTACATGTTTAGTTTTAGTTCTGGACACCCATGTGTGGTGAAATAGTGTATCATGTTATCAAGCTTTGTAAATTGTTAGATACTATTTCTTTTCCGTTGCTACTCATTGTGTAATGATACTTACATGTTGAATGAATTGATCTCCATCCCTTTGGTGAAAATGTTTATGTGGTGTTTGGTTCAAGGGATGAAGTTTTCTCTTTCTAGTAGATGAGTGGTTTCACTTCTTTACATTAGGGATGAGCAAGGGATCGAATTGTATCAAGATTGCTTGAACTTGGATCCATATTGCGACAAGATGAATTTTCTGACTCCTCTCTTGTGCCCTTTCTCTCCCTATTGTGACTCATATTACTCATTTGGGTATCAAAACAATAGTTGGAGTGTGGTGATTCTCCAATCTAGTCACATCAATGACCAATTTAATGATATGTGACTTTAATTTAAGAATTTAATTTAGTATCATGCTTTCACAACCTTCTTGCATCCAATGTTGAACCTCATCAATATGATCACCTAGATCTCTCATACATTTCATCTTGTAGAGGATTCAATGATGAATCCAACATTATGAACATTTCCTCGGTTGGACCATCATAGCCCTAGATATGGCCATTTGAACTTTGCTATTTTGATCCTTATTTTAACACGATTTAACTTGTTTTTTATCTTAACTGGACCTAAAAATTGGCACGCGACCCATGAGTTGGGCTGTGTTTTTTACCCCTTTTTCTCTCTTCTTGTTTTAGGCTAATCTGAGCCATGGGATCAGGTTCCACAGATTGCGCCCCATGCACCCAACAACCAAAACCTTTTCTCCTTCCTCTTTACTACATGTCAGTGCAAAGGGCATTGCAGCCACCTACCTCTCCATGGAGCCAAACAATAGCTTAATTTTTCACATCTTTTTGCCAATTGACGACAGTTTCCTTCCTCATTCTTCAACCACACTCATTTTTCTCTATCTTCTTTTTCTCTCGTGCCCTCTACTTCCCTCCATCAGTTCATCCCAACCCTTGGAAACCCTAGCTCTTCCCTCAATGCTGCCATTGTGGGAGCTTGGGAACCACCACCAAAAGCCCCTCGACCCCAGACAAGGGGTACGGTGGCACTGCAGGGCCGAGACCAGTGCATCCGACGCCATAAGAGAATACATGGCCCCTCCATCTACAGACTCTAGCAAGTACGCTGACAAGAAGAGTGGCCTAGTCACAAAACGTAGTCGCATCACAGGAGATTAGGCACAAAGCAGATTACTGAGGCTTGGAGCAACAGACGGTCGTTGGAGAGCGGTCAATCTGGCTCAAGCATGATCAGAGGCCGCCGGGAGGGCTAGCTGTGGGCCAACAACATGAGATTGGTGCGAGCCACATGGTGAGGACCCATTCTGTGGGGTACGGGAGAGAGACCTACATGGCCGCTGGATGCAGATTACATGATTCAGATCAGGCAGTGGATTGAAGGTAACACCCGATGTGAAATCCATATAGTTTGAATGTAGATTCTAAAAAATCATAACGTCCCCCTCTTGTGTCCAAATATAGAGAACTTATATATTATTTTCATCATCTCAATGAGACCTATAGCTTGGGAATAATTTGAGACCTTAAATCCTCTTCATATTTTACTATTTTACTAAATATGTGATCTTTGACCTTGTTGACTACATTTAATGTATGATCTCTATAAAGATTGAACGTTTGATACTACTTTTCACTTCCAATATTTATATATGTATCTTTTGTGCATATTTAAACTACATGAGGGTCCAAATCACCCCAATGTCTCATAAGTGACCCTAAATGCACAAATACGACATATTGTGAATATTTATCATGTACCTTGCCCTATTAATGTGAATCTTGCTTCCTAATAACACAAATTCTTAATCAACTTTCAAATTAGTGACTATACATCCATGATACAAGATCCATTCCCAAAATCCCTTTTTACTATGTTTGCTCTATATGGCCCTAAACACATCAATCTATCCATATTATGTGAATGTTTGGTTATACTTTGATACAATTGATGTGTTTGACCTGAATTGTGCATCAAATGTTTTTTTATTCCTAAAATTAGTAACCTCTTAATGTATAGTGGATTTAGTCCCTATGATAGTCTCTCTTGCTCTATGATGACATTTATATCCCTATATTTCCTAATGTAGCCTATGTGACTTGAATAGTGGTTCTTGTACCTTGATACTTATGTGGATCAATTCCTCTTGTACTTCCCTCTTAAATCAAGAAATTGTATATCCATTATGATATCTTAGATGTTGGTGTCCCACCTTGGTCCATGTGTTATCCCTAATGGAATAGATCATGTTGATGCTTACATGTATGTATGAGATGTTGATACCCAAGGATTGGGAATATGACGCCTAGACATTAGGGGACATCCACCTATATCTGAATGTGAATTATTATGTCCTACCTTGCTGATCTAAACCATATTTTATAATTGGAGCCATTGACTCAACAAATCTTGACCTTGGTTGTT
This sequence comes from Alisma plantago-aquatica, assembly GCA_963693085.1. NCBI lineage: Eukaryota > Viridiplantae > Streptophyta > Magnoliopsida > Alismatales > Alismataceae > Alisma > Alisma plantago-aquatica. The sequence goes on along the minus strand of OY856414.1, from coordinate 150,233,457 downwards.
CTATTATGAGTCTCTTGACCCCAAAATGTGCATAAGTGGCCTAAATCTTGAAATGTTCATATAAAATGAATGGAACATCAAAATGACTAGAGACTTGAACCATACCTTCTTGATGACTTTTAAATTAGTATAAGATCATCAAACATGTAATTAACCAACCTTGAGCCTAACCTGGCCAAAACCCCAAAATTGAACTAGTTAGGATTAATGACGAGAATCTAATACATGTATGTCATCTAATGCTTAATCAGATGTTGCTTATGGCTAGATGGTCAAGGATGAGTTAGCTTATGAGTCTCTAAATTAGTTACGGGATTTAAATAATTATATGACTATGAATTTCTTGTTTGAAATGTGATATGTATGAATATTCGTTTACTTGCTCAAATATTGCCATGTAGTATTCTAGTGTACTCAATTTTTATCTTGTTATCATTGTTTTATAACTTGCAAATATAATATAGAAACTCTATTATACAAACTGTTTGCACCAGCTTGAAGTTTTGGGGTAAGGACATAAGGTTGGGCATCCTACTTTAGATGTCAAGATATGACAGATTGTTGATATAAGGGTTAGCTCTTGGCAATGGCATCGAGTTCCCTTAAGAATAGGGTTAGCTAATATTCATCACCCTCAATGGACTCTTTGAATGGGAAGTTAATCAATAAAAGGCCTTAAGAATACATGATATTGATGAATACATACAACTATTGTACAATTGGAGTAAAATGATATAAAACGCGGTCTCTCGCTAAATGTTTAACTTGTTTATTCTTATTCGTTACTTCTACTAGTCTTTTCAAATTATGTAAAGCTTAGATATATGTATCTTTCAGCCCTGTAGTTAACACCTCATGTGTTTGGCCCGTCTTGTTTCACATATTGTATAGGTTAAGAGATAGCTATAAGTTGATGTCCTTGGTGAGTTATGCCAGATATACTTGTTGTAAGATCCCTAGTATACATGAGCAGACTTGTACAATTTGAGTCTTCAACATGTTATTGAAATCCTATAATAAGATGATGTTACTTAATAGTATTTGTTGAATGTTGAGATTATGTAAGGTGACTTTATTTTGTTATCCGTTCATGTATGCTAAGCATTACGCTTCCAAGTTCGTGGTTTGTTAATACCATGCTAGGGATGGATGCCTAGATCATATTGTCATTGACCTTTTTGTCATTTGAAGTTAAGATCTAGGTAATAAACGGTTTCATGACACATAACCTATCAGCTTTATTGAGCCCAAAGTTGGGCTAGAGTCCAAGGTCCAAAAGTTTGTTTTAATTAAAAATGTTGGCTCATGGCTAACCCGTCTTGGAATTGCAAAGATGCACACTCCCAAACTTGTGTAGCAACTACATCAAATTCCTAGCAACCACATAATTAGAAGATAAGCACGTACTTGTATTCCTAAGCACTAAACAAAAATCCAACTAAACGGAGTACCGTGTGTTATAAAATAAGTCAATAAATGGTTATGCAAAGTCATGATAATTGATTCAAAGGTTAAACCTACTATATTTATATACGAAAGACATGAGCATCCAACATATTCATATGTATATATGTTTACTTACAAATTTGTATGTACATTACCAATTATACAAATTATGTTTGGGTTCTTAGATCCTTGGTACCTCGACCATGTCGTGGTCATGTAAACATTCAGACCTAAAATCAAAATCCTAGCCCACCCACTAGAAAATGTGGATCGGATTTGAATTGAGTCCATGTTTGGGTGGATGTCGTTGGTCTTCCTCACATTACAAAATAATGAGTTCGGGGAAAAAGTCCATTTGGCAAGATGCACTCAAGTGAAGTTGGCTGATTTAGAACTACACAACTACGCACACTTGGCCGAATTTTTGGTGAAAACATATCGTGTCCTTTCCTGGGTGCGGTAGCAGTTGCTTTACATATTAGTTCCCTCCGCGCTTTTCCAGCTGTAGCCACCGTCTAACCTGTCTGGTCATGTACAGTTTACGAGCTGTTGCCTTCTATCTTTGGTAAATATACATTTAATCCATAAATCCCTGCATAAAGGACCGCCCGGTGCCCGATGCGCGTTTCTGTTCATTTGCCTTTTATCCACCAAATTTTATCATTGTATAGCACGGATTTCACGTGGATGTAATTCAATCGAAAGTTGAGCAGTGCAAACGATGTAATTATGTTTGCTCTATTTTCAAAATCTCTGAACTGCATCCAACAACGCTATACCAAACGTGTCCTGTGTTCCATTACAACTCGGCTCCTTGCTCAACCCTGACAACGAGTGGTATACAGTCAAGTGTAGAAGGGCGACAAAACAGGAGAAAAATGTACCGGATCGAGCAAACGGAAAAGTTCCCTACAGATATAAGACCATCAACAATTTTTCTTATCAAGCAATCATGCTAGCAGCTAAGGTCAGCAAGCAAAGCTGGCATGGCGTAGCCACATTACGATAGGTATGGCGTCACAAAGACTCGGTCACCGCCAGAGACGCCTGCCCTTTTCAGCCCGCGCAACTGCGAACAGTTGAGGCCGTGGCCTCATGCTCGCTCGTCCGTTCCCCTTCATTTTTATGGAGCGAGAGTTGTTATGGTTTCAGTTACTTTGTACATATGGCCTCACCCAATATGCCAACACTACTGCTATGATAATTTGTTTGAATCAATGGATGATAAATGAGAGTTATGGAGATGTTATCAGGAGTTGGGAGAGTTTTTGAGAAAAGAGAGAGCATGTGTATGGATTACGAATGAAAGAGAGAGATAGATGAGGGAGTGGGGGAACATAGAACATACCAAGAGTCAAGGTGACCAAGAAGAGATAAGGAAATTTAAGTTGAAAACAGAAAGAGCGAGATAAGTGAGAGACCAGGAGGCGGAGAGAAAGGCATCTGGAAAAGAAAGCAAGAGTACCATCTATTCTATTTAATGCATTCAATCTATTAAATCCATTGAAGAGGGATATATATAGTTGTCTTGCTATCCAATAGAATTTTTAACATATTACACATGAAAGACGGAGGTGTTAGTTTGTCTTTAAAAAAAATAAATACAAATAAAAATTAATTATTATATTAATAAAACAATTATAATTATTATTATTGCCCTAGAGGGTCACATAGAGTTATTTAAAGAAAGACTTTCACACAGGTCCAAACAATTATATACTTTAAATGGGAGAATAGGAGTGGCCAATCTTACTTATATAAACTCCATTTTTTATCAAATCTTACTAGTTTAATGGAGTGGTACTAATTTAGGAAACCTATAGATCATATTTAGGAATATTTTTTTTCATAGGTGGTATAATATCTTTTTATCTATGCATATACTACCCACAATTTATTAGCAAGGCAATCACACCCAACATATATGCAATTATGTACTATTTCTTAAGTACTTTGCGTCACATACAAAACATTCAACTTTTTTCGAGAAGCGGTGCAGTCAATATGAGTTGGGATGTCACAATCCTATTTGATCTCGTTAAATCAATTACATCCGCTCAACAAAAACTTAGTTTAAATTTTACATATTGTCGATCCAGTTGAGTTTGAGATTGATTGTCGATGTCAGAATTGAAATATCAATCAAATTGGGAGAAGAATTTTCAATTTGGGATGATATTGGCTTAACAAATATAAGACTATTCAAGTTCTAATCATGTATCAATCATTATAGATAATGAGTAATTAATAAAATTATATAATTAAGGTTTGATTCAGGGTATCACATAATGAAATCATGTTAAATTCTGGATGTATCACCTTTATAAAAAATTTGGATTCAGGATCGGTTCTTGTTTTTAACTATTTTATATCAAATCAGTTGTTGTCCTCCCAAGAACCGATCCAAAATTGATCATTCTCCTAAATATGAGGCCTCATCAATACTATGTGACATTTTCATATCAAATATATTTAACTTGTTAGGCATGAAAATTTCCAATTTATAAAGGAAAAATTGGAGTTTTTTTGTTAACTGTGACTATAATAATGATTGGTATTGATTTTCTTTTAACTTCAAATATTGACAATATTGTTGAAGAAAAATGGTCTACTACACTGCTGCCTCACCCGTCGTAATTTTCTAGATCTGCCACTGTTTGTGAAGAAAAAATTGAAAAGAATATCAATTGAACCAAAAAAAATCTACAAAGAGAGGCATGCCTCATGTGACACGATCAGGCCCTCTGAGTCCTGATTGGGCATTATCGCTGACCCAAAATTTTGTGCTTGAAGAATACTGCAGTACACTCATCGGCTTCGGACACAAAAGTCAACACTGCTTGCATGCAATGGTGGGAAGCACTTTTCCTCTCTTTTCAAATTCACAAGCAAGCAGGGGAGTGCCACAGTGGGAGACTAGGGGTAGATGGTGAATAGGCACAATTTATCTCAACTCAAAAGAAGGTGAACTTGGTGGTGTTGTAATGGTGGGTTCAACAATGGCACATGTGACCCTCTGGATCTCCTCCACAGATTGTGTTTCAAATATTTATTCAATTTCTTCCTTAGTCCCCTCTGAAGTCTTGATCTCCCCTCAACACTTGCTTACACTTTTGCCCCTTAGATGCTACCATTCAAATAGTAAATGAATCTCTGCATGTTTGGAAATAAATCTAATATTTCTATCTGGAGTATGCTACCCTGAGAACAAAGGTCATGATTAAAATCTTATTCACAAGCCAGCAGGTAGCAGTTGCCTAGATGGAAAATTGGGAAGACAAGCTTTAATCTAGAGTAGAATCCTGATATAGGGGGGGTAGTAGTAGAATATTCCACATGATAAGTAGGGTCATTATTTTTTTTCAACTTTTATTATCCAAACAACCCCTAAGGTAGTGTTTCGTACGTGGTGAAAAAATGATGGCGATGGGGATGGGGATGGGCAAGGGGACGATGATAATAATAGGGAAATTGTTAGAATGTGTTGCTTGGTAACATGTGTATGGTGATAGGGATAGGGATGGTGAAAAATTTTCAATTTATTATTTGTTACATGGTTATAGAGACAGGGAGGGGAAAATTCTTTATAAACAACACCCAAAACAAGTTAGAATCATATTTATTAGAACATTTTTTTTGTTGCATATCTTTCTAAATAAGTAGTTAAGTCTTGAAAAAAAATTCTTTCACCATGATTCACCATGCCTTTTAATAGGGACAAAAAAAGATCAAAATTCATCACAAATTCTCCATACATTCATCATGATTCCCTATCACCATGGCAAACAAACAACATTTTTTTCACCATCATTCTCTTCCCCATGATTCACCACGTGACAAATACAACCTAAGTCTATCACAGATAGATAGCCTTGAAGTGGTGCCAGAAAATACTAAAATCACAGACCCCGAATGCTCCATAGAAATTATATTGAATAAAAACATAAATAATAATTGGTTGCTAGTGTGAAATTTCAAGAAGAAATATATAGAAGAACAAAAAATATGCATACTAAGATTATTAATTCATTCATATCATTCTTTTTAGCTTAGAGAAATAGGTATCTTGATATGGGATGCATTAGGTTGACAAGTGTTTCTAGTGACATTTTTCTTTTAGGATAATTGAACACAAATATGATACCAACAAGGATTCACAAATTTATAGTATATGGGGCATAGTTAGTATGGGTAGTGGTTGTTTTTGACTACAAACATATGGAGGGAAAAATACTTACTTGGATGAAATTGAAATTTTTTGATTCGATATAATTTCTCAAAGCCTTGAAAATATAAAATAAACTAGTTATGATAGAAGAAAGTTTAATTACAACAATAAAAAGATTTTCTATATCCTAAGGGGTGCATTTGGTAAGATGTTATAAACTTTGAACTTATTACAAATAGATTATTTGACCATTTTGCTTTCAAATTGATCTATTCAATGATCCAAACATAGTCATTCTTGATCAACACTTGATTAATTAAGTATCTATAAAATCCCAAGATTTGAGGCCTCGAATAAAACAATCTTAAAAGGAATGATTGGACTACCTATCACCAAGGTGCACCTCCTTTTCAGGGAGCCCATTCCTAAAGAACTCCATAGTTATGCATACTCAGCTTGGAGTAGTACTAGGATGGGTGACCAGTCGGGAAGTTTATCCTAACTTGTGCGTGAGTGAGGACAAAGCGCACAAGTAAGGCTAGTGGTCATCTGTGGGGCCAGTCATCATTCCTAAACCCTTGCTAGATCCTTGGGCAGTGGGCCTAGGCATTACAAATGGTATCAGAGCCAATTCCCCTCTTGTAGGTGGGGCCCACATGGGCATGGCATGCCAGTCTTGAGTCGTGCGGTCTAGGCATGTTGGAAAGGGTTGTCCATGGTTGACGTAGCCACCCTTACGCTGGTATTTTGTGATTGGGAGTTGGGTGTCCATGGGCCATTGTGGGTCTGCACCTAAATGGGGAAGAGATTATGAAGCCTTATAGTTCAGCCTTGACGAGGACGTCAAGAGTCTGAGTGGGGGATATTGTAACATCCCAGGATTTGAGGCCTTGGATAAAACACTCTTAAAAGGAATGATTGAACTATCTATCACCAAGGTGCACCTCCTTTACATGGATCCCATTCCTAAAGAACTCCATAGTTAAGCATGCTCAGCTTGGAGTAGTACTAGGATGGGTGACCAGTCGGGAAGTTTATCCTGACTTGCATGTGAGTGAGGACAAAGCACACAGTTAAGACTAGTGGTGGTCTGTGGGGCCAATCGTCATTCTTGAACCCTTGCTAGAGCCTTGGGTAGTGGGCCTGGTCATTACATTATCTATCATATTTCTAATACATGTGAATTGTATTAATAATACAAAAGTTTGAATAACTTCAATTTATTATTGGAGCCCAATCACCTAAACAGTATGACATCGTTGATGATGATTCCATAGGTGAAGATCCAAATAAATCTTTAGTGGCACTCGAGTGTTGTACTATAAGAGGATATACTTATGTAGTAACTAATGACAATTTAATTTATATCTCAAAGTTGAGTTTGGTATGAGGGCATTTCTAGGAGGGGAGGATAACATTTTTTCTTTGAGTTGGGATAAGCAAAAAGTGATGAAGAAGGGAGGTGAGAGAAGGAAACAAAAGGGAGAGAAGAGGAAAGAATTGTTTGTATATTTCTTTTTCTATTTACTTTAATGTTAAGTAGACTAGATGGGACATTGATGGAGCTTCCACTTATGTGGAGTTGCGTGTACCACTAAAAATCCTAGAGATAGTTAATCTCTAAGTTTAGCCTTGTGTATGCTATAATAAGATCTCCACCCACGTATGCTAAGATACGTGGAAGTCTTATCGTAGTATAGTTAAGGGTCAAATCCATGAGACAATAGTCTTGTTAAGAGTTTAACAAGATGGAAAATGTTATAATCCTACTTATCCACTTAAAAGTTGATATTTAGATCAAAGAGTTGATTTGATGGTTAAGCTAATGTGCAGAGAAAGAAAATAACAAGAAATTAAACTTAAGGTTGCAAATAATATTTAGAAACTACTAGGATGTGATCGGGTTTCACCACCACCACACATGGATCAAAGCATACATCACAATAACTTAGCTTGCAAAGAAAATACTCTAAATAGCTAGTATCTTTGTAGACTTAGCTTCCTTTCGGATAACTAACTACGAGAAATGTGGAAGCGTTGCAATGCCAGCCATCCCCAGATGAATGGTCACTTACTTTGCATCACTGCCCTCAAAAAGTGTGTTCCTTGACCTGTCAAGGTTGTACTTTCATACGTCAACTGATTCTATTTCATAGCATGAAAGTACAACAATGGAGGTGAGTTTACTCCACTCCTTGAGAAATGCTCCTAGATACTGAACCAAACGTATGGTGACTACATACAATCTAGAACCAACAAGCAGTCGATATTCGAATCTAGAAGTACAAACGTAGACAATTTGCACTAATAGATAATAGATAACACAAGTTGGTGATCAAGCAACTAGCATTCATTAAACTATTGATGTTGAACTGGAAAGATAGTGTTTTTCTATTGCAAACTCAAGAATTACAATGCATGAAATGAAAACATGGGTAGCGGGGATACTCCCCGCACCCTAGTGTATGAGAATACTCGCTCATGGAAAGAACAAAGAAGGAGGCGGGAAGAGAGAGAGAGAGCATCATCTCCACATAGGAGGGAGTAAGGTTGACCCCTTGGAGGAGAGAGCAACTATCTTCAAGCCATGTGGTTGTCTTGATGAAGAATCCTCTACTTCCCAGCTTCTTATGTTGATGAGAGAGGAAGTAGCTTGAAGATGGAGTATGGATCTTGAACCGGAAGCCTTTGGGTAAAGGATGAAGGTGGAACAACTCTGGAGTGATTGGGGCAGCCTCTGGGCATCCAAGAAGTTGATGCCAAATGAGGACTCCTTAAGTCATATTTATAAGCTTCCAAGGAATCCCAAACGGTCTTGAGACTGTTTGGGTCTTTAATGGTTTGGGGACCATTTGAAATCAAACGGTCTCAGGACCCTTTCAGTTTATGCGGTCTTGGGACTATTTGCCTTCATCCGATTGCCAAACCGTTTTCCTTTATTTGGTCTTGGGACCGTTTGAGATTCATTCGGTCTCTAGACTGTTTGAGTTCATTCGGTCTTGGGACCGTTCGGACTTCATTCGGTCTCGGGACCATTTGAGTTCATTCGGTTTTGGGACCGTTTGAGTTCATTTGGTCTTGGGACCGTTTAGACTTCATTCGGTCTCCATACCATTTGCCTTTATTCGGTCTCAGGACTGTTTGAGTTCATTCGGTCTTGGGACCGTTTGGACTTTATTCGGTCTCCAGACCGTTTTCCTTTATTCGGTCTCGGGACCGTTTGAGTTCATTCGGTCTTGGGACCATTTAGACTTCATTCGGTCTCCAAACCGTTTGCCTTTGTACGGTCTCGGGATCGTTTGAGTTCATTTCGTCTTGGGACCGTTTGGACTTCATTTGGTCTCCAGACCATTTGCTCCTTTTGCAATTTTTTTGGGTTTTTCTGAAAGAAGAAGGAGATAAATGTTAGTTTAATGGTGAATTCATAATAACGCAGAAAGTTAAGGATTATATCTAATTTATCTAAGAAAGAGTATGGAAAATTAAGAAAAACTAGTAAGATAACGTCACAAAATGGGAGGTTATCACCCCCCCTAACTTAGAGTCTAGCTTGTCCTCAAGCTGGATAGAGATAAGGCATGTAGTGGCGAGGTAATTTTATTTAGTGAAAATTTCTATACTCTTGCTTCAATTCTAAACCAGTGATCTCTTAGAGTTTTATCGGGGTTTCCTCTTACATTAACTATTTCCGGTGAGAGTTGCGTGGATCTCAAGTTTCTTCCGTATCGCGTAACTCGCACTGGGACCACCTTTTCCTTGATCGCATTCCATGCATGTTTTCGACTCTAAGCAGTTTTATACTTCTTTGAAAATCTTACCAAAAGCTAAGATAGGTATGAGGGTTGGCTAAAGGCTGTTGTGTAATTCCCCTTTTAGGTGGGGGATGGTTTATCTAAACTTTTAGGATCTCACTATCGGGCATGACACATCTGCCTTTGTGAGGGCATCTAAATGTACCGGCCGGGTCATTCCTTTATCAGCTTTTCCATATACTTGGAGACCTTAGGATCTCACTATCGGGTGCGACACATCTGCCTTTGTGAGGGTAGCTGAATGCACTGACCGGGAAAGATCTTTATTGGTTCTTCATATAAGTCCTTATGCATGGCACAACTCTCGTGTTTTTATTCAACACTCGGGCTTTTATTCATATGCTCACAGGATTAGGATTTGGGTATTTAGGATTTTATTTGGGATGCCAAGCCTTGTTTTGAAAAGAAGAAAACTATTTCTTAGGGTTTCCTGACATGGACTTATTACGGTTTCGTACTTGGTGGTCCGCTTGCGAGGTTCCTTGATTTGGATTTCACCTGGTTCTCTCCCGTCCTTGAGAGTGTTTAGCTTGTTTCTACCAAGATGTTAACATGTGGAGAGTCTGATGCAGAATTGAAGAAAAAGCATACGAATCGAGTATGGAAGTGATTTATTAACTCGCCATTACATGCGTAAATGCTACATATGTAAGTGAGGATTAGTTTTTCTCTAACTTAGCTAGGGGTGTTCCTTTTCTGAAAAGAAAGTTTGTTTTATATGCAAGGGGCATTCTATCGAAGAAATTACTGAAAAATCTAAGTGTCGAAGGAAAGGAAAAATATGTAAGGAAGAACAGGGGTGAAAGAAAGAATAAAGAGAAAAGGGGTTTTGAATATGATACCTCACCCTTGCCTAGCGTACCCCCCCTAACTTATCATCCACTCTATCCTCAAAGTGTCAAGGTGATAGGTTGAGAAGTACATGGGCAAGGGTATCACAGTTCTGTTAATCCCTTGTTTGCTCCATACGATCGTAGGAGATTAGCTGCAAACTTTCCCTGTACGGCATGATAATCCACATCCTTCATGTCTTCCATGCGCTTATCGAGGACAGTAAGGGTGTACATCCAGTAAAGGATGTAGAAACCATAGTTGTTAGATTCTCGAATCTACTAGGGACATTTGTGGCTGAATGATGGGCAGTGAAAATGTTCTTTTTCGTACGCATTTGTGTATTTACCCAGGAGATAGTGTAGTCATTTAGCACAGTCCTTCACCACTTCCTCCGTGGGAGTCTTTGTTGTAACAACATATTGTTTTTGGTTTGGATCAAAATGGCTGTCGAAACTATTGTAGATGATTGTTGTTCCTACGTGTAGGTTTGTTGCGAGTAGCATCCAGTGGTCGGAATGAAGAAAGGGACGAATAATGAACTTTGGAGTTATATATTGAAGATATGAAATTAGTGTCTCTATGGTTCCGAAATTCTTCGACCCTAATAGATCATCCTTCATGTATGCTGACGTCATATAAACCGTAGGGTGGTCCCGTGCTAGAAGAAACTGATACGTAGTCATCACGCTCATGGATAAAGAACCTTTAACTTGTACAGTTTCACAGAGAGAATATGCCATTACCAAAATGTCTATGTGTAGGAAAACTAGCTCATCATTCTCTACGTGTAGCCGAGACATGATGAGTCGGAGTTTGTTGTCAGAGAGGCTCTTGCATGCGTTAAGGTCAAAATTTGGAAATGTTGGTTGTATGGTAGATAGGGGCACCATTGGTTGGAAAGCTCTGTTGATGGTGATCCTTGTTATCAAGTCGATGTCCTCCTTGTCTGCCACCATATCAAAAGCATAAGGGTCCCACTGTCATTGTTCCAGGACCTTGGTAGTTTGATGTTGCTATTTCTCCAACTCTTTTAGAATTGTCCTGTATGGATGCTTTTGTGGACGTCAGATAGCAGAGGAGAGATACTGAGGTACTACTCCTATGCCATTATCAGATCCTTAAAGAATCGTCTGTTGCAGATGAGTTCCATGGCATAACTCCCCATAAAGAGGCATATCCTCTACTGCTAACTCAGTAAACGGGAGTTGTCGATTTAGTGCTTCTGTGTGTCTTATTGTACAGAAAGCACAATCCCCGGAACCCTCAATTGTTCAGACATGTGGGTTGATGATTCAAAACCAGGGTTGATTCCAACCATGTCTAAGAGATGGGCAGGCGACCCATATTATTTTGAGAATCCGGAAAGGAATGCATCGTGCTTCCCTGGCTTCTAACCCTACAAAGTTGATATGTCTGATTTTTTAGTTCACTGGCATAGAAGTTGTACACCTTGGAGTCGCATGCCTCGATGTCGACAATCATGAGCAGCCAGTGTCTGGAAACTTTAAAGGGCACGCTGATGTAGCGTTCCCTCCTTGCTAGACTAGCCTGCAGCCGCTCTACGGACTTCTCCTATAAGTCCTTGTATAGTAGAGATAGGGACAGGGTGGGTGAAGCATTGAAAATAGGCTGCACTTTCTTGGAGCTTCAGAATTCTTCTATAGCATTGGCAAGTAGGATGCAAAAGAGAGACATCATCACCGCCGATTGTAGTCGAAGGAGAATACAAAAATCTTCGCGGGTCAACTTGCATTTTGTGTTTGTATTTTTATATATGATGTCCCCCCTATTCTTGGCATCATCTAAAATAGTGTTTAGGATAAAGATGTCCTGAACATCTAGTGTAGAGATGGCCGCCGTGTCTAGATCTTTCATCAGATGAGGTAGAGGTGGCAGCGGGGGCAGGTCCTATGGAGGGAGTGAAGTCTACACACTATCTTCTAAGAACGGAGGTAGAGCTTCGCCTTTATCTGAGTCATAACTGGAGTCGAGTCTATCTTCTGTGTCTAGACTCACTCTATCAGGTTCTTCCTGTTCTGGGGGGAAGTTTGTAGATTATTGAATTGCTGTTGTAGCTGGGCTTATGCTGGTTTCCATTATACATTGTTGAAATTCAGCAAAAGTGGCTTCTTTAGCAGCTTCCCCCAGTGATCCCATGGCTGAGAAATTAAAGAACTGATCCCCATATGACATTGTGACATTGTCATTGTTATTGGGAGACTTGGGATCTTTGGTTGCACCTTCATGGTGGCCTCTATCTTGTCCTATTTTTGAAGGGTCTGCCCCTCAGTTTGTGCCCTCCCCAGCATTGCTTGGGTCGTCGAGTTGATCGTCTGAGGAGGAGCTATCATTGTTGGAGTCAGCCGAGGAGTCAAAGTCATCATCATCGTCTTCACTGGTGTCATCATCGTCATTCGCCACCTCTTCTTTTGCCTTCATGATTGACTTCTTCTTGCACTGCCAATGGATTGCTTACAGCTTTTCAAGTGACACTTGCACATGCTTGTGGGTTTCGAGCAGTGCATCGTGGCTGTCTTTAAGATCTGCATATCTTGCTTCGGCAGAGTGAAGTCGTGCAGATAGATCGATTGTTTGTGTGTGATGGCCGTTAAGTTCTTTGTTGGAGTCCTCCTCCTGGCGGCGAATGAGTTGTAGAAGGTTGTTGTTGATGTCATCCAAGTGCGTGCTTTGAGAAGTTTGCTGGTGCTGAAGCTCGCGGAGGGTCTCCGGCAAAGGTTGAGTTTGCGTGGAGACCCTGTCGACATGTTGGGCCAATGCTTCTTGCTGGCCTTTCATCTTGAGTACCAATTCTGGCAGGGTTTGTAAGCAGCTCTCGGTGTGGTCGACTTGGTGAGACGCTGCTTCCTGCCGTTGTTGGATGCTTGCGATGATGCCTGGCAAGGCGTTGTTCCGCTCGTCGGTCTTAGAGACCTATGAAGCGATTTTCTACACACAAGAAAAAATAGATGATAATATGTTAGAAGGATTGGTGAGGAGGTTTCAAATGGCATCAAATTGCCATCCCAATTCCTCACCGACGTTAGAAAAGGGGACCCCACAGATGGAAGGGTGAGGTGGCTGGGGTCGGGGTGGAAGGGTGGTAGTGCCCAGCGAGAGAGACACTATTGATGGACCCGCAAATTGTGTGGTGACTGTTGATGGAGTCACTAGCGATATCGGGGTGGTGGAGGTAGATGGGGTGGTGGATGGGAATGGTGGTGACATCCTGGGTGAGAAGGGATGAAATGGAAGTGACGAGGGGAAAAAAATTGAAGTGAAGGTGAGATCGGGTGTTCAGGTGGAGAATGGAGTGCCCAAAGGGGAAAAGAGTGAGGAGGAGTATGCAGGTGAAGTTGTGGATGTGGATGAGGGAATTATGGTGGACGTTGTTGTGGAGAATGGGGGAAGAGTGATGGATGGTGGAATGGTGGAGGGTGGTGGTGTGGTGGCGGAGTGGTGGAAGGTGGTAGTGGTTGTGGTGGTGGTAGAGGTGAAACCAACATCCAGATCGAAGATGAAAGTTTCTGGTGTTTCAGCATTGTGAGGTGGCTCCGCCTCTGGGTTTATCTTTGATGTGGGCGTCTCTGATTTCTATTGTTTTTGTGTACACAACTTTGAAGGTCGTGTTACTGGAATTTTCTTTGGCCGTGCTGCGAGGGTAGTGACGCTATGTTCAGTTTTCCCAGTCTTTGCCTACTTCTCTTTTGCTTTGACTGAGGCTATGAGGTTGTCAAGCTCTTCTTCAATGAAGAGCATCTTATCTTTGTCATAGTCCGCCACTTCCGGAAGAGGTAGCAGAGTTCTGGATGCTTTGACAGTTGGGCAGAAAATGTAGTGGAGTTTAGCATCCTTTTCCTTTATGATGTATGAGTTCTTTAAACTCTGTTCATTTGTAAGGATGTCGCCCTTTATCACCGTGCACTTGGGTAGAGGTATGTCCATCTTGAGAAATTTCAAGATTGATGTTATATGACCACCCATGCAGATTTCTTTCCCGAGGGCATAGGTTGCGTGCTTGTGAATCAGTTTCCAACCTATGTTAACCGGCTGCCCTGTGAGAATGGACCATAGGATAAAGAGATCTGAAATAATAATGTTCCCACTCTCTGTCCTGGGAAAAAGGGTACCAGTGATGATTTTATGCAGTGTGTGCACCAAGCCAGAATGAATGTTAGAGGCCTTGCAAGTTTTTGCCTCATAGGTTTGAATCCCCGTTAAAGATTTTCAAAAGTTGTGCATGTTGAACTGGGAGTTGTCCAGGCCTACAACTTTACCCTTCTTCGGTTGATCTGGGTTGTCAATGAAGATCTCATTTAGCATGTTCTCGGTTAAGACGATCTTGCTTCCAAAAAGTGAGGTGACCAGCCTGCGGTCACCTCCGTCTTTCCAATTATCCTTTACTTCCACGGTTTCTTTGTTAATGTATGTGAAGAACTCAACTGTGGGCTCAACATAAGAGGTTTCTGCCACAAAACAGAGTTTTGAAAGATTTGCGTTGTCTAGCAAGGCAAGAACTCTGTCATAAATCCCTATTTTCTTCAGTATATTTGAGAAGACATACTTTGTTGGGCGCAACACCTTATCACCAGCTGGGAGGTTTTGGATGTATAGGTCAGATGGTGTAGGTTCTGTGGTGGTGGTGGTGGGATTTGCAACTGCAGGGAAAGCGTGTCTTGCCAAGATCTGTTCCCTTGCGGTAGAGGGCCGAACTTGCTTCCTTTCCCTTTTCTTTGATGGTTGTCCCTTGGTGGCTTCTTCAGTTTGTCTTTTGCCTTTGGAATTTAGGACTGGGGATTCATCCTTGAAGTTTGGTGCGTACTCCAAACCTTCGTCACTGGAGGAAATCTCCTCCACTTCTTCAATAGGGTCTTTGGTTAGGCACATGTTGATTCGTTCAATTTCATTCATGACTTTAATCAGGTCAACTTTTGGTGGGACCTTTCTTGTCTTTTTGTAAGTGTCCACAATGTGTTGGAGCTTTGCGCGATCCTCCAGTAGTTGCTCCCTTATTCAGAAGGGAGCGTCAGCAGTTCCTGTGGCTTGATTTGTAGGTGAGGCCATTCCGTAATTAGAAAATTATATATGTTAATAAAAGAAAAATGTTGAAAGAATTACAATATTGAAAAATGAAATCGTTTTAAGGATGAAATCATGTTTTCCAAGACTATTTTGGCTCCAAACAGTTTCAAGACCGTATGGCTCCAAACGATTTCAAGATCGTATGGATCCAAACGGTTCCAAGACCATACGACTCCAAATGGTTTCAAGACCCAAACGGTTTCAAGACCGTATGGCTCCAAACAGTTTCAAGACCATATGGCTCCAAACGGTTGTACGACTGTTTGGTCTGAAACCACAAGGAAGATGAAATGATAGGGATGACTAGCGGCGAAAAGATGGCAAAATGGTGAAAACGATGCCATGGATGAAGGTGTTAATGGCGGTAACAGCGGTGGCGGAAATCGGGAAGTTCGTTTGTGGTAGAAATGGCAGAAATGACACCGAAATCAGTGGGAACGACGATTGCGGTAGCAGCGTTCTACCTTGCTGCTTAGACGATGATGACGAAGGTGAAGGATGCGTCACAGTGGTGGTATCATCGAGGGAGTGAATGGAGCAGGTTGAAATGAACTGGAGACGAGAGGAAGAGGACAGTGGTCTCTAGAGCAGAGAGTCAGACTGAATAGAACATGGTTTTGTGCGTGAGCAAAATATCAAGAAGCGAAGGAAAGAAAAAGAGAGGGGGTCGAGCAATATTTATAGAAAAAAGAGGAGCGACGTTACAAATTCTCAAGCGCAAACGGTTTCGAAACCATATGGAGTCCAAAAAATTTCGAGACCGTATGGAGCTCAGACGATTTTGAGAACGTATGGAGCCCAAACGGTTTTGAGACCGTATGGTTCCAAACAGTTTCAAAACCGTATGGAGCCCAAACAGTTGCGAGACCATAAGGATCCAAACGGTTTCGAGACCGTATGGATTCCAAACGGTTTCGAGACCGTATGGATCCAAATGGTTTCAAAACCATTAGGATAGAAAAAGTTTTTGGTTTTATATTTTTATGCATGTTTGTTTTGGATGTTGAGTAGATTTTTATATTTTCTGGATAAAGGTGAAAGGTCTAAGAAAATAGAAAATTTTCAAAAATAAAAGGTGATACTCAGTTCTTGGGTTGCCTCCCAAGTAGCACCTAGGTTTTACGTCGCTGGCTCGACGAAGTTCTGACTTGGTTAGATTGATGTGGTAGGATCTTGAATCTCAATGGTTTGTCTTAGAATTTTGTCAACAATATTTCTTCAATCTGTGGCCATTGACAGTTCTATCCCCTCCATTATCATCAATAATGATGATTGCTCCGGTAGGGTAGATGTGCTTAATGGTGAATGGCCAAGACCACTTTGTGCGAAGTTTTTCGGGGAACATCTTAAGTATAGAGTTGAAAAGAAGGACTTTATCTCTGACGATGATATCTTTCCTTTTGAGATGTCCATCATGCCAAATCTTAGTTTGTTCTTTGTAGATCCTAGCGCTTTGGTAGGCGGTCATTCGTAGTTCCTCAAGTTCTTGTAATTGCAGTTGTCTATACTCGTCGGTGCTTTTGAAATTGAAATTCAATTGTTTGATGGCCCACCAAGCTTTGTGTTCCAGTTCAACTAGAAGATGACAAGACTTCCCATATATCAAACGAAACAAGGTTGTTCGTATTGGTGTTTTATAAGAAGTGTGGTATGCCCAAAGGGCATAATGGAGCTTAGTGGACCAATCTGTGTGATGTTTGTTGACCGTTTTTTCTAGAATGTCCTTTAGTTGTCTATTTGAAACTTTGACTTGGCCACTTCTCTTTGGATGGTAAGGTGTGGCGACCTTGTGTTTAACTCCATATTTTCTTAGGAGGGCTTCAAAACTTTGCTCTAAGAAATGAGATCCTCCATCTGATATGATTGTTCGAGGGATTCCGAATCTAGGGAAAATGATATCCTTGAACATTTTAATAACTGGTTTGGAATCGCAAGAAACGGTGGGTATAGCTTCTACCCACTTTGAAACATAATCCACAACAACCAGTATGTATGAGAATCTGTAAGATGAGGGGAAAGGGCCCATGTAGTCTATTCCCCATAAATCAAAAAGCTCGATTTCTTACCACAAGGTAAGAGGCATTTCATTTCTTTTAGATATACTCCCGGAAAGCTGACATTTATTGCAGGATCGGACGGAATTATGGGCATCCTTTGCTATCGTTGGCCAAAAGAAACCAGATTGAAGAACTTTGAGAGAAGTTTTCTTTGAACTCATGTGCCCCCAGTAGGGCTAGAATGGAAATGTTCTAGAACATGGATACTTTCTTCTTCTGGTAGACAATGACAGAAGTCCGTCCGCAAATAGACAGAAAAGATATGGTTCGTCCCAGAAATATTGCTTAACATCATGAAGAAATTTTTTTTTATCATGGTGAGAGGCGGAAGGGTGGATAATTCCTGTAGCCAGATAGTTCACTATATCGGCATACCAAGGAAATCCGGTGGTAACTTTCATAAGCTGGTCATCAGGTAGGGAGTCTCGGATTGGTATATTGTCATCCTCTTGAGACTCGATGCGACTTAGATGATCAGCGAAGACATTTTCCACCCCGCTCTTATCCTTTATTTCTAAGTCAAATTCTTGAAGCATCAATACCCAGTGGATGAGTTTGGGTTTTGCATCTTATTTCTAAATTAGGTATCTGATGGCTGAGTGGTCCATGTATACTATGATTTTCAATCCGATAAGATAGGAATGAAATTTCTCAAAGGCGTAGATGATGGCCAAGAATTTCTTTTCAGTAGTAGTATAATTCTTTTGCACCTCATCTAGCGTTTTTGATGCATAGTATATCACATGGGGCTTTTTGTCTATTCTCTGCCCTAGCACCGCTCCTATAGCATAATCACTAGCGTCACACATTATCTCGAATGGTTGTGACCAGTCAGGTGCTCTCAGAATCGGTGCAAAGATTAGAGAATTCTTTAAGGTTGTGAAGCTATGTAGACATTCATGGTAAAACTTGAACTCAACATCCTTGGTTAATAAGTAGGTCATGGGTTTTGCTATTTTCGAGAAGTCTTTAATAAATCTTTGATAGAATCTAGCATGAACCAGAAATGCTCGCACTCCCCTTATGTCCTTTGGCGGTGATAGCTTTGAGATGACATCGATCTTTGCTTTGTCTACTTCAATTCCTCTTTCACTTACTCGATGTCCGAGGACAACACCTTCGGTCACCATGAAGTGGCACTTTTCCCAATTCAGGATAAGGTTTGTTTCCTCGCATCTTTGTAAAACTTTTCTGAGGTTGAGTAGACAATTGTCGAAAGAATCTCTGTAAACTAAAAAGTCATCCATAAATACTTCCAATATGGACTCGGTTAAACCTACGAAAATTGCTGACATACACCTTTGGAAGGTTGCGGGTGCGTTACACAGCCCAAAAGGCATCCTTCTGAAAGCATAGGTTCCAAAGGGATAAGTAAAGGTTGTTTTTTCTTGGTCTTCAGGGTGTATTGGAATTTGATAGAACCCGGAATAACCATCGAGGTAGCAGAAAAACTTTTGGTGGGCCAAGCATTCAAGGACTTCGTCAAGGAAAGGTAGAGGGAAGTGGTCTTTTCTTGTTTCTTTATTTAATTTTCTATAATTGATACACATCCTCTATTCTATGACAGTCCTAGTGGGTACTAGCTCATTTTTATCATTCAGAACGACAGTGGTCCTGCCCTTTTTGGTAACCACTTGGACCAGACTAACCCACTGAGGATCAGAAATTGGATAAATAATACCAGGTTTTACGAGTTTAAGAACCTCAAGGCGAACCACCTCTTTGAGATTTGGGTTTGGTTTCTCTGGTGTTCCCGTGAAGGTTTAAACTCTTCTACCATGGGTAATCTATGCATGCATAGAGCTGGATTTATTCCCGTTAGGTCAGTCAACTTGTATCTAATGACTCTCTTGTGCTTTCTTAATTCAATAAGCAGTCTTTCTTCTTGGTCGTCTATTAAAGTGGAACTGATAATGACTGAGCATAATTTTTCTTCTTCAAGGAAGGCATTCTTGAGCCCAACTAGTAGGGCTTTCATCTCAGGTGTCTTGGGTACTTCTGTGGTTTCCAAAATGGTAACAAATTCCAACTCCTTAAAGGTAGCTTCGGGGGTTTCTTCGACTTGTTCAAGGTATTGCAGACATTGCTGAACTAGTTTGTCGGTTGAGAATTCAACTTCTGGATTTGTTAAGATGTTTTCCAAATCATCAGACGGTTCAGAGGGTTCTTGCTTTAACCGAGATATTTTATCGATTGCTTCGAGAAGAAAAACTTCTTCGGGGATACTAGGGCCTTTTAAGCTGTCAAAGACTCTGAATTGAAAAGTTTTCGTTCCCAGTCTTAAGGTAATGGTGCCAGCTTCAACATCGATTAGTTCTCTGGCTGTAGTAAGGAAGGGTCTGCCAAATATTATTGGATACCTCAGGTCTTCTTTTATATCCATAATAACAAAGTCACAAGGAACATATGAGTCTTTCCCTACTCTTATTGGGATATCTTCAATAATTCCCAAAGGTGTAGTGATGGTAGAATCATCCAATTGAATTGTCATTGTTGTGGGTAGCAAATTAGTAAAACCCAATCTTCTACACATGGAAAATGGCATCATGGATATGTTGGCTCCCAAATCGGCTAATCCTTTCTTGTAAGAGGTATTTCTGATAGAACATTGGATGCCAAAAGAGCCAGGGTCCTTCTGCTTCTTTGGCATCTTATTAAGAATGATGTCAGAAGTAGTTTGAGCTAATTTAACTGTCTCTTGTTCTTTAGTCATATATTTCTTTGATAGTAAAGTCTTCAGGTATTTTGACCAAGCTGGGATTTTAGAAAGAGCATCGAGGAATGGAATAGCGACATATAGCTTCTTCATAGCTTCCTTGAATTTCTGGATTCTAGTGTTCAGTTTAGTTTCCCTCAATCTACCTGGGTAGGGTATCCTAGGCTTATACGATGGGACTTCTGGTTCCTTGGTAACTTGCTCTTTTTCCTTTTCCTTCCCAGTCTCTACATATTTTTAGTTTCTTGATTTGTTCTAGCAATTGGGTTGACTTCAGTTATATCTTCATCTTCTTGAATGATTTTTGTGGCTTCAGTAAGGACACAACCCGACCTTGTGGTGATGGGTTTCAATTGTTCTTGTCTAGATTGCTTGTGTCTTGGGTTTATCTCTGGTTGACCAGCAAAAGTGCCTACCAGAGGTTTTAGTTGACCTGCGATTTGTGCTAACTGAGTTTCAACAGCTTTTTGTTGGGCTTGCTGGTTAGCTAGCATGGTTTGTTGGGATTGCAACATTTGTCTTATCAATGACAGTTCATCTTTCAGTGGAGGCGGATTATTATTTTGTGGATTTTGTTGATTCTATTGTGGTTGCTGCTATTGAGGCACGGTGGATAGTTGGGGTTGTTGAACTTGTGGTTGTTGTAGCTGGGGTTGCTGCAATTGTGGGTGCAATGGAGAATGAGTATATTGGTAATATGCAGAAGGTTTTTTTGGTTGTGTGAATCCTTGCAATCCTCCTCTATAGTTTCCCTAGTTTCGATTATAATTGTTCTGGAAACCTGGTGGCTATCTATTAAAAACTCCTCCTTGGGTTTGGTGTTGCGGGTTGGCAGTCCCCGCATGATTCCCATATTGAAACCCAAGATGGTTTCTTGGTTGATTTCAGTTATAATAAGCTTGTCCTGGTATAGTGTGGATGGAATTTACTTGTTCTGGTGACAGATCCTCAGGCTGTTCGATGATTGGTTCATACTGTGGCTGCGGTGTCTGCATGTCCATTATCACATTATATAGGAGACCACATGATAATGTGGGATGATTGGATGCATGACAAGCCTCACAAGTCACGATAGCTGCCTTGAACTATTGGGGGCTCTTCTTTTCTCCAAGTGTCATTTCAAGAACTTTTTGCTTGTGAGTGATAGTTTTTAGGGCTTCAGCGATGGCTTTCATTTCCATTGATTCTTCAGCCTTATAGACTTTTAGAATTCCCCCGGTGGATGACCTTCCCCAATTAGATTGGTTCTCGGCCCCAAGTGTAAAAATCCTCCAAGAATCTTTGTAATTCTTTCACATGAAATTCCCTCCAGATGAGGAATCCAAAAATTTCTTAATATCATCACTTACTCCTTTATAGAATGTCTCTAATAGATGGTTTTGAGAGATTCTGTGATGGAGACATTTCCTCAAAAGTTCCTTAAATCTCTCCCATGACTCTTCCAATGATTCCCCAAAGAGTTGAGAGAAGTGATTAATTTGTCCCCTAACCTCATAAGTCAAAGAAGGTGGAAAGAACTTTTCTAGAAACTTTTCTTCCAAAGGAGCCCAGGTGGTGATTGGCTCTCCATCTAGTGTGTTATACCAGCTCAATGCCCTTCTTTATAAAGTGAAGTTAAAAAGGTGTAGCATGATTGCGTTGAAAGGAACTCCGGCATGTGGTACTAGCCGACAAAGAGACTTGAATCACTTTAGGTGATCCATGCAGTCATCCCCAGCACCTCCAGAAAATGATATGCCTTGCATAATCTGGATCCATTGCGAGCGGATCTCAAAGTTAGGAACATTGATGAGTGGCGGCCTAATAGGGTGATTATCTTCAAAGTTCTTAGGAATGACGTAATCCCGAAGTTGCTTGTTTCACAACATTATCTGAGAAGCGGCTATGGCTGCTTCATTTTCAGCTTGAATGCGGGCCTACTCTTCAACTCAGACCTCAGCTTGGATCTGAGCACGTGTGTCAGCAATAAGTTGTGCTCTTTGAGCTGCTATGGCCGCATTGACTCTTTCCATAACCAAAGAGGCTTGGTGTTGTTGGTCAGCCATTTGTCTGGCTTGTTGGCGGTTGAGTCAGATGCGTCGGTGGAAGCTTCGTTCTACCTCAGAGTCGTACTCTGGTTCAGGGGAGAATCTGATGTTATGCGAAGGTTGCGTACATGTTTTCTACCTGAGTAGAAGAAGGAACACACTTTAGGTAATGCAGAGAGATGATGAAATCAAGATGATATGAATTATGATAAAAGTGTAAAACCCTAATCAACTAGAAAGGTAACAAGTAAAATTAAAACATTTTATTGTCCCCGACAACGGTGCCAATTTTTGATGGAGCTTCCACTTACGTGGACTTGCGTGCACCACTAAAAATCCTAGTGATAGTTAATCTCTAAGTTTAGCCTTGCGTATGCTATAATAAGATATCCACCCACATATGCTAAGATATGTGGAAGTCTTATCGTAGTATAGTTAAGGGTCGAATCCATGAGACAACGATCTTGTTAAGAGTTTAACAAGATGGAAAACGTTATAATCCTACTTATCCACTTAAAAGTTGATATTTAGATCAAAGAGTTGATTTGGTGGTTAAGCTAATGTGCGGAGAAAGAAAATAACAAGAAAGTAAACTTAAGGTTGCAAACCATATTTAGAAACCACTAGGATGTGATCAGGTTTCACCACCACTATGCATGGATCAAAGCATACATCACAATAACTTGGCTTGCAAAGAAAAGAGTGTAAATATCTAGTGTCTTTGTAGACTTAGATTCCTTTCGGATAACTAACTACGAGAAATGTGGAAGCGTTGCAATGCCAGCCATCCCTAGACGAATGGTCACTTACTTTGCATCACTCCCCTCGCAAAGTGTGTTCCTTGACCTGTCAAGGTTTTACTTTCATACGTCAACTGATTCCATTTCATAGTATGAAAGTACAAAAATGGAGGTGAATTTACTCCACTCCTTGAGAAATGCTCCTAGACACCGAACCAAATGTATGGTGACTACATACAATCTGGAACTAACAAGCAGCCAATATTCAAATCTAGAAGTACAAACATAGACAATTTGCACTAACAAATAATAGATAACACAAGTTGGTGATCAAGCAACTAACATTCATTAAACGATTGATGTTGAACTGGAAAGATAGTGTTTTTCTATTGCAAACTCAAGAATTACAATGTATGAAATGAAAACATGGGTAGCGGGGCTACTCCCCGCACCCTAGTGTATGAGACTACTCACTCATGGCAAGAACAAAGAAGGAGGTGGGGAGAGAGAGAGAAAGCATCATCTCCACATAGAAGGGAGGAAGGTCGACCCCTTGGAGGAGAGAGAAACTATCTTCACACCGCATGGTTGTCTTGATGAAGAATTCTCCACTTCCCACCTTCTTATATTGATGAGAGAGGAAGTAGCTTGAAGATGGAGTATGGATCTTGAACCGACAGCCTTTGGGTGAAGGATGAAGGTGAACAACTCTGGAGTGATAGGGGCAGACTCTGGGCATCGTAGAAGTTGATGCCAAATGAGGACTCCTTAGGTCCTATTTATAGGCTTCCAAGGAATCCCAAACGGTCTTGGGACCATTTGGGTCTTTAACGGTTTGGGGACCGTTTGAAATCAAATGGTCTCAAGACTGTTTGGGTTTATGTGGTCTTGGGACCATTTGACTTCATTCGGTTGCCAAACTATTTTCCTTTATTCGGTCTTGGGACCGTTTGAGCTTCATTCGGTCTCCAGACCATTTGAGTTCATTCGGTCTTGGGACCGTTCAGACTTCATTCGGTCTCGGGACCATTTGAGTTCATTTCGTCTTGGGACCGTTCAGACTTCATTCGGTTTCAGGACCGTTTGAGTTCATTCAGTCTTGGGACCGTTTGGACTATATTCGGTCTCTAGACCATTTTCCTTTATTAGATCTCGGAACCATCTAAGTTCATTCGGTCTTGGGACCGTTTGGACTTCATTCGGTCTATAGACCGTTTTCCTTTATTCGGTCTCGGGACCGTTTGAGTTCATTCAATCTTGGGACCATTTGGACTTCATTCAGTCTCCAGACCGTTTGCTCCTTTTGCAATTTTTTTGGTTTTTTCTAAAAGAAGAAGGAGATAAATGTTAGTTTAATGGTGAATTCGTAATAACACAAAAAGTTAAGGAGTGTATCTAATTTATCTAAGAAAGAGTATGGAAAATTAAGAAAAACTAGTAAGATAACGTCACAAAATGAGAGGTTATCCGACATCTACAATGATATGTTTCTTTTTATTAGTTTACATTTTACATGTCACCTACCTTCCTTTTCTCTTTCTATATCATTAAAATTATATCTACGATGAAATTTGTCCTTCCTTTCTTCCACTTTTAGTTCACGTCTTTCCTTCCTCTCTATTTCTCATATATTGAAGATAGATTTTGGTTGAGATAAGTTTTTCACTTTTTATATAAATTGAAAGATGGATATTGTCTTCTCAAGTTTATATAATGTTGTACTACATATTGCTGACTAAAATTTATATCTTTTGATAAATTGTAATTAGTGACTTGTGGAACACCAATACCATTGACTGTTGTTTGGATCTAGCTTTATTTAATACATTGAACTTTTGTTATTTGGAAATAATGGACTATAAACTTTGAAAGTAAAAAGGTTTAAATATGAGTTGATTAGTCGCGCTAGTGTGATCATCCTGATTTTCGTTGGTATGATAATTATAATTGAGTGCATTGATTTGAGTAATAATGATTTGTACCCTGTAATGCTTTATCAATGTTGTATCCTATACAAATTAATACATCAACATGATATCTCTTTTTTCAAATTCATAGTATTTTATTACCTTTTCTAAGTTTTAAGGGTGATACAAGCCACGTAGTCTCTTAACAACTCCACCAAAGACTAGATAGTATAAATCACTACATTTTGATATGAGATTGTTAAGCTTATCTTAATATAAGAGAGACAATAGTAAAATGACTTCAATTCATCCTCTAAAATGGTATTTGATTGTAATCTTGTCAAGAATAGTAATTTTGTTATCTGTTTGGGGGAGGGGCTAAAGAATGTGGTGGTCAAATGTTTTGGATTATGATTGGTGTAAAATAGGAAGGTGGAAAGTTTCTACAAGACTAGTAAATGCCCATGTGTCAATGCATATGCACTCTAAAGTTATTTACTACCTTTTAGAAAAGTTATTTTGTAAAAAAACATTATACAATGTGCAAAAGCATTGTGCATTTCTATATTATCTAAATGTATTTTTCTATTATTTATGATGTTTGTTTTGAATACCAAGAACATATAACAATATGGTATCTAGAGAAATTAGTGTTATGGTATGTTCTTTTATATTTAGTACTTGATATAGAAAATACTTATAAGTTATGTTATATTATACATTACCGCTAGAATATATGTGGACACACCAACTAGGATTTGACATCCCCAAAGAGATCCATATATAGAACCATAGAAGCATGCACCATTAAGATTGCACTCAGAGATTGTCAAAAGCATACATACCATTTTGTTACAATATACCATACATTTACATGGGATATAATTTACATTGATACTCATAGACATTATTTCAAAGTCTAAATGAAATGTGCTATATGATAGCATTTAAATCTGACTAAACGTCCTTGGTTTGTATAGATGAAAGCCCACCTGGTGTGGCACTTGTATGTTCATCAACCCCCTGAAAATTGATCATGGTGTCTTACCACCTATGTGCATCCACACATAGCCATGCATTCAATAAGTTGTTGTACATGGTTGACCTTAAAAAATACATAATAATAGGTGAAACTACTTTTTTGGAATATAAATTGAAATATTTTATGCATAATCACGTTTAATGATTTACTTTCACATTACTTAATCTTAGTTGAATTTTAAGTAGGAACATTCTCATAAAGATCTAATACAAACTGAAACACATCAAGGTGGACATAAAATATGTTGGTATCTCCTGTGACATAAACTACCTTAAATCATAGGTTGGTATGTCCTCACGATATGATGTCAAAGGCTAAAAATACTGAGTTCAACCACATACATCAACAACTAAAATTTGTTGTATCCTCACCATATGTCATCAGTGTATACAAAGATGGTGTCCCTTGATATGGGTCAAATATTGAAATTTTGTTTCTCACTATATGTCCTCTATAGGTACAAAGACCATTTCCTTCACATGGGTCAACAATTGAAAGCCATGGTGGAGATCTACAAATAATTTCTTCAACTAATTAAACTTTAGGGTTATACCCACATTATTATGTATGCCCATGAAACATGAAGTAGTGCATATCATATTGACCATGTATTAAACATATCACAATATGCAAGAAAATATAGTTTTAACACATCCACTTAGATTCATTTACTTGTACGAGTGCCATATGTTGCATATTGTAAGTACACACATATTGCATTAGCATAAATCATAAGAATCATGTTTAAGTTCAAGGAACAGACACTTACATTATTTGTACCAACCTAAACTAGTTCTTAAATCATCAATCATGAAAATCGAAGTCCTAAAATGATCATGAACATTTTATGAACATCCATTAAATTTGATACCCATACTTCCTCGGTCTAGATAGGGAATTTGTCACCATTTAGGTTTATAAAGGCCATTCATCTTAGATCAAAAGGTATTGGATACATATATATTAATAGGGCTTGAAATACATTTTTTGGGAATTAACCTTCAATATACACTAATTATATTCACTTACTACCACTAAGAAACATGTAATGCTTCATCTAAAAATATCAATATACTTAAATGTAACATCCCACTTTTTAAAGCACATGCATTATTAAGCGGAAGAATAAATTCCATTTATTATCAAGGGAGTGGGTCACAAACATGATAATTATTGCATAAAGTTAAAGTTTCATTCAACCTACACATGATAAAGATAACTTTTTTTCATAATTCATGGTCCACAACATAAAACTTGAACTTTAAACTACAATAATACATGATCTTGATGAACTCAAATGAAACTTAAACTAATTGTCATACGATAGTTTTTAACCCACCAAATAAAGTTTTTGGGAATCCTTGAGATAAATTCCAAATAACTCTAACATTGATGTTGCTTCTCACCTACAAACATCACGTCCCCAACTATGTTTAAAAGAGTCAGTAACTGGACTTTAACATTTTGTAACATAGTTTGAAAGAAAATGTAAGGACCCTAACCCAAGTTTTGAGCAAACCATCTTTTATTTGCTTATGAAAGCTGCTTAGAACCTTAATCTAATCTCTTAAGATGTTTTTATATCACGTGACAAGCTCATGTTTCCAGTTTGGTCCCGTTTGGATGTTGTTTCAGCAATGTTTGCTTATTTTGGACCAAAGTACAATTTACCCAAAGTAAGGGGTTATATTGCAATATGTCACATGTAGAGCATGCCTTTAGTTCTCCATCATCATTAGAAAGAGAATGATAAGGTGGGGCGCCTTGTGGAGGACCTATGTTCCAAGTTTGAGCTTAGTTGGATGATGTTTGTGCCCTATGAGCTAGTTTTGGTGCAAATTGCAAATTAACCAAAATGGAGGGTCAATATGAACTTTACCTGCTCTAGAGTGTTCTTGCTTCCATTTGGCATCATCTAGGACATGTATGTTGTCTTGGGAGCCTTGTTTGGTTGATAGTTGAGGAGTAACATCTTTATATGGTCTTTATATCACATATGTGTCACACATGCTACCTTGTCTTTTAGTGTATCGGGTAGAAGCTTGAGAGTGTGTCACCCATGAGAGTGTGTCACCCATGGGAGGTACCCAGGTGCATGATACAAATCCTAGAGTGTATCACTAGGCCGTGCATGTGTATCTTGGGTGGCAAGAAGTGGTGTTAAGTGCATGATAAAATGGCATCTTGGGTTATGTGGTTATGACACCGCTCCTTTGCTACCTCTCTCTTCCTTGGTGTATATAGCCCCCTTCCTCCTTAAACAAGTGATCCTTTTCAGCCACCTTCTTTCCCCTTCTTGTATGGGACGAGCATGAAAGCTTGGGAGCTCAAGGAAACTCCCATGGAGCTTGGGAGGGCGAGCTCTTTGGCCATGTAGACTCCTTGCTCAAGATCCGACCTTGGTGAGTCATGCTTCCTTACTAGCTTTTCCTTGTGCCTCCTTCTTCATATCCTTCTCCTCCTCTCGGCCATTGATGGACCCTTTATGTGAGTAGTCAATGCCGTGGTTATCTCCCCCACTTTTCTTCTTCTTGAGGTATACATAACCATGGTATCTTCTTCTTCTTCTCTTATTCCTTGAGGTGATGATGATGGAGCCGAAGACAAGCTTAGAGATCCAGATTGATGGTTTCCATGGAAAGGAATGTGGGTTTGCTACTTGGATCAGGAAGTGTTATGCCTTTCATGGAGATCCTCTTAAGGCGGGTTACGTAACTCTTAACCATCTATAATATGTTCACTCTCCATATGTGCATGTAATGATTCTTATCTTTAAATTGATACCCTTCTCCATGATAGTCGTGCATGTGGAAGTTGAGATCTGTTTTAATGGAAGTGGTCACGTTTTACTACTGTCCTTATCTTGTTCTTCTTGCTTTAGATGATGACGGGTGGCTAGAGTTTGAAGATGACTTGCCTGATAGGGTGCTTTACCTAATATGGGGGCTTGCCCGATATTATGCTTTACCCGACAAAGTACGTCGCTAAATATGTTATACTTTGGTTGAAGGTTTGTGGCAATACCCCTTTCTCTCCTTTGGACTTTAAAGGTGAGTCTATGGCCTAGATGTTTGGGGAGATGTGATGTGGTGACCGATATCTCTTTCCTACCCTAGGGATAGGGTTTGAACATTATGGTTGGTGGACACCTAGTTGGTCCCTTGGCCGATATGTGTTCTACATAGTGGCTCCTTGAAGTTGTTGCCTAATACCCTCTTATAGAGTTGAGCATTGGGTGATATACCCTTTGTTGACCTTGTGGCCGATATGCACCTCTACCCAAGATGATGATGGTGGGCGATATGGTGGTTGGTCGACATAAAACCCTAACTTAAGGTGATATGTTGCTTTGGCCGATGGGATGGTCTTAACCCTAGAGTGCCCGACATGTTGTCATGGGCAATGAGATGCCTTGGCTGATAGGCTAGCTCTAACCCTAGTTGCCCGATATAGTATCATGGATGTCATGGAGTTTTGAGTGTTGGGGGTTGCCCTAACCCTAGCTGACTGATAGGGGTGCCTTTGTGGTAATGATCCCTTGGGCGATATGTTGGGTACCCAAGATGGTGCTCCATGAATGACAAGGGATGAGAGGATGGGTGTTATGGATGGTCCCTTGATATGCTGCCCAATATCATCAACCCTAGAATGCTATAAGTGTGTATGTGTGCATAGCTTGGGCGACATGAGGGTTAAGTGCATGGTCGATACCCCCACAAGGAGATATGCTACTATGGCCGATATGCCTTGCCCAATACATGCTCTCTCTTGGTTGGTTACTTGACATGTGTATGTTCTTGATAGCTTGGATGGTCCTAGGGTTGAAGATTTGTCTGATACATGTGGTGAGCTTGGACAGTTTAAGATCTTGGACGATATAAGTTGAGGGTTGGACGATATAGTACTTTGACCATTATTGGGTCCCAAACCCTAGTTGGACGATAGGCTAACTTGGGCGCAATGGAAACATTTGATGGATGGTAGTAGTGTACCTTGGGTAGTATGAGAGTTCCTTGGACATCATGATGTGCAGACCAAGTGGGTGCCTGTTGGGTGATATAGTTGTGGCTTTGGGTGACATAATTTGATGGTTGCTCGGTATGAACCCTAACCCTAGAAGGGCTATAGGGGGGTCTTGACCAAAAAGGGTTATTGTGATGATCATATGCTGACCAATATACCCTTGGTCCATGGCTGCATGACAGATCATTAAGTCTAAATCTGGTCGTTATCCCCTTGTGCATGGGTGCATGTCATGCTTGAGGTCGAAAGCTTTGGGTGAGGGTTGGTACCCTATCTGATACACCTTTAGTGAGGGTTTATGGTCACTGCCTAGTTTTGGTGAGGATAGGCGACACTTCTAGTGAGGGTTGTTCCTAACCCAATAACCCTAAAAGTTATCTTGAGACGCATAACATCAATGTAATACCTTGTTACCTTTAGCATGTACCTTTGATCAAAATGGTGAGACATGATGAATGAGTTGTGAAATCTTAGTATGGGGGTTACCTATGGTTGATGATAGGTGAACCTTTGATAATGAGTGATGGTTGATCATGATTGCATGATCCTTAAAGATGAATCCTGAGGGATGGCAGGCATGATGATACAAGATATAGGGTATGGTGGATACCCATGGTATGGTAAAAGTAATGTGTATTTCTTAAGACACCATCTATGACTTATGATTCATGTGTTCATAATAATATATGATTGTTCCAATCCTATAAAACTTAACCTTAATGACATGATAATCATGATATGTTCTTTAAAGATTGTATTTGGTGATCAAGTTATCTCTTTGATATGCTCCCTAACCATGCAAGTATTATCAATTAAATTCATAGCTAGGTAAAAGCTATGGTGATTATATGATTGTGTGCTTTGTGTAGCACTTGGTATATGTGCAATATCTGAGCAATGATGATGTGCCTTGTTGATGAGATATCATGTATCACCATATGATGAGAAAGGTTTGGTGACCTGATAAAGGCTGAGTACCTAATTGAGGTGTTATCCTTTAGTTGTGATATGAGGGATTGATATCCCATGATGATGTATGATGATGAAGCCTTGAGAGATAGTGGAATTATGTGATGAAATGAGGGATTGCTATCCCATGGAAATATGATGATTGCTGAGGGAAAAGAGAATAGCAGTAACAGTGTGACACCAAAGTAATGAAATCTAATGTTGTTCATGTTTTATATATGGTTTCTTAGTACAACTTGGTTGCCCCAACAATCTATTTAAAATGCATTAACTAATTATAGATGAACCTTTCATGTAGTTTTCCCTGGCCATAGATCCATCATCGTCAGTAATTAGGTTATGGTGAAATAGGTTCTCCTGCGGGTTAACCCGGAGCGCATATTGTTGAATATGCATGGTTTCTCCTAGCCGAAAATAGGAGGATTAGAGTGCAACTACGGTTGTGGACTCAAGATGTGTATAAGAGCATGGTGATCAGGCCCATGTCTTAATGTGAAGGAGTATGAATGCATTCATGGCTTAGGAGAATGGTGAATAGGCCCGTGGCTCGTGATAAAAAGGGTAAACTGCATGAGCTAACCCTGTGGCTGAGGCCACTCAAGCAAGAGACTACAGTCTTGCTTTGGTTATCATGCACTGACCATGAATAGATGAGGTCATGGAGTCCAACTCTCCCAATGACCTTGTATGGCACCGGTTTTGGGCTTCGCAGCCGCAAGTTGGATTTGAGTGGGATAACACACTTCCTCAGGGCATAATAATTTGTAATCAAGCCGTATAGTATCTTTGCTTAGGGCAAATATGAAACATTGGTTGAGGCCTTGGATGACGTAAGCTTTCTCATATGCTTTTAAATGATCTTTTGTATAAGTTTTCACATACATGTTCTTCATATTTCCTTCTTGCATAACTGGTTAGCTAATATCAGTTGGTTACATTGAGCTATCTGTTCAAGTTATCTGTGATAATAATAAAGTTGGTAGAGGGTTATGTTTCTCGTTGGGACTGTGTGTCTCACCCCGGTGGTTAATAAACCTTTTTAGGTGGACGTTCCTGGCGAGATAAAGATCATGTGGCTGAGATGATATGCAGAGGTATCATACCTAGTAGAAGAGATAGTGTCTAGTAGTAGAGTCCTATGTGTCATCCCTGTACACTCAGGTCTTCGGGAGAGCTTTTGATGTTTCTCATATGGTGATAGATGTATGGTTTTCGGCTTATGTATCTTGATGTAAATCAGCATGTGGAACTATGATTTCATGTAATAATATGATGGGAAATTATGTTGTAGCACCTTGAAAATATGTTATGAAAAGAAAAGTGTTGGCTCAAATATTATATGTCTCATCTTGTGGTGCTCATTGTAAATCGGTTTTAATTTCCCATGATTTTCAGTAATCCATTGGTTAGCATGTAATTTTTGTTTTGTTGAGGATGGGGTGCTACAAGTGTTGGTATCAGAGCTCTAGGTTCGCCGAGTCTACAGGGACACTAGGACTAGGATTAGGATGGTGTCTAAGGTTGGACCGTGACATAAAATATGGTGCATACTACCTAATCTCAGTACTTGATGCCCTATCCAGGTATTCAAATATTGAAGACATAGGCAAGTGTAGAGCCTTAGATTGTTTCCTCCTTGATTACTCTGATCAAGTAGTCATTCTGGAGCAATCTAAAGAGCATAGCAAATTAGGAATATGATGCTAATACCTTCATCATGTTATAAAAGAGGTAAATAAATGCACCATAACCCCTTAATACCTGGATGCTTGGTAATCAAAAGAAGAAGTAATGGTTCTATGAAACCTAAATCCATATGAGAATATGATGAGGTAAGTTCTTGAAACCATAATCTTAAGAGATATATCAAGAAAAAGACGGATTAATCTGTGATAGCAAGGAGAGTTAAAACATAAAACTTACTCAAGATAAAGAAAATGCTTGAAAGAAAGCAAAAGGTTGGAAGAAAGAGAAGAACAAGTAACAAATAAATAAGATGGAACCTGAGATAATCTTAGACCAACCAATGAACGTAAGCAAAAATGAGAGAGTATAAAGTGTGAATTCGTGATAAGAAAAAGGGAACAAGGGAGATTATCCTTGTTTAATAAAGAATATGTGAAGAGTAACGATCTTTTTCACAAAAAGGAAACAAAAATTTGATATAATCAGGAAATAATCATGATTATGATGAAACGATGACAAGAGAAAAAGAATAATAACATGTAATGGTCTTGATGCTTCCTGTGTTGATTGCAAGGAAACCAAGATGAAACATGATAAAACTAGATGGAATAAGGTTTAACGATGCACAAATAGTTGAAAACTCATGTAAGGATCAAAGAAGGTGATAATTTCCTCCCCTTTGATATGAAACCATAGGTGTTGTTGGGGTGTTTAGAGGAGTTTGTTCCTTCCTTATGAGGGAGTGGCAGTCAAGTGGACCCTGTGTCACTTGATATGTGTACTTTTGGAGTGATCTCTGGTTGGATACTTCAAAAAGTATCAGTTGATCTTGGACTTTAGTTTCCGAGATAGAGATATCTATGAAAGATGATGACGGTAGGATCCTCCTGACATGTTTTGAACCAGTGACAATGGTAGGCTATGAAGGTGATACCATAAGTGATGTGTTTTGACTCAAGAGATGGATACCAAGGTAAGGAAAACTAGTATATGAGAAGTGCCAAGTGTATGAGAACATGAGAACATGCCTTCTGGTAAAGGGTTGAGAATCAAGATGCCTAGATCGTGAAGGTATGGTGGTTAACCATCTTGATAGCTCATCCTTGACCTTGAACCAACAAGCTTGAAGTTTGTTTTGGAGTCTGGATCTATGTGGTGACCCTTGAGGCAGCAGTCTAGCAACACAGAGGAACGCTAATGAGGATAAGAAAGTGAGGACCGGATAGTCTGACCAGGAAGTGGAAGACAACAGTTAGATCTCATGACACGAGTGGTCCACAATAGTCTGTGCTGGAAGGATGAATGGAGTCACTGCTTTACACTTTGTCTTCTCCCTGCCTCTTATCTTCTCCAGTCAATATGGTATAGGGTGTGCCCTCCTTTGAGCGCTTGTAGTGTGTTTGGAGGATGTTTCCCTCTTGTTAGCCAGTAGAGAGATAACCTGTTGTCGAAAACCCTATTAGATGACTGGGTTGTGTTGAATGAAGTATATGCTTCTCATATGACAGCCAAGCGAATCTCTTTCCACTTGACATATCGAGGATCAAGATAACCCTAGAAATGGATATCCTTGGAAAGGGTGAAGTAGTTTCAGATGAAGAAGTTGGCTTTGGCTCAACTGGGCTAAGCGCCTATAGTATGGCTATCGTCTGTTAGGGGTTTATGCTCTGCATAAACATGACGACGGAAGGTATGCACCCAAGGAAAAGAACCATTATAAGATCATATTGGGAAAAGATCATCAAGTTAAGCATGATTCCTTGGAATAATACTAGCTAAGTCTCGAGTGAAGGATGACCCATGCAGGATGTGTCTCGAATAGAGATGGATGAATGAGGTTTGTGAATCCTATCTAAATCAGCTGAGATAGTACATATATGTCCCCCTCTGAGTTGGTTCTTGTTGTGCCCTTGGGAGTTGACATGAAGACATGTCAGGCTTGAAATCGAGATGATGTGGTTGTTGTTAACCAATATGTTTAACTCCTTTTGTGTTAAGCCTTAAGCAATACATAGTGAGGTGCCTTGTGAGCCCTTTCCTATACATACATGTGTTTTGTAGAGTACGTATCTTGTGATAACCTCTTCTGAGATAGATCTCCCTTGGATTAAGACATCCTTTGTGGAAGGAGAAGGAATAATTGGAACATATATAGCAGAAGGATAGTGATACGAGTTATGCAAAGCTTAAGTGTCAAGCCTATGAGATTAGAATAGCATAGCGGAAACATAACGAGGAATGCGATATATCATTAAAGGAATGGATACCTGAGTGATACAAGTTTCATGTGATGTTCCAATATATAAAGGGTGTTATCAAACAAAGGATGATGAGACGGAGGGTTGAGTCTGTGACTAGTACAAGGAAACCATGTGATGGCTCTGGAAGAAGAGAAAGTGCATTGTTCATGCATCTGTGACACCTAGGAGCTTTGTGGAGATGTATGATGCGACGTGTAAGTAACACCCGTCTTCTTTCCGATTGGGATTTCTAGGACGAAATCCTTGTTAGGGATTTATGACTTGTAAGGACCCTGACACAAGTTTTGGTCTAACCCACTTTGCTTTCCAAGATGTTTTGATATCACGTGACAAGCTCATGTTTCCCGTTTGGTCCCGTTTGGATGTTGTTTGAGCAATGTTTGCTTGTTTTGGACCAAAGTGCAATTTACCCAAAGTAAGGGGTTATATTGAAATATGTCACATTTAGAGCATTCCATTAGTTTTCTATCATCATTATAAAGAGAATGATAAGGTGGGGCACCTTGTGGAGGACCTATGTTCCAAGTTTGAGCTTAGTTGGATGATGTTTGTGCCCTATGAGCTAGTTTTGGTGCAAATTGCAAATTAACCAAAATGGAGGGTCAATATGCAATTTACCTTCTCTAGAGTGTTCTTACTTAATTTTAGCATCATCTAGGATGTGGATGCAGGCTTGGTCACCTTGTTTGGTTGACAGTTGAGGAATAACATCTTTATATGGTCTTTATATCACATATGTGTCACACATGCTACCTTGTCTTTTAGGATATCGGGTAGAAGCTTGAGAGTGTGTTTCCCATGGGAGGTACCTAGCTGCACAATACACATCCTAGAGTGTATCACCATGCCATGCATGTGTAGCTTGGGTGGCAACAAGTGGCGTTAAGTGCATCAGCAAGTGGCATCTTGGGTTATGTGTTTATGACACCTCTCCTTTGCTACCTCTCTCTTCCTTGGTGTATATATCCCCCTTCCTCCTTAACCAAGTGATCCTTTTCAGCCACCTTCTTTCCCCTTCCTGCATGGGATGAGAATGGAAGCTTGGGAGCTCAAGGAAACTCCCATGGAGCTTGGGAGGGCGAGCTCTTTGGCCATGGAGACTCCTTGCTCAAGATCCGACCTTGGTGAGTCATGCTTCCTTGCTAGCTTTTCCTTGTGCCTCCTTCTTCATCTCCTTCTCCTCCTCTCAGCCATGTATGGTCCCTTGGTGTGAGTAGGCAAGGCCGTGGTTATCTCCCCCTCTTTTCTTCTTCTTGAGCTATACATAACCATGGTATCTTCTTCTTCTTCTCTTGTTCCTTGAGGTGATGATGATGGAGCCGAAGACAAGCTTAGAGCTCTGGATGGATGGTTTCCATGGAGAGGAACGTGGGTTTGCTTCTTGGATCAGGAAGCTTTATGCCTTCCATGGATATCCTCTTAAGGTGGGTTACATAACTCTTAACCATCTCTGTTATGTTCACTCTCCATATGTGCATGTAATGATTCTTGTCTTTAAATTGATACCCATCTCCATGATAGCCGTGCATGTGGAACTTGAGATCTATTTTAATGGAAGTGGTCACGTTTTACTACTATCCTTATCTTGTTCTTCTTGCTTTAGATGTTAAGAAGTGGCTAGAGGTTGAAGATGACTTGCCCGATAGGGTGCTTTATCTGATACGGGGGCTTGCCCGATATTATGCTTTGCCCGACATAGTACCTTGCTCAATAGGTTATACTTCGGTTGAAGGGTTGTGGCAATACCCCTTTCTCTCCTTTGAACTTGAAAGGTGAGCCTATGGTCTAGATGTTTGGGGAGATGTGATGTGGTGATCTATATCTCTTTCCTACCCTAGGGATAGGGTTTGAACGTTATGGTTGGTGGACACCTAGTTGGTCCCTTGGCCGATATGTGTTCTACATAGTGGTTCCTTGAAGTTGTTGCCTGATACCCTCTTCTAGTGTTGAGCCTTGGGTGATATACCCTTTGTTGACCTTGTGTCCGATATTCACCTCTACCCAAGATGATGATGGTGGGCGATATGGTGGTTGGCTGACATAAAACCCTAACTTAAGGCGATATGTTTCTTCGGCCGATGGGATGGTCCTGACCCTAGTGTGCCTGACACGTTGTCATGGACAATGAGATGCCTTGGCCGATAGGCTAGCTCTAACCCTAGTTGCCCGATATAGTATCCTGTATGTCATGGAGTTTTGCGTGTTGGGGGTTGCCCTAACCTTAGCTGACCGATAGGGGTGCCTTTGTGGTAACGATCCCTTGGGTGATATGCTGGGTACCCAAGATGGTGCTCCATGAATGACAAGGGATGATAGGATGGGCATTATGGACGGTCCCTTATTACACTTTCGAATATCATCAACCGTAGAACGCTATAAGTGTGTATGTGTTCATAGCTTGGGTGACATCGGGGTTAAGTGCATGGCCGATACCCACCACAAGGAGATATGTTACTATGGCCGATATGCCTTGCCCGATACATGCTCTCTCTTGGTTGGTTACCTGACATGTGTATGTGCTTGATAGCTTGGATGGTCCTAGGGTTGAAGGTTTGGCCGATACATGTGGTGAGCTTGGACAGTATAAGGTATTAGACGATATAAGTTGAGGGATGGATGATATAGTACTTTGACCATTTTAGGGTCCCAAACCCTAGTTGGACGATAGGCTACTTTGGGCACCATGACAATGTTTGATGGATGGTAGTAGTGTACATTGGGCGGTGTGAGAGTTCCGTGGACATCATGATGTGCTGACCAAGTGGGTGCATGTTGGGCGATATAGTTGTGGCTTTGGGCGACATAATTTGATGGTTGCCCGATATGAACCCTAACCCTAGAAGGGATATAAGGGGGGGTCTTGACCAAAAAGGGTTGTTGTGATAATCATATGCTGACCAATATAGCCTTGGTCCATGGCTGCATGACACATCATTAAGTCTAAGTCCGGTCGTTATCCCCTTGTGCATGGGTGCATGTCATGCTTGAGGCCGACAACTTTGGGTGAGGGTTAGTACCCTACCCGATACACCTTTAGTGAGGGTTTATGGTCGCTGCCAAGTTTTGGTGAGGATAGGCGACACTTCTAGTGAGGGTTGTGCCTAACCCAATAACCCTAAATGTTATCTTGAGATGCATAACGTCAATGTAATACCTTTTTACCTTTATCCCGTACCTTTGATCAAAATGGTGAGACATGATGAATGAGTTGTGAAGTCTTAGTATGGGGGTTACCTATGGTTGATGATAGGTGAACCTTTGATAATGCTTTATGGTTGATCATGATTGCATGATCCTTAAAGATGAATCATGAGGGATGGCAGTCATGATGATACAAGATATAGGGTATGGTGGATACCCATGGTATGGTAAAAGTAATGTGTATTTCTTAAGACACCATCTATGACTTATGCTTCATGTGTTCATAATAATAGATGATTGTTCCAATCCTATAAACCTTAACCTTAATGGCATGATAATCATGATATGTTCTTTAAAGATTGTATTTGGTGATCAAGTTATCTCTTTGATATGCTCCCTAACCATGCAGGTATTATCAATTGAATTCATAGCCATGTAAGAGCTATGGTGATTATATGATTGTGTGCTTTGTGTAGCACTTGGTATATGTGCAATATATGAGCAATGATGATGTGCCTTGTTGATGAGATAACATGTATCACCATATGATGAGAAAGGTCTGGTGACCTGATAAAGGTTGAGTGTCTGATTGAGGTGTTATCCTTTAGTTGTGATATGAGGGATTGATATCCCATGATGATGTATGATGATGAAGCCTTGAGAGGCAGTGGCATTATGTGATGAAATGAGGGATTGATATCCCATGGCAATATGATGATTGTTGAGGGAAACGAGAATAATAGTAACAGTGTGACACCAAAGTAATGAAATCTAATGTTGTTCATGTTTTATATATGGTTGCTTAGTACAACTTGGTTGCCCCAACAATCTATTTAAAATGCATTAACTAATTACAGATGAACCTTTCATGTAGTTTTCCCTAGTAATAGATCCATCATCGTCAGTAATTAGGTGATGGTGAAATGGGTTCTCCTGCGGGTTAACCCAGATCACATATTTTTGAATATGTGGGGTTTCTCCTAGTCGAAAATAGGAGGATTAGAGTGCAACTGTGGTTTTGGACTCAAGATGTGTATAAGAGCATGGTGATCAGGCCCATGGCTTAGTGTGAAGGAGCATGAATGCATTCATGGCTCATGAGCACATTGAATAGGCCCGTGGCTCATGATCAAGAGGGTAGACTGTGTGAGCTAACCCTATGGTTGAGGCCACTCAAGCAAGAGACTTCGGTCCTACTTTGTTTATCATGCACTGACCACGAATAGATGAGGTCATGGAGTCTGGCTCTCCCAATGACCTTGTATGGAACTGGTTTTGGGCTTCACAGCTGAAGGTTGGATTTGAGCGGGACGACTCACTTCCTCAGGGCATAATAATTTGTAATCAATCCATATATTATCTTTGCTTAGGGAAAATACGAAACATTGGTTGAGGCCTTGGATGATGTAATCTTTCTCATATGCTTTTAAATGATCTTTTGTATAAGTTTTCACATACATGTTCTTCATATTTCCTTCTTGCATAACTGGTTAGCTAATATCAGTTGGTTACATTGATCTATCTATTCAAGTTATTTGTGATAATAATAAAGTTGGTAGAGGGTTATGTTTCTTACTGGAACTGTGTGTCTCACCCTGCTGGTTAATAAACCTTTTTAGGTGGACGTGCCTAGAGAGATAAAGATCATGTGGTTGAGATGATATGCAGAGGTATCGTACCTGGTGGAAGAGACAGTGTCTAGTAGCAGAGTCCTATGTGTTGTCCCTGTACACTCAGGTCTTCGGGAGAGCTTTCGATGTTTCTCATATGATGATCGATGTATGGTTTTCGGCTTATGTATCTTGATGTAAATCAGCACGTGGAATAGTGATTTCATGTAATAGTATGATGGGAAATTATGTTGTAGCACCTTGAAAATATGTCATGAAAAGAAAAGTGTTGGCTCAAATTTTATATGTCTCATCTTGTGCAGTTTTAATATCCTGTGGTTTTTGGTAATCTGCTGGTTAGCATGTAATTTGTGTTTTGTTGAGGATGGGGTGTTACAGAAAACATGTACCTTCATATTTTTCAAAATGTACGTTTTACAATTCTCTTTTATTAGACTTATATAAGAATCCTTGGGTTTGTATCAAAGTGCCTCTTCTCACTATACCACATTCCATTTCAAATTTTATAAAAGAGTTTCATGAATAGTACCAAGGTGCCTCTGTAAGATACTTAAATTTGGTAATTTTGAACTCTATTAATATAATGCTTGTTTTGATAATAACATTTCTAATTTAATTGATATAATGACAATAATGTTATTTTTTTGGCATGGGTTCAACACATGGCCCAATTGAGGCCCATGAGACTATTTGTTTTGCATATAGGTGCTTGTAGCACTAGTTTAAGAAATCAATGATATACATGCATAAATAAAAGATAATGG
Organism: Alisma plantago-aquatica; assembly: GCA_963693085.1. Taxonomy (NCBI): domain Eukaryota; kingdom Viridiplantae; phylum Streptophyta; class Magnoliopsida; order Alismatales; family Alismataceae; genus Alisma; species Alisma plantago-aquatica. The sequence goes on along the minus strand of OY856414.1, from coordinate 150,193,154 downwards.
CTTTATTGTTTGCAAGAAAATGGAATTATGGAATAATTATTAAGTTTCCAAAATATTCTAAGATAATAACTAATTTAGATAATTAATAGAGTAATTATTTAACCATGAATGATAACACAAGTTTTGAGGCATCAAATAAGTATAATTCAATCTAGATTCTAGAAAGCTTAAGTTATTAAGGTAACAAAGAGAATTCTAGAATTTGAGATAAAAAGGAAATTCCATGTGACGTGGCTAGTTGTTTTAAACAAATACTTAAAGAGCAAGTTTCATATATAACAATTATCTCAATAATCCTAAATAGTAGATATGTATTGGGAAAGGTATTAATGAGTTTCCCTCAAAGTTTCATTGAAAAATATGTTCCTAGAAGCCTACACAAAATCGAGAAGGAAGATGGAACTACTTGTAATAATTGACTTTTGATTCCTTATTTGAAGAGAGAGAAAAGGATATCTAGAAATATTCCTTAGATACCAAACTTATCTCAATATGAGATAATGGGATTATAAGGAACATATCCAAATTTGGGACCTGTTATAACAAACATGAGAGAGATATGATTTTTCTAAGATTTTATAAGGTTTCCTTTTATGGAGCATGTTTGATTTACATTCAATGAACATGACGATTTTGGAAATCAATGCCTAGATCCAACATAGGGGCACACAACTTAACGACATGTGTTTGGGTAGCCCTTGGATTAAGATCCAATGGCTTATACATTATCTTCCACCTCCACTCTAAAGAGGAAAGATTATACAATAACTCGACTTCTATCTGACTCCTTGCTCTCTCCCCAGACCACAATTGTCTTGTGGACCAACCCATTGAATTCAGAAAAAGAAATCAAACCTAATAATCCCTTATTTCTGCCTTTTTGGTTAGGTATTAAGGCTTTCCCTAAATCTCCAATTGGGTATTATATTTCCCTATAAACCAGCTGACATCCTGCGACCCATGCCTATATAAGGCTTAGAACTTCTACATGAGACCAGAGAAAACGATAGCGATCTTAAGAAGTCACAAATCTCTAAAATCCATGTCTTTCTCTTGGATCCTTAGCTCCATGTGTGTGCCCGACGATGGCAATGTTCCTCCCTAAATTTGACCAAGGTGTTAGGGCCTTTTGGATTAAGACACTCAAGCACCCAAAGACCATGCTACTGAGGTAATTGGAAGGAGGAAGCAGATACTGTGCCCCTTTCTTGCACCCTAATCCCAAGATTAGGACATATTTAGACTAATATGTCTTAAATATGATTGGTGAAACCTAAGAGTATACATACATACAAATAATGTTGGTTGATTATGCTACATTCTTGAATGTTTGGATATATGCTTGAAGTACATGTTGTAGGGGTTCTACGTGGGAATAAGGTATGTGGTTATGACTATGAATATCTCACTCTTATCGCGTTTTGAGGTTTTCTGAAGTTTCACAAATATATTGCAATTAAACTACTTAGTTTTTTATTTACTTTATGCAATATATAAGGCCTTATGAATATCACCTTATATGAACAAAACTTGCTTGAATCCCACATGCTATCTCTGGAAGTCTAAATGTGGGACAGTGACCTCAGGACGAAAAAGGATAGACAATCTTTGATATGACTATAACCAAGCCCTAGATAGGGAAGGTTACAAAAGGTCAAGCCTCAAATAGGGATGGTAGACATGGAACCAAGCCCTAGATTGGGAAGGTGGCCCAAGTCCACTGCAGGATAGAACCCTGTGAAAGGGTATAACCTAGAGATTGAGCAAACAAGGGGTTGAGAAGTTATGCCAAAGAATGCATATTCGATTATGTAATAATAATTGCTACTATGGTTGTTTATGTGGTTACACCTACATGCATATAATTTGTTTCCCTTACATACTCATTATAGAAATATACTAACTGCATTTTGTTCATGCTATTTTAGGTTAAACTACAAATTATCTAAAGATATGGACATCTAGAGAAGATGACACCAAAAGAAAAGATGATTAACATTGATGAAGGATGTATATATAAATTTACATTATGTTGCATATTAGTTTACCTTTCCATGTAATTCCCTCTAGGATATTCTATCTTTATTATAATCAAACTCTTTTCCATTCAATGAAATTTCTAGTTATCATTGGTTACTTTCTAAACCTTGATCATGGAATTATGATAATGGACCTTGCCCTCTTGGTCCACCCTAATTGGGGATGATAGGGGGAGGGGTCGTGATAGCCTCTTAGTGAGGATCTTATATTATCTTCATATTATTATTGAATGCTCTTAAATCTTGTTCTTAACATTCATGAAAACATATATAATATGTCTTCAAGTAGAAAGAACATGTAATTACCTTTATACTCTATAACTTTTATCTTTGTAAACAAAATGAATCTTTCCTAATACATTTATATTGGAAATAGATATTGCATACAAAAACATATACACATCAATTAAATATGTTCAAAGAGCATATAATAGTTACAAGTTCTTAGAGAAACTCGTAATAACCAGCCCACTACTTATAAAATCATAATTACCCTTTTCAACAATTAACATTCATTAACTATAAATATTCAATGTTATTTCTAAAGTTAAATTGGTCTTTAATAGATTAGGGAGATTTAAGGTTAGGAATGGCTTAAAAACTAAACATGTTCCTTGATTTTTATATTTCCATTGGATATTTACACCTTTCTAACATTAGATGAATTTGTTACTAATTTCAAAGCTTGGACAAAAAGATAATTCATAAAATTTCCTTTTCAATCATTACAAAACCTAGTATCAGACCTACCTAGCCTCGCATCTTAAATTTTTTGTATGTTTCTATTCAATAATATATGTGTATATGAAAAAGTGGGATGTTGCAATAATATCATGAAGTCTTTAATATAAAAGATCTTATTCTTCTCATGAAAGTGTATAGTGTGCATCCAAACCCGACATATGCTTCATTAGATATGAATCTTACAAGTTATACCTTTTTTACGTGGATCTGGTCCCTTAGTAGATTAATGCATATACCATATATTCCCAAGTATTTGCATTATTATCCAAAAACTCATAGCTACCACATGGATAATTCAAATCACTCAGTACATGGTTTTACATCTCCTTAGTTTATCACTCCATCCCCATATGGGTTTTGAACTTTCTTAAACTCATCGATCTATTCAAACTCAATTGGGTTATAAAATCCTAGAAATTAGGATATTATAATTCCGCCAAGTCCTTGAAATCTAACTCAATTGATCAATCAAACTAACCACCTTAAGGTTGTGCTAATATATTAATCTCATATATTTCTTCCTAAGAAATAAACTTTCCATAACTAATTGTTACTTAGGAAAAGATCAAAGTTGTGCATTATATAATTGTGAGGTTTTCCTTCATTTATATCCTGAAAATGGACAAAACCAATCACTATAATCTCCATATATCTTAATTAAAAAACAACCAATTATTTATCGAGGAACTCCAGATTGAGTTTGTATTCATTGTGAGCCTCATTAGAATTTTATATTGTATAAATTACTGGAATATTTTATTATTTGTATAACTATAATTTATTAGGAACATTGTGTGTGCTTACCAGTAACAATTATTTCAACTATAATCACTAGTCACATGCACACACTTTAGTGTTCTGCGGATATGACAGACAAAGCGAAAGCATAAAAATTTTAGTATCCTCATTTTTATGAGCAAATCTCACCAACAACAATATATAAGAAATAATGGGATGTGAGAAATACCTTTGTTGTGGAGTAGATTTGGTGATACTTCACATAAGAATACATATTGAGGAGTAAGTTGTTGATTTTCTCTCAATATAGACACCAAGACATCTACATCTCTATATCATCCATGCTAATGATTGGAAACTCCACATCCCACTCCAATAGTCGGGTAAATGGGACAATCTTTTTTTCGGCAACATACTGTGTGGAAATTTTTCTTTTCTCCCTTCCCTTATGTGTAATGATGGTTAGTCCAAAGGTGTAACCAAAACCCTGGCCACCATGTCCCTATGTATAGAAAGTAGGGAAGCATGTTTTTTAAGGAATCACAGGGTGGTAGCCTTTTAGTAGCTCACTAGTGAACAGCTAGTCGATCAATGGGTCTTAGTCCATTCAATCGATTGGCTTGAGTGGACTACCTTATAGTGGACCATCCGGTCAAGCGACCGGCCAGTCCAATCAATCGACTAGAGTGGGTCAAAGCCTACTGGATATGAACATCTGAGCCATTGATCTAGTCTAGTTGTTCAACTTTCTGATCTTGTTTGATCATTCAGCTGGGCCAGACCTCTAACCAATTGGGCGAATCTCGACCTAATCAATCAACTAGAAATTCTAGTCATCTAAACAACTTGTCTACCAAGTAACAAAAACTTTCAGTTGACTGAGTAGGCTTCTATTTAGTTCATTAATGATTCATATAATTACCTAAACCTTTTAGTAACCATTAATCATGTGTTCATTATTTTACTCCTCTTCCCTATGGAACCTATGTGTCTAACCCTATAGGCTCAACACTATGATGATGCTGATATCTATAATCATATTATGATTTCATAGACGATAATTGTTATCTACGAAGAATTCACTACCACAAAAATTATTGGAGAAGATGGAGAACAACTTCAGCCTAATATTGTGACTTGTACCATAGTGATTGTATAATCCTTTTGTCTTCAATATTCAGATTTAATCTAAGGCATGAAATGACATTGTCATTATCTTCAATTTTCCTTGATCTAGAGTAAACAGTTTTCGATACATATGAGCTCAATATCTTACATTGACTCACACAAGAATGGCAATGTATTTCAAGTGTCACCCATCAAGTGTCGGGTATATCACTCCAATTGATAGGAAAAATTCCATCTACATTGAATAATTTACATGTGTCATAGTGCACCCCCTCTACTTGTATGGAAACCCTTACAGAAGGTCACATTGGTTAATCTCAAAGTAAATTGACTCAACATGTGATCATTGTAGTGACTTCAGGTCTAAGGACCACAATCACCATTTTAACATGATATTTGAGTTTTGATAGCCATTAATGTCTTCCATTTATCACACTCAAGGTGGCTCTATCTATTACACTTGTTCATAACAGGTACCTATGTGTTTGACTGGATATCCAATATGATGACTAATGAGATGTAATGTAAGGACCCTGACCCATGTTTTGGGCTAACCCTATTTGTTTTTCTTAAGCATATTGTTTAGCTCCTTGCTCTAATAATCTAAGGTGTAATTAGGGAATGTTGGAGGTTTGTGCTCCTTGTTTGAGCGTTGTTGCTTCCTGCTTGTGCTTTGTGGTGAAGTTTTGGTGCAACTTGCAATTTACCCAGAGTAGGGGTTGGTATGCAAGTTTTACACCTCTAGAGTGTCCCTTATCTCTATTGGCATCATCTAGAGGAGAGAGAAAGTGTCGGGTGCCTTGTTTTGGCCTTGGTTGAGTGGTGACATCCTTGTTGATGTTTTGGGCACATGTTTGAGGTGTGCCTTGCTCTTTGGAGTGTTGTCTCAGGGTTGAAAGCCTTGGTGAGGCTTTGTGTCGGTTTGTGATTGCCTTGAAGAGGCTTGGTATCAGTTGAGGGTGTCTTAGAAGCTTGTGGTTCTCTCTTTCATCTTCTTCCTTAGTAAGCCATGGTTTTCTAGCTTTCCTTCTCTTCTTCTTTCTTCTTCTCAGCCATGGATCTTGGTACCTTCTTTTATCTCTTTTACATTCTTGACCATGGTCCTATCTTCCTTCTTGGAGGTGTTGTGTAGATCGAGCTAGGAGGATCTTTTTCTACCTTGAGCTTGGGAAGCTAGGAGCTTGACCTTGGATCTTAAAGCTTGGTGGTTGTTCTTGAGGCGTGTTATATAACTCTAACCCTACTTTGTTATTATCACCCTTCTACTTGTTATCTTGCTAGTTGCTCTTAGCTTGTTTTGCTTGCATGCTAGTAGCTTTTCTTGGTAGCTTTACGTCCTATTTTGAGAATAGAAATATGTTAAGTTTCTACAATGAGTTACTCCTTTCTTTGCCTTGGTAGTATCATCAGCTTGAGGTAGAAGATGACCAAACCAATATGAGTTATGGTATGCTAACCGATATGTTGTCAACCCAACATGCATTGACCAAACCAATATGAAGTGTAAATCGATACATGTGTAATCCTATTTTCTTGGCCGATATGTTCTTGTGTAAACTGACATGCTTCTTATGATGTGGCTTGTCATGATGTCATGATGGCTAGTGAAGAAGAGTGTTGAGTCTCCATGCTTCTAGCTGAGTGAGGAAGCTGACATGGGTAACCCTAATCTGATATGCATGTGCAATCTAACACCCCTTGTAAATCGATACACCTCAGACCAACACACCTTGTTTATAGGTGAGGAACATCTACATTGTGGTTCAACCGATATAACCAACCCTAGTGGCCGATATCTTATAGCAACCTATGTGATTGATACACAAAGGGGGCACCTAGGCCGATACCCTAGTGAGCGGGTACGTAGGCTGATACCCTAATGGATGGGTAGGTCGATACCGTTGGTTAGAGAAGAGGTGGATACCCTAAGGGATGGTATAATTGATACACCTTCGTATGTACCCCTTGGCTGACATCCTTTGTTGTTCCTTGGTTGATACACACTCATTGAGGTGTTGTGACCGACACAAGTGATGATAAGCCGATACTCATCTTTGAGTTGGTAGGCCGACACCCTACCTAGGTTGGTTTCCTAATATCTAGGGTTAAACGATACCATAGCTTAGTGTAGTGTCTGATACACTACTTTAGTGTGGTAGATGATACCCTAATCCTAACCGATACCCCCATGTGGTTTAGTGATGCATCTTGTAGATGCTAGGGTTTCATGGTGATAATGTGACACCTTATGGAACAGTTGTACATATAATGTGAAGGTTATGTTTCTAAACCACATAATATGTTAATTAAGATAATGAGAGACATGCTTCTATGTTGAGGGAAGTGATAACCTCAAGATGGTTGATGATCCAACCTTGTAAACCCTAATCTAGTAAAGTGAAACCCTAATTGTTATAATGCAAAGTGTATGATGTGCATGTATGGCATGGGTTCTATGAGATGATGATGCTTTGCCTTCTTGTTATCAGCTTCTAACCATGCAGGTGATACTGATTGTTGTACATAGGCAGGTATGAGCTATGGTGCTTATGATGTGATGGACATGTGATCCTTGTGATGGATGTGGTCCTCGAGATGGACATATAAGTGATAACAGGCATAGAGTGATAATGTGATTCAATATGTCATGGCCATTAGTCATATCTTGTTTATGTAGATCTTGTTTAGAGGTTGTATGTTGTAACTTGATTGATTCTTAACGATGTTAAATTGATCTAATTAATCAAGTGAAATCAAATAGTGTATTTTCCCTATGTCATAGATCCATTCCAATGTCAACTTTATTGCTGGATGGTTAAATGAGTTTAACTAGGAGCGCATATTTTTTAATATGTGGGGTACAAGTCAAGTAATTCCTTGTATCCTTAAATATATGATGTGTGAGACGGCCATGTGTGAGCTGATCTCAGTGTGATATGGATGGCCATGCATGAGCCACTCCTTTTGTCAGAACGGCCATGCGTGAGCCTATTCTTCTAGCGATGTACTTGTACCAATGTGGGCTATTTATGTTTATATGTGTGGATGTCCATGCGTGAGCCAATCCCTAATCTTGGATATATGCCAGTGGTAGTTGACTGATATGTCTTTGCGGTGTTTTCTCTTATGTTGTCCTAGAGGTGTGGTGAGGTCATGGATTCTAGCTCTTTCATTAGACCTTGTGTGGCACTGACTTCGACTATATACATATAGTGGTCGGTTGGATTTGGATGGCATGATTCAAATCCTCAGGGCATAATGAATATGTAATCATCCGTGTAGTATCATTGTTTAGGATCAAATATGAAAATGTTGGTTGAGGCCTTGCTTGATCTTTATACAATGTTGTTGATAAAAAAAATACATGTTCTTCATATTCCATTTCAATTATTAAGATGTTTCATAACTTATCAGTAATTGTCCTTCCTGTTATTTATACTACTACTCAGTTTATCTTATCTGTGATAATAATAGAGTTGGTGGAGAGTTATATCTCTCATTGGGACTATGTGTCTCACTCAGTTGGTTAACAACTATTTTAGGTGGATGAGCACGAGGAAGTAAAGATCGTGTAGAGGAGGTTGAGCAATAGCCAAAGGAGAAGTAGCTAATAAGTTTGGAAGTGTTGTTGGTTGTATTTGTTGATAGGGTCCTAGAGTCATCCACGTACACTCGGGTCTTTGGGATTGTTTTGTAGATGTTTTGTGAATGTGTTCTTTTTATGTGGTTTTGTACATCATATATGATGGAATTATGTATATACATTTTGGGACAATGCCCTCATTACAGGTTGACATCATGTTTTGTGAATGCTTTGAGGCATGAAAGTACTCATATGTAAAGGTTCTTTCCATGTGGAGGTTTCATGCAAAAAGGTTTTAATTTTTAGTGTTGCTGCTAATAAGTTGTTAATCTCTTTCTGCGATTTTGGTTTGGAGCAATCTCACTTTGTGTGGCACTGGGGGTCACAGTTTGGTTGGTATCAGAGCTTTAGGTTCCCTAAGTCTAAAGGAACCTAGGACTAGAGTTTGTGTTTGTTCTAGTGTCCTCTAGTCTATATTATAGTCACTTCTGCTTATGAAGAAGAATAAGAAAAGTTGAAAAGATGTCTGGAGAACACAAAGAACATGCTGTCGAGAGTAGTGTTGCTGCACCAGGTGGTGGTGGAAAGAACCAGGCACATGAAGATCGTGTGCCTAAATTCCCCCAATTTGACCCAGCCATGATAGAAAACCCTACCATTCAATCACTTTTTGGGCAGTTTATGGAGATGATGACTCATATAGCAGACAGGATACCTACACCTCAACCTAGGGCACATGTTCCCCATTCTGAATATTTGGGTGCAGGGAAGACTTTTGAGCAGCTTTTCTGTGTTTGGGTGGTTGAGTACACTGGAACAGAAGACCCAACATATGCGGATCTATGGCTGACTAAGCTTGAGAAGGCCTTTAAGATCATGTATTTCCCTGAATAGGATAAGGTGAAGCATGCGGTGTACCTCCTAAGAGGGAGTGCTGGCCATTGGTGGGACGTAGAAGAGGAGAAGAGACCTGGTGTGGTGGTTGGTTGGGAGGAGTTCCGATGAGAGTTTGTAACTCAGTACTTTCCTCAGACGTATCTAGATGAGAAGATCAGTTAGTTTGAGAGGATTCGACAGGGGTCCATGACGATCAATGAGTATGAGGCATGGTTTATGGAGTTTTTATGGTTCTATCCTCAAATGGCTATGACGGAAGACGAGAGCATTCATTATTTTGAGAAGGGGTTGAATGCAGAGTTGTCTACCCCAACTGCTGCCTTGGAGAATCGAGAAAGGTTTGCTGCATTTGTGGAGTCATTTCAAAGGATAGAATGGTCTATGAAGGAGAAGAGAGAGGAAAGTACCAAGAATCAGTCTGTACAGTTTTAAGGGAAGTCGGCAGGTGGCTTCAAGTAACTGAGGTTTTCTGCATTGCCAACGTTGTAGAGGTTTGGTGTTTCGACACATTGGTCACCTAGCAAGGGTAGAGGCTATAGTTTTTTGCCCTCAAGATCCCAGAGTGTTGCATCAACATCGGTGACAGAACCACCTAGGCCTTGGAATGAGAACCAAATGTGTTACAAGTGTGGACAAGTTGGCCATACCAAACATTTCTGTCCAGTGAAGAATGATGAAGTGACTCAACAACCGAGGCAGAGCCAACATGGCTCATAGAGACAATAGAGAAATGGTGGTGTAGGAGGAGGACGACTAGATTGTCTGCTCAGGGAAGCAGGGGACAGGGGCGACAACAAGAAATGACCAAATTCTATGTGATGAGTCAACCAGAGGTGGTGGTAAACCTGTGAGTGGTGAAAACTCAAATGGAGTTATTTCATTCTGATTTGTCTTCTTACTTTATATCTGTTTTGGTTGACCCGGGTGATACACACTCTTTTATCGCATGGGAAGTCCTTAGTAGTTATTCTTTGCCTATTTGTCGTAGGAAGAGTAGCTTGTTGCTAGAAACCCCATTGGTCAGTTTTGTAGTGTTGTAGGATGTGTGTCCTTCATGTGTTCTCTCTTTTGTGGGACACATCATTCAAGTGGATCTTATACCACTTGACATGCAGGGATTCGATGTGATCCCTAGGATGGATACTATAGAGAAATATAGAGTGGTCTTAGATTGTAGTTCCAAGAAAGCAAAATTTGTAGACGGTAGTGAGATGTGGATCTTCCAAGGAGATAGGAAAATTCACCTGACATGTCTCGTATCAGCTATGATGGCAAGGAAGCTTCTGAGACAAGGTTGCGAGGCATTTTTGGCAGATGTGGTGGATACTGAGGTGAGGAGTCTTAGTATCCAAGAAGTGCCTGTGGTTAGGGAGTTTGAGAACGTGTTCCCTATGAAAAACCACTAGAGGGGGGGTGAATAGGGTTTTATGATATTTTAATAATAATTCAACCAAATTAAGCAACCACAAAAATATTGGACAAGGGGACAAGGATTTAGAGTGGTTCCAACCTTAGCAAATACTAAGGCAGTCAATCCACTACCCGGTTGCTTACCCAACCAGAATTTTGAAAGAATCAAATTTTATTACCTCGCAAGGACTTTACATAAAATTACAATTCTTTCACCAAACCCTTCGAACAGCCTTCACCTAGAAGTAGTTGCACCAACTTTGAAGCAGCCTTCTTGAAGTAACTTCAAGCTCCCCCTTGAAGTAGCCTTCCTCTTGAAGTAGCTTCCCGTTGCAACAGCCTTCTTGAAGTAGTCCGAAGTCCACCTTCTCCACCGAGAAGAACCATCTCCAATCCGCAGCTTCCAACCCTAGGAGTAGCAAGGAGAATACAAAAGATACAAAGGAACAAGAAGGAAAAATATAAATTACAATACCATTTTGCAGCTCAAGGCTTGATTTCCTATATCAAGCGTTTTGATCTCCTAACCAATGTATATAGAAGTGTAATTGCTGTGGATAGGATATGCTAGCCTATAGGACACGAAATTGGAGCAAGGAGAAAAATAGCCAATGCAAGTGTTGCTCAATTTCTCAAAACAGATTGCCAATTGCAAGTGTAAGCTCAAGTATAGCACAAGTGTATATGAGTAAGTTTAGGTGTCCTAAAGCATGTCCTATTTATAGGAATAACCTACAAGTGCTTAAGGACGTTCTAGACACTTTTTAGGGGGTTCTTAGTGCTCAACTAGCCATTATGTGTCCACTAATTGCATTTGCAACGGCTAGTTAATTGACCTTGAAAAGTGCAGACAGAACTCTTCTCGGTCGAAGATTTGTCGACCGAGAGTCCTTCTCGGTCGAAGATTTGTCGACCGAGGGACTTCCTGGAGCAAGTGTTTACAACGTTCATTTCCAACTCCCAACCACCTTGTCTGCTGGGTCTAACGGCTAGTAGGGTCTATTCTCGATCGAAGATTTTGTCGACCGAGAGTTTCTCGGTCGAAGTTTTTGTCGACCGATATTTTCTCGATCGACGATTTGTCGACCGAGAATATTACTGACTCAATGTATTCATTTACTAAGTGTGTGTATCAACGTGCAATTGTGATACTATCTTGGGGAAAGACCTATCTATGTGTTGTGAGTGGATAGGGAAGATCTAAATGCTTGATTTACATGATATCTAATTACTTATACATTATATACTTGTACAAGCTTTTACATTTGATTACAATCATGAAAATAAAGTGATTTTATCAAATTATTCTTCCAAGTCTTTGTTATCCACCACTTTATATACTTGTTCCTGAAATACTCAAATAGCATGTTAAAACCACAAGAATGAAATGTTTGTCATTATCAAAACAAAGGGATTAACATAATGTCCAATTTAGCCAACAATCTCCCCCTTTTTGAAGATGACAAACATTTCCTAAATATAAAATAAGGAAATATAAATCATATGAGTTTCATACCTGAAGTTTACCTTTTGTAGCCATTCTTGTGTTTTGCAAGTGGGTGCTGGCTGAGATATTATGAAACTCATTTTATTTTATGTTTTTGATTTTATATTATTTTTCCCCCTTTGTCATTTCAAAAAGATATCCAAGTTTACTTTGTATTTCTCCCCCTTAATTTTATGCTATGCTCCCCCTTAAAGAGAGATTCAATTTAAAGTCAAGGGATTAATATAAATGTGAGCCATTTATTGTCGAATTTAGCCATAATGTATCTCTAACCAAATACATGGGATGTTAAGCCCAAATTTGTTTAGAGAATTCCATTAAGAACAAGATATATGTCATATTCATGAATTTTGTAGATTTCTTTGTTTTCATAACAAAAATTACTTTCAAGAATACTAAGGTCATAACAAGCTTCAAAGTTTTGTAAACTTATTAATCTTATAATTAAGACAATTTAAGGATTCTAAGGTCACAAATGATTTTTAAGATTTGATTTTGACCTTTTATTAAAGCTCCATGTTTTCAATATGATAAACTCATTTTGAGTCAAGATACTAAGATTAAATGCATTAAAATGATGTACAAATAAGCATTTTGTCAAGCTTATTTTAGGTCGACCTTGACTTCGACCATAACGCCCCTTGGTCAAATTTAATTTCAACAAAGAGGCAAATTCTACAGATTTTCAATTTAAACATTCATATGTGAAGTATAATTTCTGCAGATAGCTTTAAATAAATATCAATTTGAAGCATTTTAAGAGATACCTATTATGAAGACTTAATATGGGCATCATAGTGAAGTCTTTGACCTTGATTTTTCTGAAATGTATGTTTTACATTCATTGTGAATGATGTTTCATAAGCTTTGCTATGGGTACATAAATATCAAATCCCATTTCTTCTTGTACCCTTATTTTCATATTAATCATAAGATTCCTTAGAAATATATATCTTGAAGGCAAGATTAATCTTAAAGTCAAGATTTTTGCTTTTGATTTCTTAGAACAAACAAATAGATAAAAACATTAATATTTTTGTTCTAAGAGACACTGTTTGGCTGGTCATAGCATCATCATTCATTTATTTCAAACCAATCATTATCTATTATGTCAAGATGCATTTATGCCATAGAGTTTTACTGTTATGCAAAATGGCACTTTCAATGATGGCATCATCTATATTTGTAATGTGTTGAATCACAATGATCATCCATTTATGGTTTGTATATATAGATCAAGATTATTTTAGACAAACCAAGTAAAACTGAAACACAATGATCATGGTACAATGATTTTGATAGAACAGTAGAAGCATATAATTTTAATGATTATAATCATTTGTATCAAAACACATGATTCTTATATGGATAGACCAACAATTACTTTAGGAAAACCATGTGGATAATGATAAAACAGTAATTTCTTTTAAACTAATCATGATTTTTAGTTTTAAACTATTTAGAGGATAAACCAAAATAATCTACATTTAGGTTCATAAGTTTTCAATTTTAAGATAAGCTATATAACTGATCATACCTAATAAACTTTTTCAATCAGTCTTCATATGTTACTTTTCAGTTTTCATATGTTACTTTTGCAATATGTTTAAGGATTTTCATATTCATAATATTTATCTTAAAAAAATATTTTGTTTCAAGAATGGTCTCCAGCATTTATTCTTGTTTTGCATGTAAAATCAGTCATTAATAATAAATTGATAGCAAATAGATTACTTGAAAACATATTCAGCAGATTTATTGCAGACTTGACAACAGAAACCTGCTGGGTCGACGATTTCTCGACCGATAGTGTTCTCGGTCGAACAGTTTCTCGACCGAGAATGTTTCTGTACTGTTTCAGAATTGTTTTAAGTAATTGTATACAAGTAAATCATAGATCATTTTCAATTCAATTATGAAATTTGAAACTCAGTTTAGTTGAGATAGAACATATGAGTATCAAAGGAACATTTAGATCAAATCTCAACTAATTATATACAAATCTTTATGTTTTGAAGACCCTAATGAAAACAGATTTGTAAAGATGTGTCTTTGCAGATTTATTTAAAATGTGTAGTTTCAAGTTTAGAAGTTTTAATTACTTGAATGAATTTGTTATCTCATTATGTTTAAGTTGAGATAGACATATAGATTTACAACTAGAGTCTTTGGTCATATCTCAACTTTATCTTATTCATTTAGTTTGGGGGTTTTGGAACCCATACTAACTCAACATCCTTTTTCTTGTAAAGACATGAAAAGGAATAATGTCCAAGACGCAAACAGTAATGACAACATATAGAATCAACCTCATGTCTCTTTCTATGATTTTGTTCTAGGTTGTTCTTGGGTACATATGTATATTTGCCTATAGGTATATACATAGATTGATTTTCATGTGCTTGTGTCTTTCTCCAACTAGGTTTTTGATAAGCTTTTCCTTTAGGATTATAACCTAGTCCTCTCCTTCCAATTTGATGATAAGAATTATTTAAAATTTTATCAAGAGTATCATTGTTATTCAAACTACTAATCTTTTGTTGTAGCTTGACAATCTCATCCATTCTCTTATTGATGTCTAGCTTTGCTTGATCTAGATTAGATAATAAGGAATCTCTTTCTTTCACAATAGTATCATAATCTAGATGTGTACACAAAACGGGTTGTTTTTGAAGATCATTTACTTGGGTTTGCAAATTTATCTTTTCTAGGGATAGAAGATTGCAATCTGCTTCTACTGATTTTAGCTTAATATTATGATCTTCAATAAACTTTTTGAGATCTTCATTTTCAGATGTGAGAGCAAGAATTTTAGCATGTAGCTCATCATTTGCTTTATTTGATTTCTTTAATTTCTTCTTACACTCAATATAGTTTTCATGTGTTTCTTGAAGAGTAGCAATTAAATCTTCTTTGGGTAAACCAAAAAGTCTTACCTCTTCTTCTTCTTCTTCACTTATTGTAGCAATAAAGCATCCTTTATGCACATCTTCCTTCTTTTTCCTCCAAGGACAACTGAGTGTTGTGTGGCTTGTTCCTAAGCACCATGTGCAGCTTGTTAAAGATTTGTCCATTCTTTTCCTTTGCTTGCAGTTGTAGACACCACCACCCTTCATTCTTCAAGACTCGATTAGAGCTCCTTGAAGCCTGCTCTGATACCAATTGAAAAACCACTAGAGGGGGGTGAATAGGGTTTTATGATATTTTAATAATAATTCAACCAAATTAAGCAACCACAAAAATATTGGACAAGGGGACAAGGATTTAGAGTGGTTCCAACCTTAGCAAATACTAAGGCAGTCAATCCACTACCCGGTTGCTTACCCAACCAGGATTTTGAAAGAATCAATTTTATTACCTCGCAAGGACTTTACATAAAATTACAATTCTTTCACCAAACCCTTCGAACAGCCTTCACCTAGAAGTAGTTGCACCAACTTTGAAGCAGCCTTCTTGAAGTAACTTCAAGCTCCCCCTTGAAGTAGCCTTCCTCTTGAAGTAGCTTCCCGTTGCAACAACCTTCTTGAAGTAGTCCGAAGTCCACCTTCTCCATCGAGAAGAACCTTCTCCAATCCGCAACCTCCAACCCTAGGAGTAGCAAGGAGAATACAAAAGATACAAAGGAACAAGAAGGAAAAATAGAAATTACAATACCACTTTGCAGCTCAAGGCTTGATTTCCTATATCAAGAATTTTGATATCCTAACCAATGTATATAGAAGTGTAATTGCTGTGGATAGGATATGCTAGCCTATAGGACACGAAATTGGAGCAAGGAGAAAAATAGCCAATGCAAGTGTTGCTCAATTTCTCAAAACAGATTGCCAATTGCAAGTGTAAGCTCAAGTATAGCACAAGTGTATATGAGTAAGTTTAGGTGTCCTAAAGCATGTCCTATTTATAGGAATAACCTACAAGTGCTTAAGGACGTTCTAGACACTTTCTAGGGGGTTCTTAGTGCTCAACTAGCCGTTATGTGTCCACTAATGGCATTTGCAATGGCTAGTTAATTGACCTTGAAAAGTGCAGACAGAACTCTTCTCGGTCGAAGATTTGTCGACCGAGAGTCCTTCTCGGTCGAAGATTTGTCGACCGAGGGACTTCCTGGAGCAAGTGTTTACAATGTTCATTTCCAACTCCCAACCACCTTGTCTGCTGGGTCTAACGGCTAGTAGGGTCTATTCTCGATCGAAGATTTTGTCGACCGAGAGTTTCTCGGTCGAAGTTTTTGTCGACCGATATTTTCTCGATCGACGATTTGTCGACCGAGAATATTACTGACTCAATGTACTCATTTACTAAGTGTGTGTATCAACATGCAATTGTGATACTATCTTGGGGAAAGACCTATCTAAGTGTTGTGAGTGGATAGGGAAGATCTAAACGCTTGATTTACATGATATCTAATTACTTGTACATTATATACTTGTACAAGCTTTTACATTTGATTACAATCATGAAAATAAAGCGATTTTATCAAATTATTCTTCCAAGTCTTTGTTATCCACCACTTTATATACTTGTTCCTGAAATACTCAAATAGCACGTTAAAACCACAAGAATGAAATGTTTGTCATTATCAAAACAAAGGGATTAACATAATGTCCAATTTAGCCAACACCCTAAAGAGTTTCTAGGTGTTCCCCCACCTCGTGAGATTAATTTTGAAATCAATCTAGTTCTTGGTACACAACCCATAGCTCAAACACCATACAGGATGGCACCGACAGAGATGGTGGACTTGAAGAGATAGTTTTAAGAACTATTTGACAAAGGTTTCATCAGGTTGAGTACTTCACCATGGGGTGCTCCAGGGTTGTTTGTGAAGAAGAAGGATGGGTCAATGCGATTGTGCATAGATTACAGGCAGTTGAACAAGGTCACGATAAAGAATAAGTATCCTTTGTCGAGGATAGATGATCTTTTTGATCAGTTTCTTGGTGCAAGTGTGTTCTTGATAGATTTATGATCAAGATATCATCAGTTAAGGATGAAAAAGGATGACATTCCAAAGTCATATTTTAGGATGAAGTATGGTCATTACGATCTTGTGTTATGCCATTTGGGCTGATCAATGCACCAACAACGTTCATGGATTTGATGAACAGGGTGTTATGACCGTTCCTTGATCAGTTTGTGGTTGTCTTCATAGATGACACCCTGATATATTGCTTGGATAGTCAGCAACAAGAACAACATTTGTTTTAGGCATTGACAGTGTTGAGACAACACCAGCTCTATGTTAAGTTTATTTAGTGTGAGTTCTGGCTGAGGGAGGTAGCTTTCTTGGGGCACGTTATATCTATATAAGGAGTATGCATGGACCCTAAGAAGGTAGAGTCTATGATAGATTGGGAGCAACTGAAGATGCCGATAGAAGTGTGTAGTTTCCTAGGTTTGGCAGGCTACTACAGGATGTTCATTAAGAACTTCAGTGCTATCGCCTTACCCCTAACTAAATTGACAAGGAAGGATGTGTTGTTTGTTTGGGATGACATATATCAACAAGCATTTTAGACGTTGAAGGAGAAGCTGACAAGTGCACCAATTTTGGTTTTTCCCGAGCAAGGAAAAGGATAAACCATTGATGCATCCCTCCATGGTTTGGGTGTGTGTTGATGCATGACAAGCAAGTGGTTTATTTTACTTCTCGACAACTTAAGAAACATGTGGAGAATTATCCAACCCACGACTTGGATTTAGCCATAGTAGTACATGCTTTGAAGATTTAGAGGCACTACCTGTACGAGGAGAAGTGTTAGATCTTCACAGATCACAACAACTTGAAGTATATCGTTTCATAGTAGGAGTTGAATATGAGGCAACATCGTTGGATGGAGTTGATCAAAGACTACAATTGCATGATTGATTATCATCCAGGAAAGGCAAATGCCATGGTAGATGCCTTGAGTAGGAAATCTTTGTCTGTGGATAGAAGTTTGTTGAGTTCTGTGATGTGTCACAAGCGAGACATGTTTGTCTCTTTGCGATAGATGAATGTCAAGTTGGAAGTCTCTTTATTAGCCAGTTTGTTGGAACAATTACAAGTGCAACCTACACTGAGGCAGCAGATCAAAGAATCTCAACAGACAAATGTTGTGATAGAACAAATTAGATCAAAATTCGGCAACAAAAACATCATGGTTTTCACGAGATGGAAGATGGGATAGTGTGTTATCATCACATGATAGTAGTTCATAATACGGACAATTTGATGAATATTTGGTGCAACTTGCAATTTACCCAGAGTAGGGGTTTATATGCAAGTTTGCCACCTCTAGAGTGTCCCTTATCTCTCTTAGCATCATCTAAAAGAGAGAGAAAGTGTTGGGCACCTTGTTTTGTCCTTGGTTGAGTGGTGACATCCTAATTCATGTTTTGGACACATGTTTGAGGTGTGTCTTGCTCTTTGGAGTGTTATCTCGGGCTTGAGAGCCTTGGTGAGGCTTTGTATCCATTTGTGCTTACCTTGAAGAGGCTTGGTATCAGTTGAGGGTGTCTTGAGGGACATCCTATCAGTTAGTGGCACCTTAAGGATCACCATATCGGGTTGTGGTGACTCTATGAGGAGTACCATATCGGCATATGACCTAGGATTTAATCCCTATCGGTTTGTGGAGGAGGTGGAATGGTGTGTCGATCTTAACCTTCCTTAGTGGCCAAGTGGGAGAGGCATAGGTCCTATCACCTTGTTGCTTGGCGTGGCATGTGTCCCTTCTTCTTGGACAAGTGTCTTGTAGGTTTGTAAGGTGGTGACACCTTTCCCTTACACTCTATCTCTCTTCGGCCATGTATATATATATATATATATATATATATATATATATATGTCATCCTTCTCACGCAAGTGAACCCTTTTAGCAACCCTTTCTTTCTCTCCTTGGTGGCCGACCTTGAGCTTAAATAACCCTCTCCCTTGGAGCTTGGTGGGTGAGCTAGAATCTTGTGGTGCTCTCTTTCATATTCTTCCTTGGTAAGCCATGGTTTTCTAGCTTTCCTTCTCTTCTTCTTTCTTCTTCTCGTCCATGGACCTTGGTACCTTCTTTTCTCTCTTTTGCTTTCTTAATCATGGTCCTATCTTCCTTCTTGGAGGTGTTGTGAAGATCGAGCTAGGAGGATCTTCTTATACCTTGAGCTTGGGAATCTTAGAGCTTGACCTTGGAGCTTAAAGTTTGGTGGTTGTTCTTGAGGCGGGTTATATAACTCTAACCCTACTTTGTTATTATCACCCTTCTACTTATTATCTTGCTAGTTGCTCTTAGCTTGTTTTTCTTACATGCTAGTACCTTTTCTTGGTAGTTTTACATCCTGTTTTGAGAATAGAAATATGTTAAGTTGCTTCCATGAGTTACTCCTTTCTTTGACTTGGTAGTATCGTCACCTTGAGGTAGAAGATGACCAAACTGATATGAGTTATGACATGCTAACTAATCTTCTTGCAACCCGACATGCCTTGACCAAACCGATATGAAGTGTAAACCGATACATGTCTAATATGATATGCTTGGCCGATATGTTCTTGTGTAAACTGACATGCTTCTTATGATGTGGCTTGTCATGATCTCAAAATGGCTAGTAAAGAAGAGTGTTGAGTCTCCATGCTTCTAGTTGAGTGACGAAGCCGACATGGGTAACCCTAATCTGATATGCATGTGCAATCTGACACCCTTGTAAATAGATACACCTTAGCCCGACACACCTTGTTTAGAGGTGAGGAACATCTACCTTGTGGTTCAACCGATATAACCAACCCTAGTGGATGGTATCTTATAAAAACCTATGTGACCTATACACAAAGGGGGCACCTAGGCCGATACCCTAGTGAGTGGGTTGGCTGATACCCTAATGGATGGTTAGGCTGATACCCTTGGTTAGAGAAGATGTTGATACCCTAAGGGATGGTATAACTGATACACCTCCTTATGTACCCCTTGGCTGACATACTTTATTGTGCCTTGGTAGATACACTCTCATTGAGGTGTTGTGACTGACACAAGTGATGTTAATCCGTTACTCATCTTTGAGTTGGTAGGATGACACCCTACCTAGCTTGGTTGCCTGATATATAGGGTTAACCGATACCATACATTAGTGTAGTGGTCGATACACTACTTTAGTGTGGTGGATGATACCCTAACCCGAACTGATACCTCCATGTGGTGTAGTGATGCGTCTTGTGGATGCTAGGGTTTCATGGTGATGATGTGACATCCTATGGAACAGTTGTACATATGATGTGAAGGTTATGTTTCTAAACCACATAACATGTTAATTAAGATAATGAGAGACATGCTTATATGTTGAGGGAAGTGATAACCTCAGGATGGTTGATGATTCAACCTTGTAAACCATAATCGGTTAAGTGAAACCCTAATTGTTATAATGTAAAGTGTATGATGTTAATGTATGGCATGAGTTCTATGAGATGGTGATCCTTTTCCTTCTTATTATTAGCTTCTAACCATGCATACGATACTAATTGATGTACATAGACATGTATAAGCTATGGTGGTTATGATGTGATGGACATGTGGACCTGGTGATGGACACATGGTCCTTGTGATGGACATGGTCCTGGAGATGTACATATAAATGATAACATACATAGAGTGATGATGTGATTCAATATGTCCTAGTGATAAGACATACCCTATTTATTTAGATCTTGTTTAGAGGTTGTACGTTGTAACTTGATTGATGCTTAAAGATGTTAAATTGATCTAATTAATCAAGTGAAATCAAATAGTCTGGTTGCCTTGTGCCATAGATCCATTCTAGTGTCAGCTTTATTGGTGGATGGTGAAATGAGTTTAACTTGGAGCACATATTTTTGAATATGTGGGGTACAAATCGAGTAATTCCGTGTATCCTTAAATATATGATGTGTGAGATGGCCATGCGTGAGTCGATCTTGGTGTGATATGGATGGCCATGCGTGAGCTACTCCTTTTGTTAGAACGACCATGTGTGAGACTATTCTTCTAGCATTGTACCTCTACCAAGGTGGGCTAGTTATGTTTATATGTGTTGATGGCAATGTGTGAGCCAATCCCTGATCTTGGCTATATGCCAATGTTGCAGTTGACTGATATGTCTCTATGATGTTTTCTCTTGTGCTGACCAAGAAGTGTGGTGAGGTCGTGGATTCTGGCTCTTCCATTAGACCTTGTGTGGAACTGACTTCAACTATATATGTAACGACCCCGCCTCTCGGTAACCCCCAATTAAGGGAGACCCGCAGGTCAGAGCCGTTATTCAATTAACAGGATCAAAGGTTCAACAAATAATCAATAATTATTATGAAATTCTACTAACTAACTGGAATTCAGTATAAAATTAAAACTTTACTTACCTTTGAAAACCTTGGAAATCTATCTATCCTGGTCTTGAATTATTCTATCTCGTCCTCCTTGCACTTTATTTCTTTTTCTGCAATGTGTCACTTTACTTTTTGTTCTTTCAATTTTTGTTCCTAAAACGCCGACAAACAAAACGTCGGTCAGTATATTGAAATATACTGGTATGTGGGAACAACCAAAACTTGCAAATATGGCTAAGAATTTACTAATCACAATCAAATTAATTAACAATCCAATTTACACTTTTCAATATGACATTCTCCACCACTTTTGCCCTAACCCCGGCATACCCACCTTACGGTGCCCTTTGCCAATGACTTAAGGCCACCTTCTCAATCCCGAGCTTGGTGCCTGGGGGTCACCACTCATGGTGCCCACTAGTCATGCAATATCATAGGCCACCTTCTCATTCCCCAGCTTGGTGCCTGGGGTCACCACTCAAGGTGTCCATGGGTCTACCCATCTGGGCCTGACCTTTGGCATCATCCATCAGGGTGGCATGTAGGTGTGAGAATACATATTTCTATTTTTAATGTGATAATCATAGTGACTTTATGATTTGCAAATATGAACATCCAATAGATAATTTGCATTTAATGCGATTAACCATCCGAAAAATCATCGGGAAACTAAGGCGGTTATTCATAATTAACCACATACCTGATTTGTAGATTCAACCAGCTAATAACAATCCCAAACAAGCAAGTAATCCAAGAAGCAGTTCAACATTCACAGAATTCCTGAAAAGCATACATAACCTATTCACTACACTTTATCAAGAATATATCTATTCAATTGACTTGGATTCACTTTCTAGGATTTCTAATCCGAATTGGGTTTTATTAGGGTTATTTTTACACTTTCCTCATTCATACCCTAGAACAGCAATTCGAAGTGCAAAACCCTAATTACTCACATCTTCACATTAGAGCCTTTTTATTATCTTAGGTTCTTTCCAGATTAACAATTCATAGTTCATTATGATCTAATTCACCTATGAATTCCATTTACCATTTATCCATTAGAAAACCCTAATTATCATGTCTTATTTTCCATTAAGGTCCTAAAGATCAAGTTTGGACCACGGAAACCCTAATTTTCAGATTACTATATCTTTTCTTTTCTTTTTCTCTAATTTAGGGTTTCTAAACATATAAATCAACATATTGAGTTAAAAACCCTAAACTTTGTAATTCGATCATCAAAACAGGTTAAAACCATCTTAATCATTAAACAAGTTAACCCTTCTCGAATTATCCTACTTACAAGATTAAATATATCTTTTACCAACAATTAAGGTTTCTAACCACAAATTAAAACCTTTTCTAATCAAAATATGTACTTTTGCAAAAATATACAGATTTAGATGTCCAACCCATTTTTAACGCATTCCTCATAATTTTCTTATCATTTTTCATGTATTAACTTCCCTCATCTGGGTTTTCTAGCTCAAGATACGATTTTTAACAAGAAAACCCCTTTTATTGTTTATTAGCAAATTACAGGAAAAACCAGGATCATTAGATCCGTGGTCCACTGGTCCACTCAGGATCCAGTGGTTAGGGACGTACACGCCTCATATTGCAATTAAAAGGAAGCCAAAGGTCAAGCCTGCCCTTACCTTACTGAAGACGCCACAGGGGTATTTCAGTAAATGTGCCGCTTGTCATCTTCAAGCTCGCGTCTCCCTGGTTCACGATCCAGGCTTGTCGTGGTCAACCTCAGGGTTGACTCTGGGAAACTTGCTCCCCCAACCGCCAATGGAGACCGCCGCACCACCGCCAAGCCCCACCGAACTCGTGGGTGCCCTTGGATTCACTAGTGCCGGCTTCAGCTGACGGGACAAAGAAGCCCCCTTCTCCGGCGGAAGCAACTCCAGGATGGCGGTGAAGATCGAGGTGTTTCCGCCAATAGAACATGCTAGACCACGCATTGTCACCCTTCACACTAGCGTGGATGGTCTGTGTACATGCGGGTGTCATGAGTAGCCCCCTCCTTATATAGGCAGGGTTGGCTTGCGATCCAGATTTGGGGAAACTCCCTTCCAGCGCATGAGCCCCACAAAGTCAGGCTTGTTCAACTTGGGAAAGTCTCCCAAATTCAATGGAAAACATTTTTGGCTCACAAATACCTTGGATCAGAAGGAGAATGGAGAGGGAAATCCTCCCTGTAACCTGCAACTTCCCAGTCCATGTGGGACTTAGGAGATGAGCGACCAGCGTTGGATTGAGATCCAACGGTCCTCAAAGCGCACGTTCTAACAAAAGGAAACCTATTTTCCCTATTTCAGAATAATTCCAATTTTTAGCAAAATCTTGAGAAATTCGTATCTCCCAAACCCTTGATCCTTTTTAACTCAAATTTTAAGGGAAGGGTTGTCTTGGCATTATCTAACTATATACAAAATTTGGGAATCAAATTGCAATGGATGATAAGTCTTCCTTCTCTCCCAAGTTATCTCATTAATTAATCCAAATTAATTTGTATTCCTTTTTCCTTTGTGATTATCTTGTTGTTTTGGGTCCCTTGGACCTCAAGAAATCCTAAAGGCACGAATTCCCATATTGGGAAATATTGTTTTGCCTTTATCTTCTTTTGAAAGTCGATTTCTCATATCTCCCTTTTATTAATCAATTTCTTTTCCTTTTTCATTCTCTTTTTAAGGATTTCCTTTTTATCTCTCCTCTATTTTCCTATTGGAATTACTTTTAACATTAGGAATCCTTGGGATACGAAAATCCACCAAGGATAACTTAATTATACCTCTTTTCACATATTTCCACATTTTCTCATTATTCTCAATTTCTTTCTTAACAAGGAAACACTTAATTAGTCTTTTCTTTTCTTATTACATTCTCTTATGCAACTTTGGACTCCTTGGGACCCAAGGAACCCAAGAGGCATGAAATCCAACTTTGGATTGAATTCTTTTGCCTTCTGGAGGTTTTCACAAAAAAACTTAATTATTCATTTACTAATTGAATTTCCTTGTTATTGGGCTCAATAGACAATAAAGCCCACAAAGCAACCAGCAAGGCTATTGTAACGAAATTCATGCATTCAATCATTATTTTCTCATTTATCTTTAATATGAGAAATTACCTTTCTCATAAAATGAACCCAAAATTGGGGTTGTAACATCCTCCCCCTCTTATAAGAATTTCGTCCTCAAAATTCCATCAAGCAAGCAAACAAACATGATAATCCTTTCTTATGTCCATCAGGGCTCCCATGTGGCTTCACCCTTTCCATGGTGCTTCCCAAGAACTTTCATCATCTCATTTTCTTCCATCTGAGTTCTTTCTTACCTTGGTATATCGTACCCTCATAGGTGACTCAGGACATTCCAGCCTTAAAAGCTGAATAGGTTCAGGGCTCAGCACATGGCTTGGGTACCTCACATGGTGCTCTAGATCAGACTCATGCAACACATCATTTTATCCTGAGGGGTAAGGTTAAACACAACCATCTCCACTGATCCATCTCAAATGGACCCCTATATCGGGGACTCAACTTTCTCAGTTGTAGCTTAGAGGGGTCGGATTTTCACATCACATATTCTCCCACAGTGAACTGCATATCAGTCTGCTTTGCATCAGCTCGTGACTCATGTCACCACGGGGCTCTCTCTCAGCCATTGCACGATCAAAGAGACTTCATATGCACACACTTGTGGTTCTTTTCTGACCTTCACGAGGCCTCCTTCACCAACATCATCATAATGAAGTGGTGACTGACACAACCTCCCTATAGAACTTCTTGCATCCCGATAAAGGCTATGGTGGTTAACATCACATCTTAAGAACTATCTCTATGTATCACCCTAAATGAGGACACATGCTCTCATCAGACCCTCTAGTCTGGATCATACTAACCATTAGTTAGGGGTGATAAACCATACTATCATCGAGTTTTTCATGTATCTACTTCCACCTTATGGAAGTGAACTTTTAGATCATACTCAAGAACTTTCGAACTCGCATCATGTTGTAGTCGAACCATCTCTCTATCTTATGTAGGTTCAACAAAATATGTCTCTTGACAGCATTCTCTCTTGCTTGTTTTATCTAGGTAAGGTGATCTACCATAACCCATATTGCATCTTGACCTTTTGGGTCAAAGGGAGACTTACCAAACATCCATAGTAATGAACTCCCATTCCCTCTCAGGGACTCTTTAATCATCTATGACGATACACTGGGTTACTGGTGTTCGTCCTTCACCTCCTGGCTTGCATGGCCACATACTACATGCAACTTTGCTTTAAGTATCTAGAGTGCTACCATCACTTACTATCTTGGTAGTACCAAGGTATATTATGACCTCCTGTATTGTTATGATTCCTCAAGCTTGATACCTCGGAAACCCTAAACCACTCTCAAAAGGGTTTTATTACCTTCCCATCCAAAGAAGTGTATCTGAGGTTCTATCCCCATCCTTTTACTACATCAATCCATTAACTTGTTCAACATATCTTGTTACCTCTGTGTGTTAGCCAAAACACATCCTCTTTCCAAACATAGGGTTAGTCGAACAACCTCAACTTCTTCTAGCTTCAACCAGAGCATTCATTACCACTTCTTCGGTGTTAGGTAACATACACCTCCATGTATGATCATCTCGTCTCAAACTCTAAGCTTGTCTTCATCAGGAAAACTCTGAGCTCATCCTAATGGTGATCAAACTCAACCTTGTTTCACTTGCAAATTCCACATAGCTCATGCTAAAAACATCCTTATAAGATGACTACCTTATTTCTCTTGGTGTTTGTAATCCATGTATTATTCTTCCACAAAGGTATGTTATCATCTCTATCCACATACCTTGTAGAAACGTTCCAACTTACATCATCTTTATCCTTGGTGTAAGGCATGCGTACTGTCCTATCTCTCACTCTCATAACAAGAAGAAATAAGCATTTGGCGGCCGTCCAAATATAGATTTCTTCCCATTCCAGGAGTAGAGATGGTACATCCCACTTTTCCAGTACACCTTCAAATCTAAGTTCAAACGTGCAACTCATGTCTCCACATCACAAACATCATGGTATCAAAAAAAATTACTCCCATGGAAAACTGGTCTCGAACCTACTGGGGTTTACACACAATCCTTGGTCATCTCCTCTAGGTCTATAGGGTGTCGGCACTTTTGGGGTCATCCCTCTTCCCTTATGCATCCAGAGAGTGCCCTACTCATCTGTTCTTTGGGTCGCATGAGTTCATGAAGGTGATCAATCTCCTAACCCATGGCCCTAAGACAATGATAGTTGTTACCTCCCGACCCTATGGTCATGTGCAACTAGGGAATTAGGAAACTCCTTCTTCCATCGGTCTTATCCCTACCTGACCCTAGGATAGACTTAGGGTTCCATTATAGTACATGTTAAACTTAGAACCTTACCCAAGACTTCATCATCTCTCTCTGTATTCATGGGCTTGTCTTTCATCCTTTCATAAGGGTCATGGCGACCAGCCTACCTTGGTCAGGCCCCATACCCGTTACCTCCACGGTAACACATCCACATGCACTTAGAGATGGTTAACTATGGGTCTACATGTTCATTCGCTTACCATGTACTCAACTCTTAGCTTCTCTAGATCCTATGAAACCTCTTTAGATTACCTCAAAAATAGCAAAACTGATATACGCCCTACAAAAGGGTCCCTCTCCCAGGATGGGAGGAAACTATCTCTTGACAACAAGATCACAAAAGATCTTAGGTATAGGGTTTACATCCACATGAGCCTACCCCACCAACTACTAAGGCACATACTACCAAAGTAGACCACCTATTAAACCATGCTAGGTCATACTTGTTCTCTTTCCTCAACATTAGGTCAACTTAGTTGTGAGGGGTTCATCAAACCTACCTTTAACTTAAGGGATTTCCTTTTCCTCTATATATGAAGATTACCATGCTCGAAACTATAGAGACTCAATTCTCTTCATGAGCATTAGGTACACCACTTCCCCTCTTCGGCCAGGAACTCTAGGTTCATTTTTGGATATCCAACTACATACTCAACCTCTTAACCACGACTCAAGCATGTCCAAGGTATGCCATGTACTCCCATGATCCTTTTATATGAGCAACACCTCAGAGTTGATTCCTCCTCAAGGACAACCAACTAGGTATAATGCCCCACAACTAGTTACTTGAACCTCCTCAGGGTCTAAGGCACTCTTTATCTCATCCAGCAGGTAATCACTTACACCATAGGTACATAGGTACTGGAAGCATCATCCTGTTTGGTTCCTCTAAAGGAAACTAAGATATCATCAGCCTCCAGGGATCATGCATGAGGCAACCACTACCATCCCCACTGTTCCTTATACTCGGGGTGTTAGGCTTCCAACCTTCTTGCTTGGTTCCTTCTTACTCTCTCTCCAAAGCTAACTCCACATCTAGGCATACTACCAGAGGTCATCTCTCCATGAAGGATCAAGCTCATAGGTATACCTCTACATGGGTGAGGCCTATGCCCAACTCATGTTTGGCTCAAGATTATACCTAGCCCTTTATACTCATCCCATAAGCCATCCATCATGCATACTGGATAGGGTTTCAACCTACTGCCGTCCACTGACGTACTCTGGGTGCAAGCTATACCCTACCTGTAACAGCCCATAAGGTTTCTATAGGTTCTTCTCTAACCTCATCCACGAAAGATCTATCTTTAAACACGCACGAACCTTCCCAGGGTTGGGTTGCCATAGGTACTTGATCAGCTAACCTCTCAGGGCTCATATGGCATCCAAGGCATGTATGTCCAAACACCTAGTCTACCACGACATCTAACTCATCATGTCGTCTCCCTCTCTAACCTTCACTTAGGGTTAGGTTTAACATCATCCTCAAAGGATGTGCTAGGTCTCTACTTCTAATGGAGGCCTCTACCTCCACGTCTAACTCTCTCTACTAATCCTCCCACCAAGGAGGTCTATCCTCAGGCCTCTCCTGAGGGCAATGACAACTCATGTCATGCGACCTAAGCATGTATCTATTCTTTTACGCTTACTCTATTAAGATTATGTCCATGGTATCTTATTTACATGCTTTTTATTAATTTGATGGAGGATCCCTTAATCCTTATCAACCTTACCCACACCTCAAGAGGGTGAGGAGAAGAGAGAAAACCCTAATCCTTAAGGTCCTTAACAGAATTTTAGTTGAGAAGGGATGAACAAGATGAGAGAATCCTAAAGGTATCTTATTTTGAGTCATATCCTAAGACATCGGCCAGGCAGTCACACAATCCGGGAGTCCTCATATTCCGACTAGCGGTGCGGAGGAAAATATTGCCAGCCCCCGGACGTGATCCTTTTCTAGACACCTCAGTCTTTCAGACAATCCTCTAATAACTCCCTTGGTTCTATGGAATTTGTAAAATTTAATATTTATTAAAGATTAAATGAGGAACCTATGCTCTGATACCAATTGTAACGACCCCGCCTCCCGGTAACCCCCAATTAAGGGAGACCCGAAGGTCAGAGCCATTATTCAATTAACAGGATCAAAGGTTCAACAAATAATCAATAATAATTATGAAATTCTACTAACTGGAATTTGGTATAAAATTAAAACTTTACTTACATTTGAAAACCTTAGAAATCTATCTATCCTGGTCTTGAATTATTCTATCTAGTCCTCCTTGCACTTTATTTCTTTTTCTGCAATGTGTCACTTTATTGTTTGTTCTTTCAATTGTTGTTCCTAAAATGCCGACAAACAAAATGTCGGTCAGTATATCAAAATATACTGGTATGTGGGAACAACCAAAACTTGCAAATATGGCTAACAATTTACTAATCACAATCAAATTAATTAACAAGCCAATTTACACTTTTCAGTATGACATTCTCCACCACTTTTTCCCCAACCCTGGCATACCCACCTTAGGGTGCCCTTTTCCAATGACTTAAGGCCACCTTCTCAATCCCGAGCTTGGTGCCTGGGGGTCACCACTCATGGTGCCCACTAGTCATGCAATATCATAGGCCACCTTCTCATTCCCCAGCTTGGTGCCTGGGGTCACCACTCAAGGTGTCCATTTGTCTACCCATCTGGGCCTCACCTTTGGCATCATCCATTAGGGTGGCACGTAGGTGCGAGAATACATATTTCTATTTTTAATGTGATAATCATAGTGACTTTATGATTTGCAAATATGAACATCCAACAGATAATTTGCATTCAATGCGATTAACCATCCAAAAAATCATCGGGAAACTAAGGCGGTTATTCATAATTAACCACATACCTGATTTGTAGATTCAACCAGCTAATAACAATCCCAAACAAGAAAGTAATCCAAGAAGCAGTTCAACATTCACAGAATTCCTGAAAAGCATACGTAACCTATTCACTACACTTTATCAAGAATATATCTATTCAATTGACTTGAATTCGCTTTCTAGGATTTCTAATCCGAATTGGGTTTTATTAGGGTTCTTTTTACACTTTCCTCATTCATACCCTAGAACATTAGTTCTAAGTGCAAAACCCTAATTACTCACATCTTCACATTAAAGCCTTTTTATTATCTTAGGTTCTTTCCAGATTAACAATTCATAGTTCATTATGATCTAATTCACCTATGAATTCCATTTACCATTTATCCTTTAGAAAACCCTAATTGTCATGTCTTATTTTCGATTAAGGTCCTAAAGATCAGGTTTGGACCACAGAAACCCTAATTTTCATATTACTATATATTTTCTTTTCTTTTTCTCTAATTTAGGGTTTCTAAACATATAAATCAACATATTGAGTTAAAAACCCTAAACTTTGTAATTCTATCATCAAAACATGTTAAAACCATCTTAATCATTAAACAAGTTAACCCTACTCGAATTATCCTACTTACAAGATTAAATATATCTTTTACCAACAATTAAGTTTTCTAACCACAAATTAAAACATTTTCTAATCAAAATATGTAATTTTGCAAAAATATATAGATTTCGATGTCCAAACAATTTTTAACGCATTCCTCATATTTTTATGATCATTTTTCATGTATTAACTTCCCTCATCCGGGTTTTCTAGCTCAAGATACGATTTTTAACAAGAAACCCCCTTTTATTGTTTATTAGCAAATTACAGGAAAAACTAGGATCATTAGATCCGTGGTCCACTGGTCCACTCAGGATCCAATGGTCAGGGACGTACGCGCCTCATCTTGCAATTAAAAGGAAGCCAAAGGACAAGCCTACCCTTACCTTACTGAAGACGCCACAGGGGTATTTCAGTAAATGCGCTGCTTGTCATCTTCAAGCTCGCGTCTCCCTGGTTCGCGATCCAGGCTTTCTGTGGTCAACTTGCTCCCCCAGCCGCCAATGGAGACCTCCGCACCACCGCCAAGCCCCACCAAACTCGTGGGCTCCCTTGGATTCACTAGTGTCGGCTTCAGCTGACGGGATAAAGAAGCCCCCTTCTCCGGCGGAAGCAGCTCCAGGATGGCTGTGAAGATCGAGGTGTTTCCGCCAATAGAACGTGCTAGACCACGCATTGTCACCCTTCGCACTTGCGCAGATGGTCTGTGTACGTGTGGGTGTCATGAGTAGCCCCCTCCTTATATAGGAAGGGTTGGCTTGCGATCCAGATTTGGGGAAACTCCCTTCCAGCGCATGAGCCCCACAAAGTCAGGCTTGTTCAACTTGGGAAAGTCTCCCGAATTCAATGGAAAACATTTTTGGCTCGCAAATACTTTGGATCACAAGGAGAACGGAGAGGGAAATCCTCCCTATAACCTGCAACTTCCCAGTCTATGTGGGACTTAGGAGATGAGCGACCAACGTTGGATTGAGATCCAACGGTCCTCAAAGCACACGTTCTAACAAAAGGAAACCTATTTTCCCTATTTCAGAATAATTCCAATTTTTAGCAAAATCTTGAGAAATTTGTATCTCCCAAACCCTTGCTCCTTTTTAACTCAAATTTTAAGGGAAGGTTTTTTTTGGCATTATCTAACTATATACAAAATTTGGGAATCAAATTGCAATGGATGAGAAGTCTTCCTACTCTCCCAAGTTATCTCATTAATTAATCAAAATTAATTTGTATTCCTTTTTCCTTTGTGATTATCTTGTTGTTTTGGGTCCCTTGGACCTCAAGAAATCCTAAAGGCATGAATTCCCATATTGGTAAATATTTGTTTGCCTTTATCTTCTTTTGAAAGTTGATTTCTCATATCTCCCTTTTATTAATCAATTTCTTTTCCTTTTTAATTCTATTTTTAAGGATTTCCTTTTTATCTCTCCTCTATTTTCCTATTGGAATTACTTTTAACATTAGGAATCCTTGGGATACGAAAATCCACCAAGGATAACTTAATTATACCTCTTTTCACATATTTTCCACATTTTCTCATTATTCTCAATTTCTTTCTTAACAAGGAAACACTTAATTAGTCTTTTCTTTTCTTATTGCATTATATTATGCAACTTTGGACTCCTTGGGACCCAAGGAACCCAAGAGGCATGAAATACAACTTTGGATTGAATTCTTTTGCCTTCTGGAGGTTTCAACAAAAAAACTTAATTATACATTTACTAATTGAATTTCCTTGTTATTGGGCTCAATAGCCAATAAAGCCCACAAAGCAACCAACAAGGCTATTGTAACAAAATTCATGCATTCAATCATTATTTTCTCATTTATCTTTAATATGATAAATTACCTTTCTCATCAAATGAACCCAAAATTGGGGTTGTAACAATATATATATATATATATAGTGGTCGGTTGGATTTGGATGGTATGATTCAAGTTCTCAGGGCATAAACAATATGTAATTAGCTGTGTAGTATCATTGTATAGGATCAAATACAAAAATGTTGGTTGAGGCCTTGCTTGATCTTTATACAATGTTGTTGATAGAAAATATACATGTTCTTCATATTCCTTTTTAATTATTAAGATGTTTCATAATTTATCAGTAATTGTTGTTCTTGTTATTTATATTACTGCTCAATTTATCTTATTTGTGATAATAATAGAGTTGGCGGAGAGTTATATCTCTCCCTAGGACTGTGTGTCTCACTCAGTTGGTTAACAACCTTTTTAGGTGGATGAGCATGAGGAAGTAGAGATTGTGTAGAGGAGGTTGAGCAACAGCCATAGGAGCAGTAGCTGATAAGGTTGGAAGTGTTGTTGGTTGTCTTTGTTGATAGGGTCCTAGAGTCGTCCCTATACACTCGGGTCTTTGGGAGCATTTTGTAAATGTTTTGCGAACGTATTATCTTTATTTGGTTTTGTGCAACAGATATGATGGAATTATGTATATAAATTTTGGGACAATGCCCTCATTACATGTTGACATCATGTTTTTTGGATGCTTTGAGGCATGAAAGTACTCATACGTAAATGTTCTTGCCATGTGGAGGTTTTATGCAAAAAGGTTTTAATTTTTAGTGCTTCTACTAATAAGTTGTTAATCTCTTTTTGCGATTTTGGTTTGGAGTAATCTCACTTTGTGTGGTGTGGGGCGTCACATGTAATATCATTTAATAGACATACTAGTTGTAGTACATGTAACATTGTTGTCCTAATTTCCACAATAATATGCACCTAAGGACCTAGACAAGAATGGATAGTAATAGTATACATATGATCTCATGTTCTGGTCCTCAACCCTATATCACATGTCACTGAGTCATTCATTCTTAGTACATTATCATATTTATTTATTACCTCAAATTTAAGAAAACATAATAATTGGAATTGCTTTTACTAATAATCAAATCAATTATAAAGTGTTCACTACAATCATCGTATGCCTATCTCTCAAGGAATATTACCAATAGTCTCCCACTTGTTCTAGAGCCAATCATTAAAAAATATAAATTTAAGTGATCTAACATGATGATCATGGAAGTGTTGCAAAAGTTCTTTCATCAGAGGATCAACAACATTGGTTTCAATCAGTATTCCGTGAATCTTCAAATTTCCTTGTTGTATGATCTCATATGCTTGGAAAACTGATGTAATATGGATTTCTTATCTTTTTTAATGGCTCCATTTTTTATGCAATATAGCTCAACTGCATCATCAATGGATGGAACGACTCCTAGTTCACCAAAAACTTCTTAACTTGTACATCTTTCTTTATTGCGTAGAGGTAGAAATGTACTTTGTCTCTGTTGTAGAATCAACTAATATCTCTTTTTTTAACTTTTATATCTCACATCTTTGTTTTTTAGGAAAAACACCAAATCTGACTGGAATTGATTATGTCCTTTTTATTTTGGAAACTTCCATTGGGGTACGCTTCTACAACCAATTCTTCCTCACAATCATAAATAAGGAACTAATCCTTAGTTCTTTTCAAGTACTTAAAGATGTCCTTTATAGTAGTCTAATGTGCTTTTTTGGGATCCAATTGGTCAATACTCATCATTCTCAAGACAAATAAGATGTCAGGACATGTACGCAACATTGCATACATGATATAATAAATTTAATATGTATATGGAATCTTAACCGTGCATGTCCTCTCTTCATAAGATTTGGGACATTGAGTTCTAGAAAGACTTATTCCATGAGAAATGGGTAAGTTTATTTTATTAGACTCTTACATATTAAACCTTTTAAGTATTTTGTCAATGTATGTACTTTGACTTTGACCAAGAAGTCTTCTAGATATATCTCTATAGATCTTGATTCCTAATATATAGAATGCTTCTCCTAAGTCCTTCATGGGGAAGGTGCTTGTCAACCATGTTTTAACAAATTGTAGACTAGGGATGCAATCCCTATTAATAGTATGGCATATACATACAATATGGAGGAATATAATCATGGTTACACTAAACATATTGTAAATACATGGTTCATATTCATTTTAGATAAAGCCAGAGTGTTTGAGTGCCTCATCAAAATGAAACTTTTAGCTCTGAGATGCCTCATTTAATCTTTAGATTGACCTTTACATCTTATAGAATTTTTCAGCTTAGTTTGGAGTGAGAAAAACTTCAAGTTATGTCATATACACATCCTCAAGGAGATCTCAACCAAGGAATGTGGTTTTAAACTCTATTTGCCAAATTGCATGGTCTTGATAATTTGGCATGACACGCATGATCCTGATGGATTTAACCATAGCAAATGGTGAAAAGGTTTCATCATAGTAAACACCTTTAACTTGTTTGAAACCTTTTGCTACCAATTGACGTTTGTAGTTTTGTACATTATCATATATGTAGGTCTTCTTGAATATATGTTTTGTGAATTTGAATTTTATGAATATAAGAGTTGATTTGATAAACAAATTCTCTAATTGTAACTGATAGAATAATAATGTTATCTTTGTGGCATGGATTCTACCTATGTCCCAAGTAAGGCCCATGAGACTATCTACTTTCCAAATAGGTTCTTGTGGCTCAAGTCTAAGAAATAAGAGATTTTATGCATAAATAAAGGATAATGGCTTAATGATTTGTTAAATAATTAAAATATGGAATATTAAGCAAGTTTCCAAAATATTCTAAGATAATTTGTGATCTAGATAAATAATGGATAAATTATCTAATCATGATATGAAACACAAGTTTTGCAGAACCAAATAAAGATATCTCGATCTTAACTTTGGAAAAAGTTGAATATAATAAGTAACTAAGAGAATTCTAGAATTTGAGATAAGAGAGACATTCTGTGAGACCCCTACCTTGCGTAAAGTGTTGAACAAGATTAATTATCATAATTTAGTTCTTATAACCCTAATACAACCTTGTGATATGCTTTGAAATCATAAGACAAGCTTAAGTTTCGAATTTGCTCCAATTTGGACATTGTTTGAGCAAGTTATGTAATTTTATGCACATTTTGGACTTTTCTACAATTTACCCAATTGAGAGTTTTCTTTGCAATTTATCACTTGAATTATGTTACTTGGATATTTTTTCATCATTCTTGAGCATGTTGAGCCATGGGGAACCTATTTAAACCTTGGTTTGAAGGTGTTTTCTCCAAGGGTATTTTAGGGTTTACCCCTTCATGGATGAGCAACCTTTAGTAGCTATCAACTAATGAATTATTTGATTGGCTTGGAAATTTGACAAAGAAAAGATAAGAAGGTATATATGGATGGTGGGGGAGCTACTTGTGTGTGTGTGCTTGTATATTCTTAATAGTTGAAGGCCATGGACACTTGGAAAGGTACTAGAACTTTAAGTTTTTCTTTTTCTTTATCTTAAAGTTTCATATATATATATATATCCCTAAGAACCCAAATGAGGCATTTTCTCTCCACCACTTCCCTTATTCTATGAACATCATTCTCCCTCTGTGATTCTATAAATTTTCTATCCAAGGAAGAAGAAATAGGGGATCTTCTTGGAAAAAGAATCTAGGGTTGCAATTGACTTCCGTTTAGTGTTTAAAAAGCTTCCTTCCAGTGATCTTGACCTAAAAGAGTAGGAATCCCCTTATTTCGTCCATTTATTTCTATTTTATCCTTCCTCCTACCTTTCTCCAGGTCACAAACTTGTTGTTTCATGGTAGAAATTTCTCTAAAGCTCTGAAACTCTACCTTTCTTGCTCCTTATGCTTATGGTTTGATCATTTGGTGAAGAAAGGTGCTAGATGGATGAGTTCACAACGTATGCTTGGATTTCCTACACTACCTACTTGTGTTTTCTTCTATTTGGGAGTTTATATTCTAATTAGAGTCAAGTTTTATAACTTGCTCCACGTTTATTGCTTATATATCATAAGCTTGCTAACTCATGTTCTTGCTTTTAAATGATGATCCATGCACTAAAAGCTATGCTTGACTTGGATTTCAATTTTTATAAGATTCCATGTTCTGATTTCAGTTCTACATGAACCTGTGATCATGTGTACATTATTCCTAAGGTATAATATGACTTGTATCAGGTTGTTTTGACAACCTATGGTGCTAAGCACCTATCAACCAATGGTCAATTTTAGTGTTTTAAGCTGATTTCTTCTATAAACCCATGTCCCGATGATGGTACCATTGCAACAACCCTATGGTGTTGTCTTCATGACAATTGATGGTTGGGATCAAAGGTGTCAAATGATGGTGACAACCTATGGTCACCTCGTAGGTCAGGTTTTGGATCAATTAGAAGTTTAATGATCAACCATTAAGTACCCTACTGATGTTATCAATCAATGATGACATTAGCTTAATATTTGATGTTGATTAATGAATATAGTGTTGATCTAACAATCTATGGTGTATTAATGGTCACTAATGATGGTGGATCAGGTCACAATGTATGGTGAGTTAATCATATAGTTTTAGCATCAATTAAGCCTTAGACCAATGGTTTCTTGGGTCATTTGATGCAATGGTCGGACCTATACTGTAATTGATGGTTTTAACATATGAACTTGACCCAATGGTGAAGATCTAATGTTTATTACTCTAATAAAGTGGAATGATGGCTAATGTAATATGTTGGTCCTAATAATGTGATTTAGATGGTTTCCTTTATATGATCAACTTAAGGAGCTTACTTGTTGACAATGGATGGCTTGTTTTAAATGAAGAGTCGATTGTGGGTTTTACCCTAATCTCAATAGAACCCTCATTGTTGTTAATCAAAGGATGTCTAGGGTTAAATGGTGACTTTTATAGATCAGAACTCAATAACATTATAGATGATTCATTCAAGGTGTTTACTTATGTAAACAACCAATGGCTTTACCTTTTCAACATTGCATGGTTAGAAGTTGATGCCTCAATATTCCCATTGTTTTGGGTGAAGCGTGTAGTGTAATGTTATGATTCAAATGATGAGAATGTGATGGTCAATGCCTTAAACTTGTAGTGTTACCCTTGCCCTCATATGATTATTATTTATAATGATCATAATTAATTTATGGGTAACCTTAATGAAGTATTGATAACACTTTATTTTACACACTTTTTGTATACATTTTATGCCTTCCTAGCATATATTTTGCTAAGTTTCCCCACTATTTTAGCATCTTATGTCAAATACTTCACTTACACATTCTCCCCTTGATTTTAGGTACATATCTACCGTAGGTCGTGATCATCACCTCGAACGCGTCCCATTCATCCTGCATGGACCATCTCATCATGGTCGAGGTCTCCAAGTTTACCCTAATGCCTTGTGCTCATGGTCAATTTGCACTCAAGCTCTTTGGGACCGCAATAAATATGGGATCACGACCAACATGAAGACTGTGACCTCAATTTATCCAAAGCAAGGCACACCTCAACCTCGATCGCAGTCCTACATAAAGTCACAAAAACCAGGCCGTGATCGAGAAGGTAGCCAGCTAGGCTACGACTGGGGGGGTTGCTAAACTGACCTCGACCACGACCCTCACCCAAGGAGGTAGCGAACTAGACTGTGACCGAGGTAGGGGTTCAACTGACCTCAACTAAGGAAAGAATATCAATAAGGCCTCGACCACAATCAAGCTTTATCCAAGACCAGACCTCGACCACAGTTGGGGGTTAAGTCGGTGGAGTGCACCTATAAATAGGCCACCCACCCATCTTGTCAAATCATCGGATCATAGATCGATCTAATAGTACCATGAAGTGCTGCCACTTTTAAGAATATCTCCATTCATCCATCCAATTAGTCTTGGATCTCCAAAGGTAGAAGCGGAGGAGAGAGAAGATTGAAGGCTCCATCTTCTTTGAGAGAAGAAGACCGTCTGTGCCATCGACCCTCTGGATCTAGATCTGAATAAGTACTGAGTTGTATCACGTTCTTATCTCCCCACATTGATCTATCACTTCCATTTCACTGTACTTCCCTCATCTCTTTGTGGAGCTTGATGTATCTAACTTCTTGTAATGTTGTTATGCTTCCCGTAAACATGTGTTGCTAAACATCTTAACTTGGGATGGGAGTAGCCACTAAGGCTCTCCCAACATGTATATTGTCTCTCTATTTTGAATATACATATACTCTTGTCAAGATTATATCCATGCACCGGTTTTAATGATTCACTTGTATGATTAACTACCATCTTGTGATGTTTGATTGTTGATATCTCGAGAGAGTAATATCACTTTTATCTTGTGTTATGGAGTAGTATGAATGCATGAGAATGTTGCAATGCTAAGGCTTGAGATCATATGTTCTGTTATGAGGTTTCTGTGTAGTCATCTCGAGAGAGAGGTTACCCCTAGACTTAGATCTATCCTTATCTCGAGAGAGAAGGGAATAGACACCATGTATGATTGCTTGTAATCTT
Source organism: Alisma plantago-aquatica (assembly GCA_963693085.1). Taxonomy (NCBI): domain Eukaryota; kingdom Viridiplantae; phylum Streptophyta; class Magnoliopsida; order Alismatales; family Alismataceae; genus Alisma; species Alisma plantago-aquatica. Next base: position 150,154,537 of record OY856414.1, on the reverse strand, counting down.
GATAGGGGTAAATGAAAGGGAGAGATGATGTTGCATGCTGGTGAGAAGTCTTAGTAGGTGAAACTCGATTTGAGTTTCCCTCCATATCTTTGTTTCCATCTTATTTTGTTATGCTTGTTCTTATTTTGTTTGGTTGGTTGTTTTACTTTGGTTGGAGTACCATCATTCCCTTGGGAACACCAGTTTAAACTACCCTTTTTATCAGGAGTATATGAGTGCGAGACCTTGTGTGCTTAACACCTGCTAACCTTGTCCCTATGGTTCGACCCTTATTACTACATTAGACCCTATATAATAGTTGTGGGGGATTAAGTGTCAGGTTACTTTATTAAAAGTCCGACTACTCTAGATCCGCTCCCTTTTTGGGCGTGTGATTTACACCGGTCAACTTTTTGGCACCATTGCCGGGGACAAGGCAAAACGACACTTCTAAGAACTTGAGTCCACTCAATATACTCATGTGCCTCAAGCTTAGTAATAAGCTTGACCACACTGTTACTTAAAGTCGGCTACCCTACGTTTGAGTAGAATAGTTCATCTTAACACGTCCAATTTACTAACTCGAATGTGCGGTCTATTCAGGAACCCAGGAAGAAGCATACTCATTCGACTTTACTCCTTAACCTCGAGTTACCATGCTGCCTCACATAGACATTACTCTCACTGGGGACGAGTGGGATGTGAGGAATCAACACAATCCACCACCACCAGGCTCAGACAAAGATAGAGATGGTCGTTACAATGACGGTTGTCAATGTGAAGAAGAACATAGAGATGAAGATCATCGTGATGAGGATCAATGTGATGAAGAACGACACTATAGATGTCGAAGAAGACACCACTGCAACCATCATGAAAATGAACGAGAGCATGATGGTTAGGATAGAGACAGTGAGGACGATGAAGAAGGGAAGACTCTTAGTGAATTGGCAGCAACAAGGGCCTACGAGTCTAGATGCCCGATCATCATACCACACTTCAACGCAGTAAATTTTGAGTTAAAACCAGTTGTCATCTCAATGATCCAGAATAAACCTTTTTGCAGGAATTCAAGGAGTGAAAATCCATACCATCATCTCGATCCATTTAAAAATATTTGTGATACCATCAAGATGAGGGGAGTCCCGTAAGAGGTGATATACTATAAGGGTTTCAACTTCTCTTTGGAAGACAAGGCTCTATCTTGGTACCTCAATCTCCCTCACCAATCTATAGATGTGTGGAGACCCCTGGTAGATGCTTTTGTTACTAAGTTTTATCCTATAGAAAGGACCATCCGCAACATGCAAAAAATCACTTCTTTTGCACAGAAGTCGGGAGAGAACTTGCACGAATCATGGGAACGTTTCTAGGAGTACCAGAGAGATTGTCCACACTACAATTATTACAAGGGGTTCCTCGTGACCACTTTCTATAATGGGCTAACTCCTACGAAAATGAATTCATTAAAAGCAGCCACCGGTAGTGATTTCCTTGGGAAGAAGCCAAGCAGGACCATGAAGATAATAGACAACATGGCTGCACTGCAAGTAGGCATAGACTATGATAGGAATTACAAAGGGCCAACGAGGAAAGTAAGGTCTAAAGGACCATCTATTGAAGCCAAGGATTTAGAGATCATAACAACACAGATTTAGAAAATAGCAATAGATGTAAAACAACTGAAAGATACTGGAGTTAAGGACAAAAAGCATACTGAGAAGGTCATGAAGTGTGTCACCTATGGAGAAGGGGGCATGGGGTTGATAACTGTATCTACACCAGGCCCGAGGAAAGTGATGAAAGTGAAAGTGAAGAGGAGATAGAGAACATTTCCTACACCAAATTCAAGAGGCCATACCACCCCAGTTTCAGTTATGGAAATAAGGATGCAGTCAAGAATTTGCACCAACTAAACTGCTCACAAAAACTGCCCCCAAGATTTGAAAAGAGAAGCAGACAGACCCAATATACACGAACAACGAACTATCAGAAAAATAAGAACAACTATCAGGGTCAAAGTAAGATTATGAATCGTCAAGGCACAAGACTGAATCAAGGGTAGAACCAAAACCAAGGGTCAGGACATGGAACAGATAACAAATAGCTAGATTTAGTCACCCAACTATTTGATTTTGCTAAAAGGCAAGCTATGGTGAATGATCAGTTAGCTCAAAGCGCTCTTGCTAAATATAGAGTTTTGATCACTATGCAAGTTCATATGGATGACATGCAGACCCATCAACATCAAATCGACCAGCAGCTGGTGCATTTGGCAGAGCTGGTAAAGAATCCTTCGGGGAAAATTCCATCAAACACTAAAACTGCAAATATGGCTACCCTTCGATCCGGGAGGATGCTAAGTAACTCAGGAACTGAAAGTAACAATGAGGGAAGAAGGGATAATGAACAACCCCCTGAGAAAGAGATTTCTCTTAAAAAACCAGTTGATAAATAAAAAGTGGAAGAAAGCAAGGAGAAAGATGAAGAAGTTAGGAAACCTGATGTTGTCAAGGAGATTTTCACAAAGAGGAGTCCATATGCACCAAGAGTCCCATTCCCATATAAGTTCATTAAGGCGCACCTGAAGAGAAGATACGAGAAGTTCATGGAGGCGGTAAAGAAACTACATTTGGATGTTCCGTTCCTGAATGCTATAGAGGAGATGTCAACATATGCCAAGTTCTTCAAGGATCTCATCACCAAAAGGAGGAGAGGGGACCATATCGAGGCAATGTAGTTAGCTAATATGTCAAGTGCTTTCATCTAGGCAGAGCTACAAACAAAGAAGAAGGACCCCAGAGCATTCAATATACCATTCGGTGTTGGAGACAATGTAGAGAGAAAAGGTTTGGCAGATTTGGGAGAAAGCATCAATGTTATGCCTTTGAGTCTAGCCCAAAGACTTGGGCTGATGGATATGGTTAAAACAAACATGAGGATTGAATTGGCTGATCACACTTTCAAACAACCTGTGGGAATAGTCAAAGACATACCCATTTGCATCGGAAAACTCTTTATTCCCTATGATATCGTGGTGATTGACACATTTGAAGAGCCAAAGTGCCTGATGATATTTGGGAGACCATTCTTGGCAAGTGGAAGAGCATTTATAGATGTCATGGAGGGGATTATTACCCTAGCATGGGTAATGACCACGTAGACTTTCGAATCCAAGATGCCATGAAGGGATTGTCTCTTTTCGAGTCAGTCTACTTTATGTCTAGTTACAACTAGTACTACGAGGAAGTGTAAGAAGAAAAGGCAATAGTGGAACCCCTGATGTGAGCCTTGAAAAACCCCAATCCTACTATAGAAGACCCTGAGGTGGTTGAAATCCTTGACTATCTGAATCAAGACAAAGGCGACCTTATTGATGAAGAAGAAATTATTGAAATAGTTAAGTATGCTTCACTCAAACAATCTCCTGAAGAGTAAGAGGCACCTAAGTCGAAGCCCAAATTGAAACCACTTTTAGAATGGATAAAATATGAGTTTCTAGACCATGAAAAGAGGAACCATTTTATTGTGAATGCAAGCCTGACATAAGAACAAATGAAAAAATGGCTAAAGGAGCTGAAAGAACATAGAAAGATGATAGGATATTCTGTAGAGGAAATAAAAGGGCTTAACTCAGCTCTCTGCATGCACAAAATACATATGGAAGAGTCTGCTAAGCCGCTAGTTCAGCCCTAGTGAAAGCTAAACCAAATGTTGAAAGAAGTCGTAGAAAAGGAAATCCTGAAACTGCGAGATGCCAGAATTATCTACCCAATTAGCGATAGTAATTGGGTGAGTCATGTTTACATTGTGCCTAAGAAAGGAGAAATGACAATAGTGAAGGGAGATAATGGTGAGGAAGTTGCAACTAGAACTGTTATAGGATGGTGAATGTACATAGATTACAGAAAATTGAATGCGGCCATAACGTAGGATCATTTCCCCTTACCATTCATTGACCAAGTTCTAGAAAGGTTGGCTCATCACGACTATTTTTGCTTTTTGGATGGCTATTCAGGTTTTTACCAGGTCCCCATTCACCTAGATGACCAGGAAAAAATGACATTCATGTGCATCTATGGCATGTATGCATTCAGAAGAATGTCATTCATATTATGCACCTGCAACATTCCAGCATTGCATGATGTCAATGTTCTATGACTTCCTAGAAGATATAGTGGAAGTCTTTATGGACAATTTCTAGATTTATGGTATGGATTTTGACACATGTCTGAGAAATTTGTCCCTGTTCCTTGAAAGATGCAAAGAGAAACATATGGTTCTAAATTGGGAAGAGTGCCACTTCATAGTATGGAATGGCATAGTCCTAGGACACAAAATTTCTAAAAATGGGATCAAAGTGGATGTGAGTAAAATAGAAGCCATATCAAAATTTCCACCACCAAAGTCTATAACAGGTGTGAGAAGTTTTCTTGGTCACGCTAAATACCAGATAAGGTTTATAAAAGTCTTCTCGACAATTTCAAAGCCCTTATCCAATCTTTTACTCAAGGATGTTGAATTCGATTTCAAAAATGAATGTTTGGAGGCTTTCAATACCCTGAAGAAAGCATTAACAACTGCATTGATCCTACAAGTTCTGGATTGGGAGTTGCCATTCAAGATAATGTGCGACGCTAGTGATTATGCAATAGGCATTGTCCTAGTTCAAAAGAAAGACGAGAAGCACCATGTAATCTGCTATGCCATTCGCACATTAGATGAGGCACATGTAAACTATACCACGACCGAGAAGGAGATGTTAGAAATAGTTTTTATTTTTGACAAGTTCAGGTCGTACCTAATAGGGTTAAAGGTGAAGGTATATGCAGACCATGGAGCAATTAATACCTGATGTAGAAAAAGGATACCAAACCACAACTTTTGCGGTGGGCTCTACTGTTGTAGGAATTTGATCATGAAATCATTGATAAGAAGGGAAAAGATAATGTGGTCATAAACCACTTGTCTAGAATAGTTTTTGATGAAGAGAATTAGTTACCCATGCACGACAATTATGCTGATGAAGCCCTATTGATGGCTCAGTCTGATGAGAAGAGATTGCCTTGGTTCACCGATATATGTAATTATTTAGCCTGTGGCCAACTGCCACTAGAGATTACATACAATCAGAAGAAGAAACTATTTTTAGACGTCAAGAACTACTACTAGGATGACCCCTTACTGTTCAAGATGTGTGCTGACAATTTATATCGAAGGTGCATACCAGAGGTTGGGGTTCCTTTGATTCTGAAGGAGTGTCACTCTTCACCATATGGTGGACACCACAATGGAGAAAGAACCGCAACACAAGTACTAAAATCTGGGTTTTATTGGCCCACACTCTTCAAAGATGCAACATCATTTGTTAAGGCATGTAAGGAATGCCAGCTCACTGGGAATATAAGCAAGATGAATGAGATGCCCATGGCAGACTGGGTAGAAGTGAAAATCTTTGATGTTTGGGGATTTGATTATATGGGGCCTTTCCCCTTGTCAAAGGGAAACCATTACATTCCTGTTGCTATTGATTATGTTTCAAAATGGGCTGAGGCGATAGCCACCCAGACATGTGACTCCAAGGAAGTGATTAAGTAGTTTGAAAAGACTATCTTCCCACACTTTGGGGTGTCACACACCATCATAAGTGATGGGGGTCGCATTTTAGTGAGAAACAGTTCGAAGCGTTACTGAGGAAGTATGGAGTGAAGCACAAAGTCGCCACACCATACCATCCCCAAACATCAGGGCAGGTAGAAGTATTAAACGGACAAATCAAGAGAATTTTGGAAAAGACAATGAGTCGGATAAGAAAGGACTGGTTAATGAAGCTAGACGATGCTATATGGGATTATCGAACTGCATATAAGTAACCTATAGGGACAACACCCTACATGCTTATTTATGGAAAGTCCTATCATTTACTACTTTAGCTTGAACACAAAGCTCTATGGGCCATCAAATTTCTGATTATGGAACTTGACAAAGTGGGCCAGAAGAGATTTCTACAGCTTCAGGAGCTTGAGGAACTGAGATAGCATGCCTATGAGAATGTGAGAATTTATAAACAAAGGACTAAAGTATAGCATGATGCCCACTTGAAAACAAGGATGTTTATGAAGGGGATAAGGTCCTCCTATTTAACTCATGCATTAGACTGTTTCCAGGAAAGCTAAGAATGAGGTGATCAAGACCTTTCTCAATAGTGAAGATATACCTATTAGGAATAATGGAAATTTTAGGGGAAAAGACGAGCATTTTCAAGGTTAATGGACATAGGGTAAAAATATTCTATGAAGATTAAGCCTTTGTAAGAAGGTCAGAAATTAGTTTAGGGGAACCCAGCCAACCAAGAAATGAAGAGAACAAGGAGACACCACAGTCAGCTGAGGAAGTCAAGAAGTGAATGATTAGGAAGTCGAGCTAGAGACTCTAAACAAGCTCTTCTTGGGAGGAAACCCAAGTTTTTTCTAACATGATGAGTTTATGTTCTTACTTTGTTTTGAACTCTTGTTTTCCCCACTCTTTAGTTTGTTAGTTTCCCCCTTATCTAGTAAGATTGGATATATCTTATGTTCTCTTTGAAAATGGTTTAATTAGAGGATCAATTTCATGTTTTGATTTTATTTTTGAGTTGGTTTGAGTGAACCGCGGGTCGCGGTAATGACTGCGGTCGTGGTGTCAACCTTACTCAATGCAGGGAAATGCACCACGACCGCAGAGTTTTTCTTCATTAGACCAATCAAACTGCGTCTGTGATGTTTACCCTTAGATGAACAAGACTGCAACCGCAGAATTCATACTATAGAGAGAGCCGACCGCGACTGTGGTCATTTTTTGCACCGTGAGTCGTGATGTCTCTCCTATATATTCAAAAACCCATGGTACACTGTTCCTCACGCCTAAAATATCAATTTTCCTCAAACCAAATAATGAATCGTCAATGCGCTCACAAACGACACCAACGCCAACCGAGCTCGCTCCGGTGCTGCTGTTGAAGCACGACTCGTCGCCGTTGTGCTAACCCTTCTTTCCACCACTAAGGTAATCTTCTAAACACTTTTATTTCCTATTTCTATGACTCTCCGCCCATCGTCGTGACTATCATTGGACCTAACTCGCTCCTTCCCTCGTTGTTTTTGCACACCTTTACCCCTTCCGCTGGTCCAAGCTTCACCGCATCATCAGCGACTTTTTCGATCATCTTTTTCCCTTCCCTCTCTCACTGATTGTTTTCACGGTGCTCACGCCCGCCCTAGGGCACCATTTTCAAGAATGTTTCAATCTCGAAACATTGTCGTTTCGGCTACCCTCATCAATCAACCAAAGTCAAAGCCACGAACCTCCGCCCAACCCTCATTCCCGATGGAACAGGTCAAACCTCTGCTTTGCGATCGCGGTGCAAGAACCATGACCGCAGGTCGTGGAACTAATTTTCATCTACGGGTCATGGTGCTCCCAAACAACTGAATATAAGAGTAATTTTAACTACAATTGCAGTGTTCACCGCGGGCCACGGTCTCCCTTGGTCGGTTCCGCTGACTGCGATCGCTTCACCAAGACCACTTCACTTTCATCTTGGACCACGGTCACAATGTTCTTTGTTTCATAAGTAATGACATCGGGCCGCGGTCTCAAGGAAATGGCTGAAAATATACAACATACAAATACATATGAGAAAAAAACAAATAGAATCGTTGATGAATTGAAAGATATATTAATTATAAAATCAATTTGAAAAATTTCAGGATGTCTACTTCAACTAACGACTCACTGGAAAAGAGGGAAACCTCATTAAAAGAGTTAGAGATGATTGTAGAAAAGCTAGCAAAGGCCTTAAAAACCAATACAAGCCTGCCACCAGCTAGGAGGTTACAACTATAGCTACAGATGGAACATTATCAGAACATCTTGGGGAACCAGACACCAAAAGGATCAGAGTCTAGACAAAGTGCAACATATACATGAACCTCAGAATACCAGCCCACAGAGTCTGAGTTAAAAATTCTGGGTAAAAGGAAGGTTGAGCCCATGGCAACCAAAAGAAAAAAAAGGTAACAGTGATAGCTGATAAAACAAAAAAAGGGACAAGAAGCAGAGACAACCAACAAGGAGGGAGAAGATACTGAAGAGGTAGACCAAGAGCAGAGTGGGCCTACCTTCATGCCAAGAGACGTTGTGCACCAGTCACAATATGACTGGATGTCATAGGTCAAGATCTTTAGGACCATGAGGTACCTAGATGTAGACGACTTCAAAAATATGGGGGTATATGACAGGGTCATCGAGTTCTTAGAGGGTGCAAACATGTGCACCTTATGCGCCTCTGAAGCCCCCCATCCTCAAAGCAGTTGACGGCTGAATTGCTATCTTCACTAGAGAAGCTCCAGGTAAATGAACAAGAATGCAAAAAAGGCAGTGGAGACTACAAGATGGAAGTGAGACTATGGGGGAAGTCTCACATAATCACAGAACTAATGTTGAATATTATCTTCATGAAGACAACAACTATTACAACCCCAATTGTTTTGGGTACTTTTGGTGAGAAATGTATTTTCTCCTATTGAAGATATTTGAACAAATAATGATATAATTTGTTTTGAATAAATGGAATTCGTTTACAATAGCCTTGTTGGTTGTTTTGTGGGCTTTATTGGCTATTGGGCCCAATAACAAGGATAAGACAAAAGAACTCCATTATTAGTAAGAAATGGAGAAAAGAAAGATGTAGAAACCTCTAGAAGGCAAAAGAATATAATCTAAAGGTGGATTTCGTGCCTCTTGGGTTCCTTGGGTTCCAAGGAGTCCAAAGTTGCAAAGATAATGCAACAAGAAAAGAAAAGAAAAGATCAATTAAATATTTCTTTATTAAGAAAGAAATTGAAAACAATGATAAAATGTGGAAAATAAGTGGAAAGAGGTATAACTGAGTTATCCTTGGTGGATTTTTGTATCCATGAGGTTTCTAATATTAGAAGGAATTCCAATAAGGAAAATAAAAAAGAGAGATAAAGAGAAATCCTCAAAAAGATATATTTTAATAAAGAAATAAGAAATAATGGATATAGATGCATCTAGAAGGATAATGAGTATCCACTAAAAAGGATTTTGAAATATTAGAGTTGTTTGGGGTCCAAGGAGCCCCAATGGAGAAAAAGAAAGAGAAAATACCAATAAATACAAAATAAGAGGATAATGTGATACATAATTAATGGATTTTGTGGCATTGTTAAAAAGGAGGTATTTTCTACTAAAAGGAAATATAACTTCATGCCAATGGGTTGAAAGCCAAGCACAAATAGATTAAAGGAGGAAAATTTCAGATTTCCCTTTAGGAAACTAGATTCCTTAATAACCAAGGAATATTGATAAACAAGGAAAAAATTAAAGGAAAGAAGTTATATCTTAACAAGGAAAGTTTGGTTGTTATAGATGATGGGAGACTTGTTCTCCTTGTGGGTAGGAATGCCAGGGTGCTGCTACCTGTCCCTATATAAGGGATGAATCCATAGCCCGTGTTTTCCTAGTCTCACACCCTTCTCCACCTTGCGTCCTATCGATCCCTAACTGAAGGGGGAAATGCGACCCTTGGTGTGATAAGAGTCATGGATGAGAGTTGGAAGGAAGCACAACACACCCATGCCTGCCAGAAGGATCTCGAACGTCATCTGTTTGGCATGACCCTTCGCGTAGCTCCTGCCGAAGGTCTGAAAACCTACTGCAATTGCAGCAGCGGTTACAGGCTTCTCTTGCTTGGGATCATGCCAACTTGGCCACAATTTGGAGTTGCCCCGCGTGCACCAGGGTGTAGTGGAGCTAGGGCTGCAGCTAGCGATGATCCTCGAGCCCCCATGAAGGAAGGGAAGACTGCGGGAAGGTAGCCGTCGGCAGCCAGGTTGGGCGCCAAAGGTAGAAGACGACCTAGAGTCGCATTGGACCGTTATACCCCTTCTGGGTATGAAGAAATGATCAACTTAAATGAGGGAAAAATCGTAATTCGGTTATATTTCCAAACAACCGAGCTATGTTGCATGAGTTGGCCGACGTGTCAGCCTATGATTGGTCCAAGTAAGAAATTGTTGCAAAAAATCATTTCTTTTTATTGGTAGCTCGGATCGATACATGTAACATATGAGTTTTGCTCAAAAAAATGCGAGGAATCCATTAAAAATGGTTTTATAGACTAATTCCTCTTGCAATTCGGAAAATAGGGAAAGTTATCAACTTTAATGCATTAATAATTAAGAAACCCTAATTTGAGATGATTAATGTATTTAGAAGGGTTTTATGGATGATTACAGTGGATATTAGCCTGTTAATTATAAACAGACACATAAAGATAAAACAGGATGAACTTTACATGTAATTGGATTAATTTAGAGATCCATGTACATAAATAAGCTTTAATGGGCCTTGAAACCCTAATGTTAGTAATAATGACTCTTAAAGGCTTTAGTTGTTCAAATTCATGGATAAAGCTGAGATATGATGGTTCTAAGCTATTTTGAGTATAAAGGTTCCTAATTGTGGATAAATACCCTTAATATGGTAATTAGGGTTTTCTAGTGGATAAAGGTGGAATCAATGATGAATAGAGTTCATATGTGAATTAGATCGTAATGAACTATGAGTTGTTAATCCAGAAGGAACCAAAGATGATAATTAGGCTTAATGATTATGGCATAACTTAAAAGGATAAAAATGGTAGTTTTAATGTAAAAGAGAATAATGGACTTAATTTATGTTTAATTGTGCCTTTAATCTAAAATGAAGGTTATATGTTGTTAAAAGATAACCTTAATATCTTTTGTGAAGAATAGATGAGATAATTAGGGTTTGTGAGTAATTGTATAAAATTAGGGTTTAAAAGAGTAAAAATGAAGAGGAACCCTAATTGCATTAGAAACCATAAAAGTGGACTAGAAACCCTAGGAAGGGAGCTAGGTTTAATATATCTTGATGGCATGATCAATGATAGGAAATTATATGCATATTTCAGGATCTCTTTGTGTGCTTGCTTTCCTATTGGATTTCTTGCATTGATTGGATTATTTCTGTACTCAAATCATCCTGACATGTAAGTGGTTAATTATGGTTAATTGCATTAGTTTCGCGAAGGTTTTCCGGATGATTCATCGCATTGAATGTAACCTATCAGTTTGGATGTTCATACTTGAAAATCATAAAGTCACTATGATTATCACAATAATAGTATAAATGTGTATTCTCGTACCTACATGCCACCCTGATGGATGATGCCAAAAGGTCAAGCCTAGGAGGGAAGACCCATGGGTACCATGAGTGGTGACCCCAGAAACCAAGCTCGGGATTGAGAAGGTGGTCTTTATGGAATGACTAATGGGCACCATGAGAGGTGACCCTAGGCACCAAGCTCGAGAATGAGAAGGTGGCCTTAAGTCATTGGCAAAAGAGAAACCCTAAGGAGGGTATGCCAGTGTTAGGGAAAAAGTGGTGGAGAATGTCACATTGAAAGTGTAAATTGGTTTGTTAATTAACTTTATTGTGATATTTAGACGGTTAGCCATATTTGTGAAATTTTGGTTGTCCCCATATACCGGCATATTTCGATATGCTGACCGACATTTTGTTTGTTGGTGTTTTAGGTGCATGATTGAAAAATACAAACATTAAAGTGGCATATGTGGAATTAAATAAGAATTAAAGTACAAAGGAGGATTAGTTAGAATAGACTCCAGATGTGGATAGAAGTTGATATCCAAGTTTTTGAAAAAGGTATGCAAAGTTTTATTTTTATACCAATTTTCAGTTTAGTTTGGTAGAATTTAATAATTATTATTGACTATTGTCCAAACCTTTGATCCTGTTAATTGGGATAATGGCTCTGACCTCTTGGTCTCCCTTAATTGGGGGTTACTGGGTGGCAGGGTCATTACATTTGGTATCAGAGCATATGTTCCTCATTTAATATTTAATAATTATTAAATTTTACAAATTCCATAGAACCGAGGGAGTTATTAGAGAATTTTCCAAAAGACAGAGGTGTCTGGAAAAGGATCCCGTCTGGGGGCTAGAAATATTTTCCTCCACACCGTTAGTCAGAATATGAGGACTCCCAGATTTGTGTGACTGCCTGGCCAATGTCTCAAGATTTGACTTGAAATAAGATACCTTTAGGACTCTCTCATCTTGTTCATCCCTTCTAAACTCAAATGTTGTTAAGGATTATAAGGATTAGGGTTTTCTTTCTTTCCTCACCCTCTCAAGGTATGGGTAAAGTTGATAAGGTTTAAGGAATCCTCCACCAAATTAATGAAAAGCATGTAAATAAGATGTCATGAACATAAGCTTAATAGTTTAAGTGTAAAATAAAGAATAGATACATGCTTGGGTCGTATGACATATGTTGTCATGTCCTCAAGAGAGACCTGAGGCTAGACCTCCTTGTCAGGAGGATGAGTAGAGAAAGTTAGTCTTGGAGGTAGATACCTCCATTATAAGTAGAGACCTAACACATCCTTTGAGGATGATGCTAACCCTAACCCTAAGTGAAGGTTAGAGAGAGATATGACATGATGAGCTAGATGTCATGATAGACCAGATGTGTGGACATGCTTTTGGATTCCCATGACGTTATGAGCCATGTGAGGTTGGATGACCTAGTGCCTTTGGCGACCCAACCCTAGGAAGAGTCGTGCATGTTAGAGTGAAGGATAGCTCCTTCAATGATGAGGTTAGTGAAGAACCTATAGAAACCCTATGGGCTTATACGAGTAGGGCATAACATGCACCCAGAGTACGTCAGTAGTGCAGGCAGTAGGTTGAAACCCTGGCCAGAAGAGTATGTTGGATAGCTTATGAGATAATCAAGAAGAGTTTTGGATAATCTTGAACGAACATCAGTTTGAACAGAGGCTTCACCCATGTAGGGGTATGCTTGTGAGCTCGATCCTTCATGGAGAAAGAACCTCTAGTAGTAAGGTTGTTTGTAGGGTTAGCTCTAGAGAGAGAGAGAGAGAGCAAGACCCAAGCAAGAAGGTTGGAAGCTTAGACTCTGAGATATGAGGAACAATGGGGATTTGAGGATGATGCGACCTAAGTGGATGGTTGTGGTTTCCTCATGCATGATCCCTGGAGGTTGATGGTATCTTGTTTGCCTTTATAGGAACAAAACCCTAGAGAGAGGATGAGGCTGTTGGTACCTATGTTCCTATGGTATAGGTGTTTACCTTTTGAGATGGGAAGAAGAGTTCCTTAGACCCTAAAGAGGTTTAGTAACAAGTTTTGAGGCCTTACACCTAGTTGGTTGTCCTTGAGGAGGACTCATCTTTGAGGTGTTACTAGAGTAGAAGGATGATAGGAAGGGCATGCCATGCCTTATACATGCTTGCTTCATGGATAGAATGTTGAGCATGTACGTAGTTGGACAGTTGTTGCATAAAGAAGTGAACCTAGGGTTCCTAGGCCTCAGAGCGGAAGTGGTGTATCTGATGCTCATGACAAGATTTGAGTTTCTATAGATTCGAGCATGGTACTCCTCATGTTTAGAGGAAAGGGAAACCCCTTAGGTTTAAGTTATGTTTGATGAACCCCTCACAACTATGTTGGTGACATGGGAAGGTATGATCTCGGTCCAATGTTGAGGAATGAGAACAAGTATGACCTAGCATGGTTTAGTAGGTGGTCTGCTCGTGCCTTAGTAGCATGCTAGGGTTAAGCATGCTAGGGTGGATGTAAACCCTAGACATAAGGACGATTATGACCTTTGTTTCTATCAAGAGATAGTTTCCTCCCATCCTCGGAGAGGGACCCTTTTGTACGGTGTATACCAATTTTTGTTGGTTTTGAGGTAACATAAAAAGGTCTCATAGGATCTTGAGAAGCTAAGGGAAAAGTACATAGTATGAGAATGAACCTATAGACCCATAGATAACCATCTCTAAGTGCAAGTGGGTGTGTTACCATGGAGGTAATCGGTATGGGGCCTAACCAAGGTAGGCAGGTGGCCATGACCCCTATAAAATGATGAAAGTCAGGCCATGAATTCAGAGAGAGATGATAGAGACTTGAGTAAGGTTATAAGTTGGACATGTACTATGTTAGAATCCTAAGTCTATCCTAGGGTCAGGTAGGGATAAGACCGATGGAAGTAGGAGTTGCCTAATTCCCTAGTTGCACATGACCATAGGTTCGGGAGGTAACAACTATCATTTTATGAGGGCCATGGGTTAGGAGACTGATCACCTTCATGAACTCATGGGACCCAAAGGGCAGATGAGTAGGGCACTCTCTGGATGCATAAGGGAAGAGGGATGACCCTAAAAGTGTCAGCACCCTACAGACCTAGAGGAGATGACCAAGGATTGTGTGGTGACCAAGTAGGTTCGAGACTAGTTTTCCATGGAAGTAACTTTGATATCAAGATGACTGTGATGTTGAGACATAAGTTGCACGCTTCAACTTAGATTTTAAGGTGTATTGGCAAAGTGGGATGTACCATCTCTACTCTTAGAACAGGAAGAACTTTGTATTTGGACTGTAGCCAAATGCTTATTTCCTCTTGTTATGGGAGTGAGAGATAGGACAATACGCATGCCATACACTAATGATAAAAAGATGATGTGAGTTGGAACGTTGCTATGAGGTATGAGGACAGAGATGATAACATACCCTTGTGGAGTAAACGATATGTAGATGGTTTACTAACATCAAGAGAACTGGGGTAGTCATTTTATGAGGATGCTTTTATCATGAGCTATGTGGAATTTGTGAGTTATACAAGGTTGAGTTTGATAACCAAGAAGATGAGCTCAGAGTTTTCTTGATGAAGATAGACTTAGAGTTTGATATGAGATAATAAGTGGAATACATGGAGGTGTATGTCTTCAACATTACCTGACACCTAAGGATGTGAAGTGGTAATGGATGTTGTGGTTGAGATGCAGCAGCCTGGTTTAGCTGGAGGCTAGGAAAGGTTGCTAGGTTAACCCTAAGTTTGAAAAGGAGATATGTTTGGATAACACTCAGATGTAATGAAGTCCTTTGATCAAGTTAGTGGTTGTTGGGTTAGCCAGCCTAGGCTTTGATGCAATAAAAGGATGGTTGTAGAACCTTAGATGCACTTCTCTAGAAAAAAGGTGATGAAACCGACGACTAAAGTGTTTTAGGGTTTCTAAAGAATTGACCTTAAGAAATCATGTGATATAGGAGAGCATGATTTTAAGACACCATACACCATGGTACTACGAAGATAGTAAGTGACAGTAGTACTTTGGATACCTAAGATAAAGTTGCATGTGGCATGTGGCCATGTAGGCCAGGAGGTGAAGGACGAACACCAGTAACCCAGTGTATTGATATAGAGGATAAAGATTCCCTGAGAGGGAATGGGATTTCACCACTATGGATGTTGTGGCAAGTCTCCCCTAGACCAAGGAAGGTCAAGATGCAATATG
This sequence comes from Alisma plantago-aquatica, assembly GCA_963693085.1. Classification (NCBI taxonomy): domain Eukaryota; kingdom Viridiplantae; phylum Streptophyta; class Magnoliopsida; order Alismatales; family Alismataceae; genus Alisma; species Alisma plantago-aquatica. The sequence continues at coordinate 150,139,124 of OY856414.1, read as the reverse complement.
GGTTATGGTAGATCGCCTTACCTAGATAACATGAGAAAGAAAGAATATTGTCAAGGGACGGATCCGGTTGAACTACATATGAGAGAGAGATGGTTCAACTACATTATGATTTAAGTTTAAAATTTCTTGAGTATAACCTAAAGATTCACTTCCATGTGGTGGAAGTAGGTACATGAAGAACTCAATGTTAGTATAGTTTATCACCCCTAACTAATGGTTAGTATGATCCAGACTAGAGGGTCTGATGAGAGCATGTGTGCTCATTCAGGGTGATACACAGAGATAGTTCTTATCCTCTGTAAGATGTGATGATGACCACCATAGCCAGTGTTGGGATGTAAAGAAGCTCTGTAAGGGAGGTTGTGTTGGTCGCCACTTCATTAATATGATGTTGGTGAAGGGACCTCACGAAGGTCAGAAAAGGACCACAGTGTGTGCAGATGAAGTTGCTTTGATCGTGCAATGGCTGAAAGAGAGCCCAGGGGTGACATGAGTCGTGAGCTGATGCAAAGCAGACTGACATGCAGTTCACTGTGCAGGAGTATGTGATGTGAAAATCTGACCCCTCTAAGTTATACCTAAGAGAGTTGAGTCCCGGTTGCATGGTCCATTTGAGATGGAATGGTGGAGATGGTTGTGTTTAGCCTTACCCCTTAGGATAACATGATGTATAATGTGTTCCATGAGTCCGATCTAGAGTACTATGTGAGGTACCCAAGCCATGTGCTGAGCCCTGAACCTATTCAGCTTTATGAGAGGTTGAAATGTCCTGAGTCACCTATGGGGGTACGATATGCCAAGGTGAGAGAGAACTCAGATGGAAGAATATGAGATGATGAAGGTTCTTGGGAAGCATCATGGAAAGGGTGAGGCCACATGGGAGCCATGATGGACAAAGGAAAGACCTATCCTATTTGTTTGTGTGCCTGATGGAATTTTGGGGGCAAAATTCCTATAAGAGAGGAAGGATGTTACAACCCTAATTTTTTTGGGTACTTTTGGTGAGAAATGTAATTTCTCCTATTAAAGATACTTGAACAAATAATGATATAATTTGTTTTGAATAAATGTAATTCATTTACAATAGCCTTGTTGGTTGTTTTGTGGGCTTTATTGGCTATTGGGCCCAATAACAAGGATAAGACAAAAGAAACTCCATTATTAATAAGAAATGGAGAAAAGAAATATGTAGAATCCTCTAGAAGGAAAATAATATAATCCAAAGGTGCATTTCGTGCCTATTGGGTCCTTGGATTCCAAGGAGTCCAAAGTTGCAAAGATAATGCAACAAGAAAAGAAAAGATCAATTAAATATTTTTTATTAGGAAAGAAATTGAAAACAATGATAAAATGTGGAAAATAAGTGGAAAGAGGTATAATTGAGTTATCCTAGGTGGATTTTTGTATCCATGAGGTTTCTAATATTAGAAGGAATTCCAATAAGGAAAATAAAAAAGGGAGATAAAGAGAAATCCTTGAAAAGAGATATTTTAATAAAGAAATAAGAAATAATGGATATAGATGCATCTAGAAGGATAATGAGTATCCACTAAAAAGGATTTCAAAATATTAGAGTTTTTTGGGGACGAAGGAGCCCCAATGGAGAAAAACAAAGAGAATATACCAATAAATACAAAATTAGAGGATAATGTGATACATAATTAATGGATTTTGTGGCATTGTTAAAAAGGAGGTATTTTCTACTAAAAGGAAATATAACTTCTTACCAATGGGTTGAAAGACAAGAACAAAGAGATTAAAGGAGGAAATTTTCAAATTTCCCTTTAGGAAAATAGATTCCTTAATAACTAAGGAATATTAATAAACAAAGAATAAAATAAAGGAAAGAAGTTATATCATAACAAGGAAAGTTTGGTTGTTATAGATGATGGGAGACTTGTTCTCCTCGTGGGCAGGCATGCCAGGGCACTGCTACCTATCCCTATATAAGGGACGAATCCATAGCCCAAGTTTTCATGCTCTCACACCCTTCTCCGCCTTGCATCTGATCGATCCCTAACCAAAGGGGGTAATGTGACCCCTGGTGTGATAAGAGCTGTGGACGAGAACAGGAAGGAAGCACGGCACACCCATGCCTTCCAAAAGGATCTCGAATGTCATCTGTTCGGCCTGACCCTTCGTGCAACTCTTGCCAAAGGTCTGCAAACCTGCTGCAATTGCGGCAGCGGTCACAGGCTTCTCTCACTTGGGAACAGCCAACTTGTCTGTAGTTTGGAGGTGCCCCACGTGCATCAGGGTGCAGCAGAGCTAGTGTTGTAGCTAGCAGTGATCCTCGAGCCCCCTGGAAGGAAGGGTAGACCGCGGGAAGGCATCTGTCGGTGGCCAGGTCGGGCGCCAAAGGTAGAAGACGACCTGGAGTCGCGTTGGACCATTATAACCCTTCTAGGTATGAACAAACGATCAACTTAAATGAGGGCAAAAATGTAATTCAGTTATATTTCCAAACCAGTGAGCTACGCTGCATGAGTTGGCCGACGTGTCAGCCTCTGATTGGTCCAAGTAAGAAATTATTGCGAAAATTATATCTTTTTATTGGTAGCTCAGATCGATACATGTAAAATATGATTTTTTCCCAAAAAAATGTGAGAAATCCACTAAAAATGGTTTGATAGCCTAATTCCTCTTGCAATTCGAAAAATAGTGAAAGTTATCAACTTTAATGCATTAATGATTGAAAAACCCTAATTTGAGATGATTAATGTATTTAGAAGGGTTTTATGGATGATTAAAGTTGATATTAGCCTGCTAATTATAAAAAGACACATCAAGATATAAAAGGATGAACTTTACATGTAATTGGATAAATTTAGAGATCCATGTACATAAATGTGCTTTAATAGGGCCTTGAAACCCTAATGTTAATAATAATGACTCTTAATGGCTTTAATTGTCCAAATTCATGGATAAAGCTGAGATATGATGGTTCTAAGCTATTTTGAGTATAAAGGTTCCTATTTGTGGATAAATACCCATAATATGGTAATTAGGGTTTTCTAATGGATAAAGGTGGAATTAATGATGAATAGAGTTCATATGTGAATTAGATCGTAATGAACTATGAGTTGTTAATCTGAAAGGAACCAAAGATGATAATTAGGCTTAATGATCGTGGCATGACTTAAAAGGATAAAAATGGTAGTTTTAATGTAAAAGAGCATAATGGACTTAATTGATGTTTAATTGTTCCTTTAATCCAAAATTAAGGTTATATGTTGTTAAAAGGTAACCTTAATATCTTTCGTGAAGAATAGATGAGATAATTAGGGTTTGTGAGTGATTGTATAAAATTAGGGTTTAAAAGAGTAAAAATGAAGAGGAACTCTAATTGCAATAGAAACCCTAAAAGTGGACTAGCAACCCTAGGAAGTGAGCTACGTTTAATAGATCTTGAAGACATGATCAATGATAGGAAATTGTATGCATATTTCAGGATCTCTTTGTGTGCTTGCTTGCCTATTGGATTTCTTGCATTGATTGGATTATTTCTACACTCAACTCAGCTTGATAGGTATGTTGTTAATTATGGTTAATCACATTAGTTTCCCGAAGGTTTTCTGGATGATTCATCTCATTGAATGCAACCTATCAGTTTGGATGTTCATACTTGCAAATATAAAGTCACTATGATTATCACAATAATAGCATAAGTGTGTATTCTTGCACCTACATGCCACCCTGATGGATGATGCCAAAAGGTCAAGCCCAGGAGGGAAGACCCATGGGCACTATGAGTGGTGACCCCCGAGACCAAGCTCGAGATTGAGAAGGTGGTCTTTATTGAATGATTAATGGGCACCATGAGAGGTGACCCCAGGCACCAAACTCGGGAATGAGAAGGTGGCCTTAAGTCATTGGAAAAAGAGAGACCCTAAGGAGGGTATGCTAGGGTTAGGGAAAAAGCGGTGGAGAATGTCACATTGAAAGCGTAAATTGGTTTGTTAATTAACTTAATTGTGATATTTAGATTGTTAGCCATATTTGTGAAATTTTCGTTGTCCCCACATACCGGCATATTTCGGTATGCTGACCAACGTTTTGTTTGTCGGTGTTTTAGGTGCAAGATTGAAAAGGTCAAATAGTAAAGTGGCATATGTGGAATTAAATAAGAATTAAAGCACAAAGGAGGATTAGTTAGAATAGACTTCAGATGTGGATAGAAGTAGATATCCAAGTTTTTGAAAAAGGTATGCAAAGTTTTATTTTTATACCAGTTTTTAGTTTAGTCTGGTATAATTTGATAATTATTATTGACTATTTGTCGAACCTTTGATCCTATTAATTGGGATAATGGCTCTGACCACTTGGTCCCTTAATTGGGGGTTACTGGGAGGTGGGGTCATTACAACAACAGAAGCCCAAGCCTGCTCCGCCACCCTGGGAGAGAAGGAGACCGTCCGATATGATAGCCACAAGATGTGGGAAGCCCTAATGAGAGAAGATGAACATAACTCCAAGAACTTTAAGGCTACCCTGAATACCTCATTCTTTACCAAGGTAATACAAAAGATAACAACCAACACAATATATATGAGGTCAAAAATAGGGGGAGTAACGAAAGGAGATCTATTCATGATTTGGTCAATGCTAAAAAGGAAGCCTATGTACATAGGTAAAATACTGATCGAAAGGCTGTCAGCCACTGTGGGAGGGGAGTCCAAGCAGAACTAGGAGTTCTGCATGGGAGGCCAGATAACAAAGATAGCCTACCATTTTATGGGTGCAGAAGCATTGCAAAGATATAACGAAATAGAGGGACATACAAAGATCGACATTAAGTCCCTACTCAATGTGAAAATCCTAGCTCAGAAAGGAGATAAAATGTACTATAAGAAGAGAAGCTCAAAGAAACTCCTTCCCCTCCCAGAGATGGTGTATTACGACACCCACAAGCTACGACCCACCCAAGAAGACATCGACAAAATGTACTTAGGGGACATCCACAATGTCGTGGAAAAGACATCAGCAGCTTATAAAGCAAGTAGTAAGGACAAACTAGCAGAAATAGAGAAGAAGAAGCCAAAAAAGAAGAAAAAGCTGGGAATAAGGAAGAAGAAGGAAGCGGTAGAAAAGCCTACAGCTTTGAAGACAACCCCACCTCCCATAGTCATTGAAACAATAGTGATCAACGAATGCCAACCACACAAAGAAATAGTAGAGCATGACATCCAGGCAAACCTGAACGACACTCTAAGAAAACGTCAGCACCCTAAGGTAACAACCGCCAAACAACCATAGACGGGAGAACAAAACTCCCACCTGCAAAGCAAGGACTCTGAAACTGTACCCAAGACGGCGATTCCAGAAGTAATCTGTCTGACGTTGGGATAGTTAGAAAATAGAGTACCCAACCCAAAAATGCCAACTCCACCGCTGAAGGAACCACAAGAATCCAAACACATGTGGAACCACAACCACTCCAACTTCCAACCTTTGGAGACATATTGGGTAATAAGTTTGATGCACTGTGGAAACACATGCATCAAACATATGAATTTAATTCAAGCATAACCTCCACCCTATGTACACTAACTGTGTAGGTGCAAACACTAAATGAGAGGACTGAGGCACTACCCCAGTTCATGCAAGGGGTGATAAACACCCAGAACACGACAATGGGGGCACTGGAGGCCCTTACAGAGGAAATGAAAGCCCTCAGGAGAGAAAGGGATGCTATGTGGGCTGATAGAGACCGCTTAACAAATGGATATGAGGTGATAATACATGGCCTCAACCTAGAGCATCAGCAATTGGAAGCAGACTGCCAGAAGCTGGAAGCCAAACCCAAGGAATTCGACAGCCAACGTCATAAAAAGAAGGGAAAGCGCGTGGCAGGGCCCTCCACATCACAGCTTCATCGAGCCCCCCGAACCCCGACGATGAAGATGACAATGTGGGAGGGACATGTGTTGGTACAATGTGAAAGGAAGAAAGCACCAATGTAAAAACCACATCGACAGCTGAACCTAAAGCAAAGGAAGCACCATCGCCGTCAGACTCTCCCAAAGACAATAAAACAAAAAAGAAGACTACTACATTGTCGAGGTAGCTAGATTTGAACAGCAGTCCTAAAGAGGATAAGGAAAAATATGAAAAGAGGAAGGGTGTACCAACAGAAGCCAAATCTACCCCGACCACATGGAATGATGCATCAGAAAAACTGACACAAGCAGTCGTCGCTAGAGCAAAATGTGTAAGGACAGAAGATCTGATGTCCAGTGAACTCATAGATATTGACACATTACTAGACGACCTGGCATCTGGGATGGAAATGTGCAGTGGCTTCCTGCACTCCCCAATTCACAATGAGAAGAATGACCACATCTATGATGGAAAAATGGAAGCAACACTAGCGGAATTGGTAGCTTCCAAGCTAGGTCACCCATCTGAGGAAAGTAATGTCAAGGATGACACAACTGGAGAATCTTCCTCAGAGGTGGCAGTAATGGTGACTGCACTGATGCCAATGAGCATAGAGGGCCCACATACAACCAAAAAACAACCATCCATGCAGCATAGGATGGGACCTCAGACGACGAGGAAGGTGGGCTCGCTGCTTTCTTCACAAATGAGCCTACCAGGGAGCAGAGCACACTAATCAAAGAAGGAGAATTAGGTATAGCTCCTCCTTTGCCATGCAAGATGATGGGAATGGACATGACCGCGCTATCATGAATCACATGCAGAGATGTCCACATCTTAGTAGATATCCTTAATGACAATCTACCCAGAGTAGATGTCATATATCACAATAAGGGTAGAAGTCTAACTGTAGAGCACTTTATAGGGATCTTATTAAAAGGGCACGAGTACACAAGAAACTATTTAAAGTACTATGAGACACCCTCCTCAAAGAGTTCCTACACTCAGACAAGGTGCAGCCTGTGTTCAATGGAACCACACATCTGGCAAGCCTCTTATACAAGGAGGACTACGAGGCTACTAATGTGACTGAGATGAAAGAAGTAGTGTGTAGAAATGGAACAAAGTTTGTAGTCCTGCCCATAAGGAATGTGAAGCACTAGGCTCTGATCATGGTCGATCTATATAAGAGAAAGATGACAATGCTTAATTGTTGTGCGGCTAAACTGGACAGTACTGCTCCGATATATAAAAGGAAAGAAGTAAGAGACGTACTAAAGATACCTCTATGTCTACAAAAAGCGATACAATCAGCAGATGACAGATTCAAGGGCATTTGGAAACTATTTTCTATCTGTAAGAAAGTGCCACAAGAAGAGACTGGCTCAGGGGATTGCTCCATCATACTTAGGATGATGGAAGCCATCAACAAAGGCATCCCACTGGAGGATTTATGCACGTAAGATATACATGGGCTGCACGGTGTTTGCACAATGGAGGTCATCTATGATCGCCTCTTATTTAGCGACCCGGCGATGCCTTCAGATATAATATCATGAAGGATTCATAAGGAGGTCCCTCAACTTGAAAAGGTAACTTGGAGGGAACAACTAAAAACCTTGTCGATCGATCCAACAGAACCAGCCAGGGCTGAAGCATGGAAAGAAGGCTAGAATGCAGACACTGGAGCAGCTACAACAAGCATACTAGAAAAACAACCTCAACAACTTCCAGTGTCATAAGACAAAGTAGAACAACCTTCGCTAAACATCCATAAGGAGGAGAAGTAGAAGAAGATGATCTGTCAGAAGAAAGACCAGACGGACCAGTAGGGGAGCTAATATCCACTTTCAAGGACTTCGATAGATGGAGCTGTGTTAGCCTATATAACGAGTCACTAAACATCATAATGAGGTCCTTGAAAGATGATGTCATGTCAACAGAAGTTGTATTTGAAAGAGAAGGGATATGTGTGCTGAAGGATGACCTCCGAGATACACTGAGAATAGGAGGGTACTATAACATCCCATGATTTGAGGCCTTGGATATAATGATCTTAAAAGGAATGATTGGACTACCCATATGACCAAGGTGCACCTCCTTTTGTGGGAGCCCATCACTAAAGAACTCCATAGTTAAGCATGCTCATCTTGGAGTAGTACTAGGATGGGTGATCAGTCGGGAAGTTGACCCTGGCTTGCGTGTGAGTGAGGAAAAAGCATGCAGTTAAGGCTAGTGGTGGTCTGTGGGGCCAACCGTCATTCCTGAAACTCTACTAGAGCCTTGGACAGTGGGCCCGGTTGTTACAAATGGTATCAAAGCCATAGCCCCTCCAGTAGGTGGGGCCCACATGGGCATGTGGCATACCAGTCTTGAGTCTTACGGTCTAGACATGTAGGAAAGGGCTATTTATGGTGATTTAGCCACCCTTGCGCTAGTATCTGTGATCGGGAGTTGGGTGTCCGTGGTCCATGTTGGGTCTTACACTGAAATGGGGAAATGTTACGAGGTCACATAGTTGAGCCTTGATGAGGACGCCAAGAGTCTAAGTGGGGGAGATTGTAACGTCCCATGATTTGAGGCCTTGGATATAATGATCTTAAAAGGAATGATTGGACTACCCATATCACCAAGGTGCACCTCCTTTTCTGGGAGCCCATCACTAAAGAACTCCATAGTTAAGCGTGCTCAACTTGGAGTCGTACTAGAATGGGTGACCAGTCAGGAAGTTGACCCCGACTTGCGCGTGAGTGAGGAAAAAGCACACAGTTATGGCTAGTGGTGGTCTATGGGGCCAGTCGTCATATCTGAAACTCTACTAGAGCATTGGATAATGGGCTCGGTCGTTATAGGTACCTATTAGTAAGCACAATGTCAGCCTACCAAGCCCTCTTAAGCGACAATATGCCAAATGCACATATGGCATACTTCCTCCTAGTAGCTGACATAATAAAAGATAAAAGATCAGGTGAGAAGGAATGCCTGCAACAACACCTCGCGACGTCCATCTTGAACTACATTTTCCTGCCAATTCTTCACGACAGTCATTGGACTTTACTGGTGGTCGACATCATAAAAAGGACTGTAGTATTATATAACAGCTTAGACACAACCTTTGGATTGAATAAGAAGACAAACATGACTACCGCAAAGACCCCAATAGAAGAAAAGGTTATCACATGCGCGGAGGCAATTGTTGATATGCTGAAAAGTCATGACAAAGGGTACAAGCATACGGTAGGTAAAGACTTCAAGAAGACGTAGTTCTGCCACAGGAGCCCTCAACAGGTGCCTTTATTAAATGATTGCAGCCTCTACTGTCTAGCCTGGATGACGACCCTAGCCAACCTGAGTACAAAAGTGGAGGGGATGCAACACGAGCAATGTCATCTACTACGAGGAGTGTATGCAAGTATGCTACTTGAGTCCAAGTGGGCCACCAACATGGACAAACAAGAATAAAGAAAGCTCATTTATACATCTCACTCAAATTCTAACACCTCGGGTCGGGGTGGAGGATAAGTTTGGGGGAGGGGTCATAAACGGACTAGAAAGGTACAATTTTATCACCATTTTACCTCTAAAATTTTCAAATGTTTCATATTTCCACAAACTTTACATGTACATATTTTAGTTGAAATTACCTTAGAATTTAGAATTTAGTCTATTTTCTTGCTAAAAGTAGTAGTATTATCGTTTTCTGAGAGAGAAATATACGAGCATATAATACACATAAGGGTAAAATAAGAGACATAGCAATACTGCTCTATCTCATTCTTGCAATAAGACATTGTGCATGCAACAAACCAGCTCATGAAACCCTTGGAAACTAGAGAACTTCACCTAGCCATACTCCTGACCAACCACCCTCATCTGACGATTCCAATTAGAAAATCCTTATCTTCGTAAAGAAGGAAACAACTACCCTTTCAAGTAAATCCATCCCCACTTGGTACTAAAAAAAGGGGCTTGTCCGCCCAGAAGACCGCTTAAATCCCTCACACCCAAGCTAGAAAGGAGGTGTAAAAAGCCAAAAAGAAAAAAATGATGAATGAGAGTTGTTCCCAAAAGATGTCAAAAGTTTCCACATGTCTGGTGTATTGCTTCACTCATAAATGCAGATATGTCATGCTCGTAAGTGGAACCTTGAAGCCAAACTTACCCACCTCCAATCCAGAATGAAACTCACAAAACCACCTGACTTAAAGTCAGACGCCCAAAAGGGTAACATTGTCCTTACGATAGTTGTGGGTGAGGGAGATCAGGAGAAGAGGAAAATAATTAAAGTCAAAAGCCTACCCAAACACATTATCATAGGGCCAACTGAAAATAAAGAAAGTATGTGAAAGCTACCCCTCAAGGAGATGTTGTATTAGTATGGTTAGTAACTTGAAGGGAAGGAGTGATACGTTGAGAAGGAGAAACCTTTTATAATTGAAGGCAATGAAAAGAACTTGAAGTTGTACAACTCTAGATATAAGAGGGAGGAATGAGACTTTAAGTGGTTGAGAAAGCATACCACAACAGTCATGATGCAAGAATGAGATAACTCAGTAGTGTTAAGTTTCACAAAATTTTGTCACATAAATTTCCCCTTCTCTCTATTATTTCGAGCCTACACTTAGCCTGAGGACAGGCTTGATTCTAAGTTTGGGGGAGTTGATAACACTTTATTTTACACACTTTTTGTATACATTTTATGCCTTCCTAGCATATCTTTTGCTAACTTTCCCCACTTTTTTAGCATCCTATGTCAAATACTTCACTTACACATTCTCCCCTTGATTTCAGGTACATATATACCCCAGGTTACGATCATCACTTTGACCGTGGTCCATTCATCCAGCATGGACCATCTCATCATGGTCGAGGCCACCAAGTTCACCCTAATTCCTTGCACTCATGGTCAATTTGCACTCAAGCTATTCGGGACCGCGATCAATATGGGACCGCGATCAACTTGAAGACCGCAACCTCAATTTCTCCAATGCAAGGCACACCTCGACCTCGACTGTGGTCCTACAGAAAGTCATAGCAACCAGGCCGCGATCGAGAAGGTGGCCAGCTAGACCGTGACTGGGGTGGGGGGTTGCTAAACTGACCTTGACTGTGACCCTCACCCAAGGAGGTAGCTAACCAGAATGCGACTGAGGCAAAGGTTCAACTGAACTCAATCGAGGAAAGAATAGCAATAAGGCCTCGACCGCGATCAAGCTTTATACAAGACCAGACCTCGACCACGGTCAGGGGGGTTAATTCGGTGGAGTGTGCCTATAAATAGGACACCAACCCATCTTGTCAAATTATCAGATCATAGATTAGATTTGATATTACCACGAAGTGCTGCCACTTTCCAGACTCAACTCCATTCATCCATCCAATCAGTCTTGGATCTCCAAAGGCAGAAGCTGAGGAGAGAGAATACAAAAGGCTCCATCTTCTTCAAGAGAAGAAGACCATATGCGCCATCGACCCTCCTGATCTAGATCTGAAGAAAAACTAAGTTGTATCACGTTCTTCTCTCCCCCAACTAGATCTATCACTTCCATTTCACTTTACTTCCCTCATCACTTCATGGAGGTTGATGTCTCTATCTTCTTGTAATGTTGTTATGCTGCCCATAAACATGTGTGGATAAACATCTTAACTTGGGTTGGGAGTAGCCACTAAAGCTCTGCCAACATGTATATTGTCTCTCTATTTTGAATATACATATACTCTTGTCAAAATTATCTCAATGCATTGGTTTTAATGCTTCACTTGTATGCTTAGATACTATCTTGTGATGTTTGATTGTTGATATCTTGAGAGAGTAATATCACTTTTATCTTGTGTTATGGAGTAGTAGGAATTCATGAGAATGTTGGAATGATAAGGCTTGAGATCATACATTCTGTTATGAGGTTTCTGTGTAGTCATCTCGAGAGAGAGGTTACCCCTAGATTTAGATCTATCCTTATCTCGAGAGAGAAGGGAATAGACACCATGTATGATTGCTTGTAATCTTGATAGGAGTAAATGAAAGGGAGAGATGATGTTGCATGTTTGTGAGAAGTCTTAGTAGGTGAAACTTGATTCGAGTTTCCCTCCATATCGTTGTTTCCATCTTATTTTGTTACGCTTGTTCTTCTTTTGTTTGGTTGGTTGTTTTACTTTGGTTGGAGTACCATCGTTCCCTTGGGAACACTAGTTTAAACTACCCTTTTTATCAGGAGTATATGAGTGCGAGACCTTGTGTGCTTAACACCTGCTAACCTCGTCCCTGTGGTTTGACCCCGATTACTACATTAGACCCCGTATAATAGTTGCGGGGAATTAAGTGTCAGGTTACTTTCTTAAAAGTCGGACTACTCTAGATCCACTCCCTTTTTGGGCGTGTGATTTAGGTCGGTCAGGTATAGCTTGTTATACCAAGCTTTAATATAACTAAATGATGGTAATTGGGTATGAATAGTCCTTTTTTTGTCTCCCAAAGCGTGTGCCTCCCTTTTTTTGATTTTTTTGAAAAGTTACAGAAAGCAAAGCAAAGCAAGAAAAAGCTTTAACAGCTAAAAGCAGACTAACAACTAGCTATCTGTACAAGATAAGTAAAGCTATCTATATCTTTCTTCACTTGACTCCAAAGCTGGGAACCTGGACAGTCCAGATTTAAGAAAGTCCTTAGGTTCCTTTCAGTCCAGAGTGCATTCACAGTAAGAAGAATGCAAGTATTACTCTTCCTGTCAGTAAAATAAGAAAAATCCTGAATGGAAGTCGACAACTTAGGAATGAGATTCTCCAAAACAGCTTCCTTCCAGACTCTCTCAGCATAAACACAAGAGACAAAAATGTGTTACATATCTTCTGTACACTCCCTACATAACTCACATCTCGAAGCTAAACTGTACCCTCGATTCTTCATATGATCATGTATAAAAAGCTTCCCAAGCATCAACCTCCAAGCAAGAAACTGACATCTAGCTGGAGCTTTTGATCTCCAAACCCATTTACTCCAGCTAACAGAAACATGCTTTTCACGCATAAGATTCTAGAACTCTCTAATTTTTGTAGGAGTCCCTTTATCAAGCAACAACTTTCCTTCAAGCTTGCTCACAATTGGAACATAAGAACGAATAGAACCCACAATCCTATTACAGTGTCTAGATCTGCTGCCTTTCCATTCCCCTTCATCAACAAGGCAGCTAAACTTAGCAAACTTACTTTTCCCCAGCTTCAATATGTCCCTCTTATCAGTACTATCATCAAGGAACATTCCTTCAGAGACCCACAGTTCTCTCCAGATGAAAGTAGACAACCCAGCTTCAATAGAAACTCTTCTAATAATCATATCCCGAGTTCTAAGAATATATCTCCACATCCAGGAAGGATTCGATGAGCATCCAACTCTCCAAACATAATCCTCCTTAATATATCTAGCATGGATCCATCGCACCCACATTGAGTCCTTCTTTTGAGCAATACTCCAGAGATTTTTAACAAAACAGGCCACACTAACATCAGTTGTATGCTTAATGCCTAACCCGCCTTCCTCTTTAGGCCTGCATATATCATCCCAAGCAACAGTATGTGTGGTACTTTCAAAAGAAGCTCACCCCCATAAGAAATTTCGACAGAGAGAATCAATTTCTTCAGAGACTGCTTTAGGAAGAGGAAAGGAGGAAGCCCAATAAAGATGGAAGGAAGCAAGAGTAGATTTAATTAACTCAAGCCTACCCGCATAAGAAAGATGAACACTTTTCCAACCTTCTAATATGTGCTTAATCCTGTCAATAATGGGTGAACAAAGAGATCTAGTAAGCTTCCCTGTAAATAAAGGTAGACCCAGATATTTTAGCGGAAGCTTGCCAATCTTAATGTTCAAATTCGAGAACTCAACTAGCAAATCAGCAGCAGGATTACAGATAACAACACTTTTATCTAAGTTGATGCTCAGACCAGAGACACGCCTGAACTCATCAATCACTTTACTCACTCCTTTGATTGAATTAATATCAGCTTCAGAGAAGATCACCATATCATCAGCAAAGATCGCATGTGAAACAGCAAAATCATGAGCTCCACTGATAGGCACAAGATTTTTCTCCTCAATATTATAACTCATGATGCTAGTGAACCCTTCCATAGCTAACACGAATAAGTAAGGGGCGAGGGGATCCCCCTATCTAATGCCTCTAGTTGGTTTAAAAGCTTCTCCAGGGCACCCATTAATCAGAACTTGCATGCTAGTAGAACTAAGGAATAAATCAATCCAATGTATGAAGCAAAAAGGAAAATTCATACTAGCCAGAATCTTCTTCATATACGACCAGTCAACAGTATCATAGGCCTTCATGATATCAGCTTTGATACACATCTTAGGCTTAGAACTCTTGAAGATATTATTAACCACCTCATTGACAAGAAGAGTAGAGTCACTGATCGACCTTCCCTTGATAAAAGCTGACTGACTAGGACTAATAAGACTCAGCATAATAGGCTGAAGTCTATTAGTAATAATCTTGGATATAATCTTATAAAGAAAATTGCATAGAGATATGGGCCTCCAGTCCCTGACACAAGAAGGGCTCTTAACTTTTGGGATAAGAGCAATGTGAGTTCTACTAATTTCACCAAGAATCTTCCCACTTTCAAAGAAATTAAGAACAACCTTAGAAACATCCTCCTTAATGATAGGCCAACACACTTTAAAAAATGGTAATTGAAACCATCGAGACCTGGGGCTTTATCCCCATTTGAGTTTTTAATAACAGAGTCAATCTCCTCTTGAGTAACAATAGCACATAACGACTCAAACTGGTCTCTGGTTAATTTAGGAAAACCCCAATTATCATTCCAAACATACTCATCCTTATGAGATTCCGAGAAGAGGTTCTTATAGAATCTAGTAACATGTTCTTTAATAGAATCTTCATTAGTGCACATAACATCATCAATTACCATACTTCTCACACTATTTCTCTATCTTCTATTCTTAAGAGACGAATAAAAGAACTTGGAATTCCTATCTCCAAGTTTCAACCATTGAACTCTGGACTTTTGCCTAACCAGAGATTCCTCAGCATTATAGGCTTCAATAGCTAACTTTCTTTTCTCTTTAGCAAACTACTACAACCCCTCATCACAAGGATCAGCATCAACCATGCTCTGAGCTTTACACGCCTCAGCTTCAAGAATCATCCTATTTTCATAGATATCCCCAACATCCTTCTTGTTCCACTTACAAAGATCTTTTTAAGCCTCCTCAGCTTTTCACAAACCCTGAACATCGGACAGCCATTAACTTCCTCTTTCCAACTGTCTTTGACGACATCCAAAAAACCAGGGCAAGAAGTCCACGCATTGATGAACTTGAAAGGCGTCTTCTTCTTAAAATCATTTCCATCCAACTGAACAGAAATAATGCGATGATCACTATGAATAGAGGCAGTAATCGTCCCCCAAAGACGAGGAAACGCATCAATAGGCCCTTGATTATAGAACACTCTATCTATTCTAGACATGACGAGCTTCATTCCTTCTTGCCTATTATCCCAAGTATAAAGAGAGCCTGAGAGAGTAGCTTCAATAAGACTAGCAGTATTGACGAAATCATTGAAGAAAGCCATGGAGCTATAAGACGGCTCAGAAGAACCATATCTATCAGTAGAAAACCTAACACAGTTGAAATCTCCAGCAATAAACCAAGGAGCTTCACCAATGGAGCTGTGAATACTCACAAGCTTGGCCCAAATGACATTCCTTTTATCTTCCAGATTATGCGCATATATCGCCATTAAAAGAAAGAGAACCTGTCATAGGAGATATGACAATGCACAAACTGATCATCGATTAACACTGGATCAATACAGATATCATCCCAGTTTCACATAATAACAACTCTCCCCAAAGGATGAGCGTCATGATTTGAAACCCACTTCACATGAGGCCACGCCCTATTGACTGCCTTTACGATTTTCCTTCTTCTGACTTTAATTTCAAACAAACAAACAATAGAAGAATCAAACTTACGAATAGCTTCCTTCACAGCATCCTGGCGCCCGCTTTTATTGAGCCCGCGGACGTTCCAGGCCATAACTGAAAGGTTATCAACCATTTGAGATAGCAGCTGGAATTCCGCTAGCTACGGTACTTTCAGGTTCATCAGAGAATTCAAGAACACAAAAACTGTTAGGTGAAACCGGAATTCCAGTAGCCTTCTACTGTGGAATTTTTGCCACATTCCTTGGAGGGTGACCATTCCTCCTGGTATATTTATGGGACCAAGTGCTAGCAGGAGTTGCAGGAACAGGTTGTCCCTGAAAAAGAGGCGTAGCCGGATTAATCAGCGGACTAAAAGTTCCTTCTAGTTGAACAGAGGGTATTTCATCGAGCACTTCCACCGCCTGCACAGAAGAAGTTATCGATGCCTCATTCACAGCCTGGTTGCCCAGAGGACAATAATAGAAGGTTTCCGCAGAGCTTTGTCTATCAACTTTCGCCTTCTCAACCCAAACTTGCTTCCGCTTTGGATTCTGAGTAGTCTTTACACAGTCCCCTTCACCATGTCCAAAAGTGCCACATCACTTACACAATACTGGAATCCATTCATATTCAATCCGTACCACATCCTTGACACCATCATCACTGATGAGTGTCATCTCTGAAGGAAAAGACGAATTAGCTGGGATTAGGACTTGAATTTAGGCAAAGTCTAACCTCTTGAGCTTCCTAGTATAGAAGTCTGGCCGGAGAGGAGTTCCTACAAAACTTCCAATCATTCCAAAGACCTCTTCATCCCAAAGCTCCAAAGGCAGATCATAAACACGGATCCACACCGGAACCTCGATTAGCTTCAGTTTTTCCAACGGCTCCCCTCTTTGCCATTTGTTCAGGATAAGCGGCTTACCCGCAACATACCAGGGACCACGTTCAATGGTTGTCCTCATATCTTCCAGATCTGAGAATCTGATAACAAAGTAGTCATTTCCTCTTGATAGAATCTCGATCTCCCCCTTGACTTTCCAGATCATGGATAGATGTTGATGTAGAGTGGGCCAGTGCGGCTTCAGTCCGACAACATAGCCGACAACTGTGTTCGACCATTTAGATGCATTCCTTTCAGCAATGGACTTGGAATACCGAACAGCTCCGTCAACTAACTCCAGTTGACAAGGTTTAAGGGTAGAATCATCGTCCTGCTTGGTTTGAAATAGGTATTTCCATGACTTCGTTCTTGCAGCTACCGGAACTTGCTGATTCCTCCAGATCTGATTCTTTCATGGTTGATGCAGAGACTGAGGATTTGGAGGCACTGCAAGAGAGTTCTTGTCGGTGCTCTTTACCGCAGCAGGTGTCGGTGGTTCGCCAGTGTCTTCGTTGTCGCCCCCCCGATCACCAGAGCTAGTCGACATTTTCCTCGGTATGAATAGTCCTTGAATGACTAATACAATCATGGAGTACTCTGTTACTATTGTTGAAACCTTAGTATGCTATAACCTGATGGTCACACCTTGATTTATGTGTGGGTTCATACTTGATGATAGTATGGAATGTGATGGTGATGCTTCAATTTATGCATCCATGATCCAATGGGGATGTCATGAGTTAGGGTTTGGATATAAGTGTTGATTAGTAACATTAATAGAATTTATCTTGTTGAACCTAACTCTAATGAAAATAGATAAAAATGAGTATTCATGTTTAACATTCTTATATGATGGAATGATGGTGGAATAACCTCCTTAATATGATCATAACCTTAATATGTTAATTGGTGGTTATGATAGCCACATGGTTAATATTTTCTTATGATAAACATGTGCATTATGAATATGATGAGGGTTAATCATATCTAGATTCCTTGCATGTTGATGTAATAAATGAATGTTCTTAATGTTAATATAACCCTACTATGATTGTTTGTGAATATCTCCTAGCTCATTAATGCAATATTGTGTTTATCTGGTGTATTATATGTAAGTGATGTTGTTGAGCCTTGTCATAAGGCATGCAAAGATAATGATGATCTTGCAAGGAATAGTATGATGATCTTAATGACCTTTGGGCATGGTTGAGCCCTGAGTGAGGTGTAATCCTCTTGTATTGATAAGGGTTGATACCATGTGATATTATGAAAAGGATTTATATCCTTTGATAATATGATGGTCTTAATGACTTTTGGGCATGGTTGAGCCTTGAATGAGGTGTAATCCTCTTGTGTTGATAAGGGTTGATACCCTATGCTATTGTGAAAAGGATTTATATCATGTAATAGTATGATGTCTTAATGACCTTTGGGCATGGTCGAGCCCTGAATGAGGTGTAATCCTCTTGTGTTGATAAGGGTTGATACCCTATGATATTGTGAAAAGGATTTATATCTTGTGATAGTAAGATGACCAATGTGGTTTGATGAATGGCAAGTGAATAGTACCATGTGATGATGAGATGAGAAATTATGTTCCACACATTTTATATCTTTTAAAAGTTGTAATATTTATATGCTTTCTAGAAGTGAATTAGGGTTTGTATGTCCACTTGTTTGATGCAGCCTTAATTCACCCAATTGGCATAACTAATCAAATGCAACTCTAATCATGTAGTGCCATGTTCCGTGGAGCCATCTTTAGTGTCAGAACTTACTGGATGGTGAAATGAGTATTCCTAAGGGAAACTCGGAGCGCATACTGTTGAGTATGTGGGGGTGGCAAGTTGAGGATATATCCTTATCATCCACAATGCAGGTTGTGTAGGATGGCTATGGTCATGCCTCATACATCTGATGTGATTGAGGACAACTACAGTTGTACGTCGAATTAGAGGGTTTTGTATACCCTAGTTTCTAGTGTTGTGACCTGTACCAAGGGAAGACTAGTGGTTAGCAGCTTGAATATATGTCACTGTGGTGGAAACTCTGGCTGGTATGTCACTGCCTTTTTACTCGTACTAATCGAGGGGAAGAGATATTAGGATACTGACACTCCTAGATCTTGTACGGAACTGAATAGCCCTTTGCAGGGGTCGGTTGGACTTTGGATGGTACGATTCAAATTCCCCAGGGCATAACAAACAATGTAAGACAGTCGTGTAGCATATCTATTTAGGGTTATATACAACGCTTCATATTGGAGGATAACCCTTGTTTGCTTTCTTTTCACTGAGTTCATGTATAGTAAAATAAGAGATAATACATATGCTTATGATGTAGTTATGCTCATGTTGTAAACATACTTATGTTGTCAAATATACTAACATTGATGGTTCAGATGTTGTTGCTAGCTATGTTTAATATTGTTAGCCATGCCTCTATAATTAGGAATGCTTAAACTACTAATCATGCCTATGTAGTTCATTGTGTTATGATGTTAGTTCTACTTATGATATAGATTTGTTCCCTTTATTTGAGATGCCAATATTGATAGCCACGTTATGTTACTAGACATATTCATGATGTCAGGGATGCTTATGCTACTAGATTGCATGTGCTGTTAGAAAGAAAAATGATGATATTCAAATTAATGATAATGATTGTTATTAGATGCAATTTGATTATATTTGAGTAGATATCTATCCAAAGAAATGGATTTATTTGTAATCTATATATCCATTGATGACCATACTTGTTGCTAAGATTAATTGATTAATCTGTTTAGCATACTTGAATTGTTCAATCTGTTCAATTGATTATTAAATACTCCAACTGCTTAGTTATCTACTTTAAAATGTTGTATTCAATAAGTGTTGTTGGAGGTTATATATGTTGCTAGGACATGGATCTCACACTTGTAGTTCGCTAGATCTTTTTAGATAATTTGAAGTGACGAAAACAAACATGTGGCAGAAAAGAGGAGCTATAGTAATGAATCTTTGAGAAAGTTGATTAGATGTCTAGTGTGTCCTAGAGTCATCCCTGTACTCTCAGGTTTGGGCTGGAAAAGTTTGTATATGGTGTTTCAAACGAATCGGAATGTTGTTAGCATGCTAATTCTTGTTTGTGTGACATTTACGAATATTGTTCTCTTGTGTATATATGTTGTGGCTAAGGCGATAGACCAATTTGTATTAAATTCATGGCATAGTATGGATATAAGAAAGATGTTGGGCTAGCTCTTGTGTAATTTTTTTGAGCGGGTGTTGATGTTGCAATTAGTTTTAATTTACCCATATTTTTGGGTATGTGATGAATTAGTGATTGATTGTGTTTTATGTTTTGAGTAATCTCATTTAGTTAACGGGTTCTCACACATTCTATTTGATGGGAGATCATCATTGGGGAAATATAAATCTAAAAGTTGGAAGGAAATGTATTCTTTGTGATCTTAGTAATTCCATTATATGTTTTCTTAAAGGGAAAGACAAAGGTATTTATTGGCTTCCTTTTTACAACAATTTATTATATTTCATACTAGGTATAGAGAGAAAGGCTTGTAAAAGGAAAGCTATTAGTGTCCCTAAAAGTTGACATAATACTTTTTGTATAACACTATTGGTCAAGTTGTACAAAAATAAAAGTCTATCAAGGAAAGATGGATCACCAAGTTGTTGTTGTTTAGGGTAGGATACACATCAGACAGAAGGAAAGAACACGAAAGGTTTTCTTGATCACAATATATGTGGGTAGTGATATACCCTTCTATTTAGTAGTCCCTCTAACATAAATTTATCCTAACTTCACAGACTGCAAGAGAACATAGCTTCCCAACTTTCTCTCTTATCCCCTGGATTGTCGTGACCATGCGGTAGCGATGAGCAGATTATTCAAAGACGCAAACAATGTTGTATTTTTAGGAGGAAAGAGATGACAATGATGTTATCGATGCTATGATAGGGGAGTTGGATATAGAGGTGGAAGGAGGTTAGTATGGGCAAAGATGGAGGGTGGAGGTGACCTGAACCCTTTTGCTACATGCACCATCGAGTTAATTGCAACAACGACTCTACCTGGCCATCCTAAACTTGGGAGGTAGGCTGGGTTGGTGAAGTTAGAAAGAGGAAGAATGAACATAGGCCTTGAGATTAGGTAGTCATTGTGTGATCAAGGTAGCAATGTTGGCATCAGGATTCGATGAAGAGGAGGAATTTGGGGGAGTTTGGTGGCGTTGCCTGAGGGCATGGTTGTTGTAGAGGCTAAGACAATCCCACCATGCACACTAGCATGGAACACCCAAGGGGAAGCCCTGCTGATGCATGAGGAATGATGTTTGTAGATTCACAATGACACAAGAGGAAGGTTCCAGGGCTTGGATTCTAGGCGGTGGTTGTGGCGTATGGAGTTGAGGTGTCGGCGGTGCGTGAGGTTGATCTCCCTCAATCTTGAGGGAAACATTTGTAGATGCAACATGTGCTAGCAACAGATCGCAGCACGAGGGATACATGAGGAAGAAAGGATGGATGTGTCCAGGTTTGTTGCTAATCAGATCCATGTTAAAGATCCACGGGCCTAGAGAAGGAGAATAATAGAAGGTATATATATATTGCTGACATGGTGTGTCTTATTTATCTATTTAGTAAGAATCTTAGTAATTGTTTGGTAGACCAAATTTATTAGGAAAATGAGTAGAATACAAGTAAACATGTCTAATACCTTATTCTCATCTTAGTTCAAAAAAATTATAGAGAGGTATATTATTAAGAGGTGATTCATGTATAAAATCCTAGAATTGATGATTAATGTGTGAATTCATTAATAAAATTTATTTTCAGATATAGTATGATATTACTGAGCATAATATGAAACCTAGAAGATGATAATTATGAGGATGCATAATTAACTGTTTCTAAATCAATAATCATACATGTAATAAGGTTTTAGAAATCAAAGATCATAACTTTCTATAATATTAATGCACATGATCTAATCTAAATGTTCACAATAAACTAGTATGTTCAATTTGTTGAGAATCTAAGTCTTTGATACAATTTGGATAATAATGATAATCATTAATGGTTTTGATTAATAAATATGATAAGTAGGGTTTAGAAACTAATTTTTTTTGTCATTATGATCTTAAGTTGCATATAGTTTATCTTAATGACATAAAATGCATAACTTGATCATTATGATTTCACCAAATGTATAATATGGGTCTATAAACCTAATGAATCATGGTGCATTAGAATTAGGGCTTATACCCATATTCCTTAACCAAACATAAGACTACCCTAAACCCTAGTTTAGGACATATGTTAGATTAGTATGTCTTGAATATGATTGCTGACACTTTAGGGTATACATACATGCAGATAATGTTGGTTGATTATGTTGAATGCTTGGATGTATGGATATATGAATGAAGTACATATTGCATGGTTCTTGAATGGAAATAAAGGTACATGGTTACTTATGGATAATCACGGTTATCAAATTTTTATATTTTGCTAGGTTTCAGGAATGTGTTGCCATTAACCTACTTGGTTGTTTATTTATTTCCTACAAGCTAGAAGGCCCTATGTGTATCACCTATTATGAACATAACTTGCTCGAACTCAAAATGATATCTCTAGAGAGTTGAATATGGGATGGAGACCTAGAAAAATAGAAAGAAAGTCCTTTTGGAGATGATTGTGACCAAGCCCTAGGAGAGGAAGGTCACAAAGAGGTCAAGTCCCAGAAGGGAAGTCCAACATGGCACCAAGCTCTATAAAGGGAACGTTGCATAAGTCCACTATAGGGACCAATCCCCATGAGAGGGTATAATATAGAGATTGAGAAATTCAAGGTTGAGAAGTTACAAATAAAATGCATGTTTGATTATTTAACAAGAATTGATGATATGTTTGTTATGCCGTTACACCTACATGCACATATTTTGGTTGCACCACGTACACAATATAGAAATATGCTGACATTGTTTTGGATTTTTGGAATTTTAGGTAACTATCATATATGAAGATACAAAGACATGGTCAATCATATGAATTATATTCAATATATTAAAGCTAAGTTGGATTAATTAGATGCTTCTCCTCAAATGTAATAGTTCCATGTTGAAAGTTTATAGAACTCCTTAGACGAGCATCATTATCATCTTATAGATAATATTTGTGTGATAGTGGAAATTATTAGCTATTATTTGTTATTTTCTACATTTGGATCTTGGGAATTTAGGTGATGGCTCTTGACTCTAAGGTCCTTTTTTAATTGGGAGACACTGAAAAGTGAGGTCTTTACACATTTGCACCCTATGAGTTTTACCCCTTCAGGTGGATCTACCAAGTTCATACTTTGCTGGAATACATGGAATGCATCTCAGATCTCATGTTTTCAAGCCATATCTCATGATTTGTTCCTTCAGTAGAGTCATTGTAGGTTGTTTGTTCATCATCATCAATGGCCAACGCATCATCTTGTTGATTCACAAGATATCCATATATCTCTAGCTCAAGATGTTACCTAGTAGACCTTTGAGGCTCTTGTGTTATAGGAGGAACTTGAGATTCCACACCATCTTGTGGTTCTTCTTGTTCCTTATCAACCTCCATAGGTTCAATGTTATCTTGTTGGACACAAACTTCTTTGTGTTCTATTTTCTTCTCATTGTTTCCTCTACAAATAAAATGTTTTTCAAGGAATACAATAGCTCTAGAAATAAACACTTTATAGTTAGATGAAATAAATATCTCTTGATTTATTTAGAATATCCAACAAAATGACATTTGTCATATTTAGGTGCAAGCTTTTTAGAAAACTATTTTCTGACATAGGCTTCACATTCCTAAATCTTTATTGAAGACACGTTGGGATGTTCCCAATCATATTTCATATGGTGTCTCTTAAGTTGATCTCACAAATATATAGTAAAGAGTAAACACTACAAAGCGCATATCTCAAAATGGAAGTTTGACGAATAGAGAAACTTATCACGGGTCATACTGTGAGCATCAAGGTGAAATTCCTTTATTTTTATACAATGTTATGTTGTGGTGTTCCTGGTGGAACTTGCTGTAATACAATACCACCATCCCTCAAAAGGACCTGAAACTCTTGGCTTAAATATTTAAAACCTTAATCTAGTCAAAGTCATTAATTCTTTTTCCAAGTTGATTATGTACTTCATTCTTGAATCCCTTGAACTTTTCGATAGATTCTAACTTGTGTTTATGCACATAATCAAATCTATTGAGGTCACTAATAAATGTGATGAAGTAACTATACCCACCTTTGACATTTGAGTTAAAAGGTTCACACACATCAATATGTAGGAGCCCTAGTAAGTCACTTTCCTTTTCATTGTTTCTAGTAATGGGTGCTTTTCTCATGTTGTCTAATAAATAAGATTGGCATGTCTTGATTGATTCAAAATCAAAGGACTCTAGATATCCATATTTATTGAGTCTAGAAATGCACTTCTCATTTATTTGGCCTAGATGACAATGCCACAGATAATTTTGTTTGAGTCAGCATGCTTAATATTTTTAGTATTAATCCATTATTTGTCTTGAGATCTAACAAATATTGACCATTAAACATAGGGGCACTGCATACAAGATCTCATCTTGAGAAATAAAACATCAACCATTCTTGACTTTAAATTCAAGGCCATTCTTGTTCAAACATGAAATAGAAATTATGTTATAACTTATGCAAGCAAAAATAATAATTACACCATTAGGATAAAATAGTACATATGTTTATATATATATATATATATATATATATATATATATATATATATATATATATATATATATATATATATATATATATCTAATGAATTATTTGCAGTGTAGTTTCTTATCCATAATTTTCTTTCTATAACCATAACCACACCACAATGTAGTGGTTTTAAATTTTAAAACCCATATGTGGTGTTAAATACAATGTTGTTATCCAAATATATGGTTATTTTGTAACACCATTAACATCCCTATGATGACATGTAAGCTCATAATATGTATGATAAAAATGAAAATTTGTTCCTGGTAGATGGGTGTCACCAGAAGAGGTGGTATGTAGAATTTACCAACTTCCTTTGAGTGAATTACACCCATTTGTAACATGTTTACAACTTCATTATGGTGGCATACATACAATTACATTCTATTAAAACAAGATTTGTCAACAACTATACACCGCGATAGTTTTTTAAGAATGATTCTTACTGATAATTAGGATGAACTACATTGATAAGGAGGACGAAAGGTATTGTAAGAAATTTCATGAGAACAATGTGTGGGACAACAATTCAAAATTTTGGACTATTGAGGGTGAATATTATATAGTTGGAAGGATCATATTTGCAAAGCCTACTGAGGGAAAACACTATTACTTGAATTTTCTAATAAATCATGTAGTTGTACAAAACATCTTGATCATTTAGAGACAATAAATGGGTTTCAATATCATACATAGAGTAAGTAGTTGAAAAGATCAACTTATTAGATTCCAATAATATTAGTGAATAATGAGTTGGTGAAGCAGTACAATTTCAAATGCCTTTGATTCTCTGACAACTATCTTCTACGATAAATGTCTAATTCCCTCAATTACTTCTATAAAACGATGGGAAATTTCAAAAATGCAACAAGTGTAGGTTTTTACAATAGACTAAAAATGGATTGGAAGGATGCTTACAATAACACCTGAAAATGAATTAATATGTCATTGGAATCAATGGGAAAAATACAATGTCGCATTGACTTACCATCCATTGTTCAAGATGAATTGCAAAATTTGTATTAAGAGATAGAAGAGGAATTGAATATTGTTGTCTCTGATGAAGATATGTAGGCCATTTCACAACTAAATATGATCAGGTTGTGCTTAGAAAATTAGAATTGACCATCTAAATGGTAGAAAACAAGAAATAATTTTAGTGATGGTCCATGAAGATCTCAAAAAATATTTTAATTTCATGCTTTACGTACAAAAGTAAGATCTTTTGTTCAAATATTACTTGCAATTGAATCCTTTGGTGTGGAAGCATTTTTACTATTTTTTATCGAACTACACATTCAAAGTCCAAAATACCTTTGAACATTGAAGTTTGAAAATTGCAATATTTTAAAACAACATATCTTGGGTGAGCTACTTCAAAGAAATAATTTTATAGTCTAAGATGAAGAGTCTATGGAATGTAAATTGGCAAATGAGTCTATAGATCTGTTATTGAAACATATGATGGATAATGCAAATCTTTTGGAGTAAAAAGTTGTGTTTGATGAAGACTTTAGACAAATTCTTCTTGTTGTTCCACAACAAGGCAAGGAGCAAATTATTTTAGCAAAATTTGTTAAGTCAAAGTCTTGGAAACATGTTGCAAAATTAGAGATAAAAGAAAATATGAAGGGTAAATTGAACCCATCCGTTGCTAAGTTTTAACTTCAAGTCAGTAATGGAACAATGAAATGTTCACATGATGATCAAATTGATGTTCTAAAATCCATGGTGATCCCATTCACAAATTAAAGATCCTCAAATGATGAACTCATATAAGCATTGTTACCTAACATTATGGAAACTGACTATGACATTCATTCTTTTACAAACAATGCAATTTTGACCACAACAAATGAGTTTGTAAATGAGACTAATGAGATATTTATTGATATCTTCCCTGAAGATAGAAAATAGTACTTTAGTTTTGATTCAGGTATTGACAACACAAATCAAGTCCTATAGAAGAACTTATAAATCCATTGAATCCTTTTGGTCATTCACCACACAAGTTAGTTTTAAAAAGAAATCACCCCATAATGTTACTTAGAAATGAGGATCCTTTCCCTGGTCCTTGTAATGGTACAAGACTCATTTCTAAAAACTTTGACAAGGATATCACTAATGTCAAGATAGCAGTTGGACACTGGAAAAGGAAAAAGATTACTCATTCAGAGAATTATTTTAATGTCAAAAGATAATGAGATCTATCATTTCCTTTTCAGAACTAAAAAATCCAGTTCGATAATGTCTTGCAATGACAATCAAAAAGTAACAAGGGAAAACTTTAAAGAAACTTGGAAAGTACATACCATAACCTCTATTTTCTCATGGTTAGCTATATGTGGATTTATCTAAAGTAAAATTATATGATTGGTTAAAGTTTTAATTATACCAACTTTGCATTCAAAACAAGTCTTAAAATAACAAGAAATATTATCTACACTAAAATATTTTCTGTTGTTGGGATTGTTTAAGCAAAAAAAGAGAATGTTTCAGTATGTGCCGACATTTATAAATTCATACTTTGTTTTATTATAGTAAAAAAATTATCTTCATATTTTTACTAATAGGTTATCCAATTCTATACTTTTGTAGCATATAAAAATGAGAAGTCATCGATTGCAAATAAATTTGATGTAAGTCCTCAAATATGGACGTTGAAGGTAAGGATGATAGAGATGAAAAATACTAAAACTTCAAGAGATGGTGCAAGCATAAAAAATAATTCTTCATATATGAAAATGTATATTGATAGCTATGTTAAAATATTCAATTGATGTTCACACACGCACACACACACACACACACACATATATATATATATATATATATATATATATATATATATATATATATATATATATATATATATATATATATATATATATATATATATATATATATATATATATATATATATATATATATATATATATATATATATATATATATATATATATATATATGGGTATATCTTCGCTACCCGTGCGGGTAACTAAGATTCGCTACTCGTGCATCAATTTTGTAATGGGATGACACATATATGTAATGAGACAACCAAATTTGTAATGAGACAACCGAAATTGTAATACAAAAACTCATTTTGTATTACAACATTGTTACAGTAATAAATATATATTTATTACTGTAACAACATTGTAATACAATTAATTCATAAGCAATGATATTCAATTATGACAATAAACGAATTATCACTTCCATCCAACAATAACATGGTATATGACTTGGAACAACTACCACAACAAAATCAATATTGCTCATGGTGTGAACCTCTTATGTGAAGATTACTACAAATAATATGACTATAAAGTCTTGCTGAGCAAATTTATACTCTCTTCAAAATCTACACATCTATGTTCTCTTACATAACTTGAATTAGTTGATATGTGTCTTTATGCTTCAACTACAAGTGGGTACACAAAACACATAGAGACTTATATTTACAAAATTATAATGACACTTAATCCTATAGTAAGAAACACACGAATATTTCATGGAAGTGCAAAATTCTAATAATGTTTCAAACATAAGATTGTATTTAATTCATAAGAATGCCTCTGGAAAAAAGTATCAATATTCAATTGAAACTTTTAAAACTTTAAAAATAATATCATTAAAATTGTTAGTGCCCGAGTCATCTTTGGGTGTCCAGGACCATGATTTATTACTTTGAAAAAAGGCAATGTGTCATGGAAGGAGTTGTATTATACGGAAGTGTTCTATTTGATAACTAGATTTTATGCTAAAATAGAATAAAAATAGAAATTCAATGGACAAAACTATATATAAGGGATCTAGTATCGTATATTTTTACTCATCATAAAAGAGGTTCGGTAATCAGAATCCCTACCAAATATACAGGCCATCAATTTGGAATTATCTTATCATAGCTCGTGTACCTTTTATTCTAATAATGGAGGAGTTGTTCTAAACATCCCATATCCACTTAGGAGCCCACCTCGAGAAACTTACATCAGATGTGCATGCAAGAATATATCCCATCACTTAGTTCCAATCGAGGTTGTACATGTGACTATGAATTGGTTAGGTGAGGTAAGAAAAATGTTTACCTTTACTCTTGTCTGCATCATAGCATATGCATGTCACAGATAGAGTAATTATATTTTCTTAAAAACTTTTGTCCTACAGTTACTAACACCTATTTACTCGCAAGTAAATGGGAAGAATAGGTGAAATGGATAAAGCAACGTAAAGATAGACATATAACGTTATCAAAGATAACTTCATACGTTATTTTCTATATAAAACATGAGACACTCCTAAAATTAACTCTAGATAGTAGTGATTATATTTATGGTGATATACAATAAAATATAATATTAAACTAACAATTATTATTACAAATAGAATCATATCTTTTTAGTATATTATTTCTTATTAAAAATATATTTTCCTTATTCTTCTATATGATTATAAAAATTGTAGAATGCCCTTATTGTTTAATAAATTTTTGAAATCAATTAATAGTATAAGTTAAGAAAGTAGTGGTGAAGATTGTTGGGTTTTCAATAGACGTTCACAGAAGTATTAGTATTTAATATTTTATAGTCCACATTATACTAATGAATAATGATAAATATATGAAGTGGGCAAACTAAAGATTCTCTCTTTACCTTAGATCTCCAAATGTGGGTAAAAGATTACCTTTATTATGTTTTCTACGCAATATGAGTAATGGATAATTGAGTAATACCACACTCATTTACGCCCCTCGCTATGCATACAGTTAGAAACGCCACCCCCCCCCCCCCCAATTGTATATATAGTATTAGACATCAAAAAAGAAGAAACTATGAAGATAAGGAATTCATCTTCTGGGCATCCTACAGCTTCTTGTGATTGTGATTGTGATCGGAGTCGTTAAATGTCTGTGTCAGCACCCTGTAGGGATACCTCCTTGGCCGTTTGATTTGCAGCAGCTGGAGTATAAACCACGCTGATTCGTCTGCTCTTGATGCACTTGCAGCAGACACCTCTACGCTTTCCGCGGCGGTTCCTTGGTCGGGTTGAGCAGCTGAGTCGAACATATCCTTGGCATTAGACTCAATCATGCCGATGACCAAGCCAGTAGCCCTAGTTTTCGTGTTGCTGTCTCTAATTAGGGTTAGTTTGGTTGGGTGTAGTTTGGAATGTAAAAATGTACATCAAACATGCACTTTGTTGTCCGATTACATCCTACCAAACAGACCCTAACACACGTACAACTGGCACGGGGTAGCAGCCGGCCCGCGTTTTTCAAGTCGTGTCCCTTGGCCATGTCGAATGTGCATGCCAGATAGATTCACTCGCCGGAGGGGCCTTGCTTTTCCATCCGTGTATCTGCAAATCAACCAATTAGGGAGTCACCATCGATCGAGCATTCCTACGCCGCCGTGTGGGAACTTCTTGCCGTACCGTGCCGTATCCATTCACCGGCTTTCTACACGAAAGTCTAGAATTGCTGCGGCTGTTGTTTAAATGTCACGGCGGTGGTGCATGCGTGGCGGTAGTTAGAGCAAGTCACTCGTCGGATGGTCGATCGGTCGGGACTTCATGTATAGACTATATATACAGTTTAGTGCGCACGTTGCAGCAGCATCCGACGACCAACGTGCGGGGATCACCGTCAACGGCACGAGACGAGATGCGGATCGCCGCCTCGGAGTACACGTAACCTCTGTACCCTCTTTTTCTTCATCTCCCCCTCAACCTTTCCCGGCGGGTCCCCCCGGTGCCATATCCCCATGACTTTGGCAAGAAGCTTGGGGACTGAGCCCAATGAACCCTTTGGTTGACAACTCTTCTCTATCATTACACTTTCGGTCTTACCATATATGTGAACACCATAGCTGCCGGAAAGTTTGACCTTCTCGCCACCAACACGGAGCATCCTTCCTGTTCCTACATGGAATGTGGGGTTCACAACAACCGAAAAGAACATAGCATTCATAATACCCATGCGATCCCAACAGCAGCCGCCTTTAGTCAAATACATATATATATATATATATATATATATATATATATATATATATATATATATATATATATATATATATATATATATATATATATATATATATGCGCAAGCCACATCACGCTATTCAGTCAACAACCCATCACTTTTCATCAACAAAAAGAAGGGCAAAAAATCAAAATGGCATGTTTGGACATTTTAATTACCAAAATGACACGATTTAGAATTTAATTCCCAAAATGACACGTTTCTAAGGCAATACGTCTCCAAAGAGGACGCATTTCTTCTGGTGGGCCAATACGTCCCCTCCGGAGACATATTTCTACTTTTAAAAAGTAAAATATTCCCAATGGGGAAGTATTGCCTCCAGCAGAGCAATGCGTTCCAGTGAGGATGTATTGCTTTTTTTATTTTCTTTTTTTTATAAATTTTTTTAATTATTATACCATGTATATTATATATACATATATATGTTAAATGACTAAATGGACATAATCGACATTAACTTACATATAATTAGCTATATATTTAAAATAATACCTGAAAATAATTAAATAATAGCATAATATTATATTTAATTATTACATACTATTTATAAATGTAAATAAAAGTATTTAAAATTAATGGATATAATACTTAAATTATGTAATAAAGTTTAAAATTATACAAATAAAGAATATATATATATGTATTTATTTGTAAACTTAGAAAAAATGAAAACTAAAATAGCAATAAAAATAAAAAAACACTAAAATAAAAAAACTAATATAGTAGAATATAAGACACGATGGTGCACATATAACACACACACAAATATATATATATATATATATATATATATATATATATATATATATATACATACATATATATACATATATATACATATATATACATACATACATATATATATACATATATATATATATACATGATACATAATATCAAAAAAAATATAAACATGTCAACTATATAAAGTAAATATACATGAACAATAACAACAGATAATCAAAATAAAATATATGATAGAGATGATCATAAATGCAACACATAAAAAATCATAATATATTATGGAGCAAACTTTTTATTATGTTTAAAAATATTATATTTAAATAAATCGTAATAATATAAGAATATTTATAACTTTTTATCCAGTTCAGAGGTAAATGTAATACGATAAAAATCATAATTTAAAATTATATGTATCTTATATTCTAATTTGATTGTTCATTGTTATTGTTCTACTATATTTTACTTTGCATAATTGACATGTTTATATTTTTTGATATTATATATTGTGTCTTTAATATATATATATATATATATATATATACACACACACACACACACACACACACACACACACACACACACACACACACACACACACACACATATATATATATATATATATATATATATATATATATATATTCTGCATATCAACGTGTGATATATGTTGTTATATTAGTTTTCTTTTTCTTTTTTCTAAGTTTACAAATAAATATATACATATATATATATGTATGTATGTATGTATGGGATAAAGAGATGCATTCTCTCCCCCTCTCCCATGCCCGTGACGGAAGCCGAACGTCCGCGAGGGTGTATGTATGTATGTATTTGTTTTGTTTCTACAATTTTAAACGTTACTATATAATTTTTGTATTGTATCCATTAATTTAAATACTTCTATGTACATTTATAAATATTATGCATTAATGAAATATAATATTATATTTTTATTTTATTATGTTTAGGTATTATTTAAAATATATGGTTATTGTATATAAGTTAATGTGGATTATTTTTATTTAACAATTTAACATACATGTATATATATGTATATATAATGTACATGATATCATAATTAAAAAATAAATAAAAAAGCAATATGTCCTCATTGGGGACGCATTGCTCTGCTGGAGGCAATGCCTCCCCACTGGTGACGTATTGCTTATTTAAAATAGTAATACGTCTTCCGAGGGGACGTATTGTCCCCACCAAGAGCAATACGTCCTCTTGGTGACGTATTACCTCAGAAATGTGTCATTTTAGGAATTAAGTTCTGAATCATGCCATTTTGATAATTAAAATATCCAAACATGCCATTGCAGGATAAGAAGTAGAGACAGACAGAGAAGAAGAAACAAGAAACTGTAACGACCCTGTCTCCCGATAACCCCCAATTAAGGGAGACCAGAAGGTCAGAGCCGTTATTCAATAAACAAGATCAAAGGTTCGACAAATAATCAATAACAATTATGAAATTCTACTAACTAACTGTAATTTGGTATGAAATTAAAACTTTACTTACCTTTGAAAAACTTGGGAATCTATCTATCCAAGCTTGGATCCACTCTAACTAATCCTCCTTGCACTTTATGTTTTACTTTCACGATGTGTCACTTTACTGTTTGTTCTTTCAATTGTTCCTAAAACCCCGACAAACAAAACGTCGATCAGTATATCGAAATATACTGGTATGTGGGGTCAACTAAAAGTTTGCACATATGACTAACAATTTAATAATCACAATCAAATTATTTAACAATGCCAATTTACACTTTTCAGTATGACATTCTCCACCGCTTTTTCCCTAACCCTGGCATACCCACCTTAGGGTTTATTTTGCCCATGACTTAAGGCCACCTTCTCTATCCCGAGCTTGGTGCCTGGGGGTCACCACTCATGGTGCCCTCTAGTCATGCAATATCATAGGCCACCTTATTGGTGCCTGGGGGTCACCACTCATGGTGCCCATTGGTCTACCCATCTGGGCCTGACTCTCTTGGCATCATCCATCAGGGTGGCATGTAGGTGCGAGAACACATACTTCTACTATTAATGTGATAATCATAGTGACTTTATGATTTGCAAGTATGAACATCCAAACAGTTTAGTTGCAGTCAATGCGATTAACCATCCGGCAAACACGCGGGAAACTAATGCGGTTATTCATAAGCGTAACCACATACCTGGCAGACTCAGATGCAGGTATATTCCAAAAAAGCAAGTAATCCAGAATCAAGCAAGTACACAATTCAATCCTGAAATATTCATCCAATATTTTCTATCATTGATCATGGCACACAAAACTAATAGATCTACTCGTGCCTTAGGGTTACTAGCCTTTTTAGGGTTTTGACTATAATTAGGGTTTCACTTCCTTTTTATTACTTTTATCTTAATTTTATCAAATATCCATCAAACCCTAATTATCTTGTCTTATTTTCCATTAAAGTCCTTAAGATTAGGTTTGGACCACGAAAACCCCAATTATTCATCTATTCATCACAAAAGATGTTAAGGTTAACCTTTAACAATATTTAATCTTATTTTCAGACTAATAACACCATCATCTATCGGTTAAGTCTATCAAGCCTCTTTTCATTAAAGCTACTATTTTAATCCTTTTAATCCATGGCAAACTCATTATAACCATTTATCACCAATTCATAGCCCATTATGATCTAAGTTGCATATGAATTCATTTTGTCATAATTTTACCCTTTTATTCCTAGGAAAACCCTAATTACTACCTTTAGGGTATATATCCAGAATTAATGACTTTTATACTCAAATAGCTTAGATTCAACATGTTTCAACTCTACTCATCAGATTGATCAATTAAAGCCTTTAATAATCTTATTCACTAAAATTAGGGTTTCAAGGCCCATTAATGCTTATTTATGCTCATGAACTCTCAATTAAGCTACTAACGTGCAAAACTCATCCGTTTTATTCCTAATGTTTCTTTTTATCATTAACAGTCTAATATCAACTTTAATCAGCTATTAAACCCTACTAATCACTTTAATAATATCAAAATAGGGTTCTTTATTCACTAATACAATAAAGATGATATCTTCCATTACTTTTCGAATTTCACAAGGAATAAGGCTTCAATTATATTTTATTTAGATTCCTCTCGATTTTCTGAGTAACTTTCATATTTTATGCATGCTAAATCGAGCTACGGATAATTAGCTATGAATTTTACAAAATCTACTTACCCCAGCCAATGAGAGGCTGCCACGCAGGCCTTTCCATGCAACGTTGACTGTTGCTTTGGGAATTATAACTGAATGACCGATATGCCCCTGCGTAAGTGATTGGTTTCCTTGGCTCGCGGAGGGTAGAGGCGTCAAACGAGCCTGATCTCCTTCAACCTCGCGAGGCTCCTCCTGTAGCCACTGACCTGCAGCGTTTGGCGGCTTCCTCCCACCTCTCTCAAGCTCGAAACTTGCCGGAACTTCTCCCTCGTCTCCGCCCCATCCTGTCGCACTCAGGGCGTCACTCAAACCTGGCCAACATGGCCGATCTGCACGTGCAAAGCCTGCACGATGCGGCTCTCCTTGCAGCCGCGATGCTGCTGCTGTGAAGGGGGTAGGAGCACGGAGACGATGGCCAACCTCCCTCTGGCTTCGTGGGAGTATGCCGCAACAACTAAGGTTGTCTACCGGTCCCTTGACGCTCTATACGTGCGCCATAACCCATGGTTAGGGTCTCAAATGTGAAGAAGCAATGGTGTAGAGAGAAAGACGTAGGATTCTTTTAGAACTCGAACCAGGACCCTACCTCTTTATATAGGGTGGAGTATGAAGCCCTAAGGCTCGCCTTATGAGGACTCAAGTCCTATCTCAAAAGGAAATACACTTTCCTTGGTTGTGAAGCAACCAACTTTCTCTCTCTTCATCAACTTTTAATTCCTTGATATTCCTTGTTGCATGGATATTTAGGATTTCGAAATTCCTTTTTCTTATCCCCTTAATTCTTGCTCTTTAATCCATGGATCACAAAATTATATTCTCCTCAAAAGGATATACTCCTTTTTATCAAAATTACCTAATTGGTGGATCATTTATTCCCATTATCTCTTTATTTTATAATTATGATATTTTCTCTTTCATCTCCTTTATTGGGGTTCCTTGGTACCCAAGAAACCTTAAGAATTCGAAATTCCTTTTAAAGGAATACTCCTTATCCTTAAATGCATCAATATGCATTATTCTCATTATCTTGTTTTATTTCTTATTAAAATATTTCCTTTTGTGGATTTCTCTTTACTTCTATTTTATTTTCCTCATTGGCATTCTCTTTATTATTAGGAATCCTTGGGAAACGAAATTCCACTAAGGATTACCCATTTATTCCTCTTTTCGCACATTTTCCACATTTCATCAATGTTTTCAATTTTCTTTATTAACAAGGAAATACTTATTTGATATTTTCTTTTCATATTGCCTTTTCTTTGCAACTTTGGACTCCTTGGAACCCAAGGAATCTAAGAGGCACGAAATCCTCTTTGGATTTGCCTTCTAGAGGTTTCCACACCTTTCTTATCTCAAAACCTCAATTATTCATTAATTAATTGAATATCCTTGTTATTAGGCCCAATAGCCAATAAAGCCCACAAATCACACAACAAGGATATTTTCAACGATACTCACTTAATCAACACAAATTATATCATCATTTGTTCCAATATATTTAAAATGAGAAATTACATCTCTCATCAAAATGAACCCAAAATTAGGGTTGCAACATCCTTCCCCTCTTATAAGAATTTTGTCCTCAAAATTCCATCAAGCAAGCAAACAAACAGGATAATCCATTCTTATGTCCATCAGGGCTACTATGTGGCTTTACCCTATCCATGGTGCTTTCCAAGAACCTTCATCATCTCATATTCTTCCATCTGAGTTCTTTCTTACCTTGGTATATCGTACCCTCATAGGTGACTCAGGACATTTCAGCCTCTCAAAAGCTGAATAGGTTCAGGGCTTAACACATGGCTTGGGTACCTCACATAGTGCTCTAGATCGGACTCATGTAACACATTACACATCACGTTATCATGTGGGGCAAGGCTATACACAACCATCTCCACTAATCCATCTCAAATGGACCCATATATCGGGGACTCAGCTTTATCAGTTGTAGCTTAGAGGGGTCGGATTTTCACATCATACATTCTCCCACAGCGAACTGCATGTCAGTCTGCTTTGCACCAGCTCGTGACTCATGTCACCCTTGGTCTCTCTCTCTCAGCCATTGCTCGATCAAGCGACTTCATCTGCACACACTGTGGTTCTTTTCTGACCTTCGCGAGGCCTCCTTCACCAACATCATCTTAATGAAGTGGTGACCGACACATCCTCTCTAAAGGACTTCTTGCATCCCGATAAAGGTTATGGTGGTTAACGTCACATCATAAGAACTATTTCTATGTATCATTCTGAATGAGCACACATGCTCTCATCAGACCCTCTAGTCTGGATCATACTAACATTAGCTAGGGGTGATAAACTATACTATCATCAAGCTTGTCATGTACCTACTTCCACTTTATGGAAGTGAACCTTGGTCAAAACCAAGAACCTATGAACTCGCATCATGACGTAGTTGCATCATCTCTCTTTCTCTTATGTAGTTCAACAAAACATGTCTCTTGACAATACTCTTCTTTTCTTGTCATCCAGGTAATGTGATCTACCATAATCCTCATTGATCTTCCTTGGTTAAGGAGAGAGTTTCCTCATCCTCCATAGTGATGAACTCTCATTCCTTTTCAGGGACTCTTTTATCCTCTATATTGGTACACTGGGTTACTGGTATTCGTCCTTTACCTTTATCATGCATGGCCACAAGCCACATGCATCTTCATCTTAAGCATCCAAAGTGCTACCATCTCAGTAATACCATGGTATATGGTGATCTTAAAATCATGATCTCCAGTGTGTCATTGATCCCTTAAGCTTGATACCTCGGAAACCCTAAACCATTCTAATCAGGGTTTCATCACATTCCCTTCCAGAGAAGGGCATCTGAGGCTCTAAACCATCCTTTCACTACGTCAAGGACTAGACTGGCTAACCAAACAATCATTAACTTGTTCAACCTATCTTATTACATCGAAGTGTTAGCCAAAACACATCTTATTTCCAAACGTAGGGTTAGACTAACAACTCCCTTATAGCCAAACTAGGCAGCTCTATCTCCACCAGAGCATCCATTACCACTTCACATCCTTCGGTATTAGGTAACGTTGAAGACATATTCTTCCATGTATTCTACTTATCATCTCATCTCAACCTCTAAGTTTGTCTTCATCAAGAAACTCTGATCTCATCCTCAAGGTGATCAAACTCAACCTTGGTTAACTTGTAAATTCCTCATAGCTCTTGATAAAACATCCTCATAAGCTGGCTACACTACCTCTCTTAGTGGTTGCGAACCATCCATGTATCATTCCTTCCGCATCTCCATCCTTATTCCTTATAGCAACGTTCCAACTCACAACATCCTTGTCCTTGGTGTATGGCATGCATACTATCCTATCTCTCACTCTCATAACAAGAAGAAATAAGCATTTGGCGGCCGTCCAAATACAGAGTTCTTCCTATTCCAAGAGTAGGGATGGTACAGCCCACCTCGCCAGTACACTTTCAAAACTCCGTTGAAACGTGCAACTCATGTCTCTATATCACAATCATCATTATATCAAAGTTACTTCCATGGAAAACTGGCCTCGAACCTACTTGGGTTTACACATAATCCTTGGTCATATCCTCTAGGTCTATAGGGTACCGGCACTTTTGGGGTCATCCCTCTTCCCATATGCACCAGAGAGTGCCCTACTCATTTGCCCTTTGGGTCACATGAGTTCATGAAGGTGATCAATCTCCCAACCCATGGCCCTCAGACAATGATAGTTGTTACCTCCCGACCCTATGGTCATGTGCAAGTAGGGAATTAGGAAACTCCTACTTCCATCGGTCTTATCCCTACCTGACCCTAGGATAGACTTAGGATTATATCATAGTACATGTTCAGCATAGAACCTTACCCAATCCTTCATCATCTCTCTCTGCATTCTTGTTTGACTTTCATCCCTTCATAGGGGTCATGGCAACCTGCCTACCTTGGTCAGGTCCCATACCGGCTACCTCCATGCACTTAGAGATGGTTATGTACGGGCTTACTGGTTCATTCTCGTACCATGTACTCTTCACTTAGCTTCTCAAGATCCTATGAAACCTCTTTAGGTTACCTCAAAACCAACAAAACTGGTATATACCCTACCAACGGGTCCCTCTCCCAGGATGGGAGGAAACTACACCTGGATAACAAAGGTCACAAGCATCCTTAGGATTTACATCCATATGAGCATGCTTAAACCAACAACTATTACAAGCGTACCTACAAAACCATGCTAGGTCGCACTTGTTCGCATCCTCAACATCAGATCAACTTATTCGTGAGGGGTTCATCAAACATACCCTTACCTTAAGGGGTTTCCTTTACCTCCACTCATTAAGAGTACCATGCTCGAAAATTATAGAGACTCAAATCTCAACATGAGCATTGGGAACACTGCTTCCCCTCTTAGGCCTAGGAATCCTAGGTTCATTGTTGAGTATCCAACTGCATGCTCATTCTCTTAACCAGGAATCCAACCTGTCCAAGATATGTCATGTACTCCCATGATCTTTCTACTCAAGCAACACTTCAGAGTTGAGTCCTCATCCCGGACAGTTACTAGGTGTAAAGCCTCACAACTGGTGCCTTAACCTCCTCAGGGTCTAAAGCACTCTCTATCTCATCTAGTATGTAATCACTTATACCATAGGTACCAGAGGCATCATCCTCCCTCTAGGGTTTGGTTACTCTCAAGCTAACCAAG
This sequence comes from Alisma plantago-aquatica, assembly GCA_963693085.1. NCBI lineage: Eukaryota > Viridiplantae > Streptophyta > Magnoliopsida > Alismatales > Alismataceae > Alisma > Alisma plantago-aquatica. The sequence goes on along the minus strand of OY856414.1, from coordinate 150,099,920 downwards.
ACATCATCAACCTCCAGGGATCATGCATGAGGAAACCATTATCATCCACTTAGGTCGCATCCTTCTTGACTCCCACTATTTCTCAAGTTTCGGGGTTTTAGGCTTCCAACTTTCTTGGCCGAGGCCTGCTCCCTTCTCCAGAGCTAACCCTACAACCAACCTCTATATAAGAGGTCATGTCTTTATGAAGGATCAAGCTCATAAGCATGTCCCTACCTGAGTGAAACCTATACTCGAGCTTGTGTTTACTCAAGGTTATCCATAACCCCTTATGCTTGTCTCATAAGCCCTCCGTCATGATCCCTTGACCAGGGTTTCGTTTAACTGTCAACACTATTGATGCACTCTTGGTGAAAGTTACATCCTACTTGCAACATCCCTATAGGTTCTTCTCTACCCTTATCCATGAAGGAGTTATCCTTCGCTCGAACATGCACGACCCTCTCCAGGGTTGGGTCGCCAAAGGTACTAGGTTATCCAACCTCTCATGGCCCGTATGATGATCCCAAGGCATGTCCAACCAAACACTCGGTCTAACTCATCATGTCATCTCTATCTCTAACCTTCACTTAGGGTTAGGGTTAACATCATCCTCAAAGGATGTGCTAGGTTTCTACCTTTGATGGAGGTCTCTACCTCCAAGACTAACTCTCTCTACTCATCCTCCTGCCAAGGATGTCTATCCTCAAGTCTCTCCTGAGGGTAATGACAACTCATATCATATGACCTAAGCATGTATCTTTACGCTTATTCTATTAAGCTTATGTCCATGACATCTTATTTACATGCTTTTGATTAATTTGATGGAGGATTCCTTAATCCTTATCAACCTTATCCATACCTCAAGAGGGTGAGGAAAAGAGAGAAAACCCTAATCCTTAAGGTCCTTAACAGAATTTGGGTTGAGAAAGGATGAACGAGATGAGAGAGTCCTAAACGGTATCTTATTTTGATTCATACCCTAAGACTTTGGCCAGGCAGTCACACGGATCCGGGAGTCCTCGTATTCCGACTAGCGGTGCGGAGGAAAATATTGTCAGCCCCCGATCGTGATCCTTTTCTAGACACCTCTGTCTTTCGGATTATCCTCTAATAACTCCCTTGGGTTCTATGGAATTTGTAAAATTTAATAATTATTAAAGATTAAATGAGGAACCTATGCTCTGATACCAATTGTAACGACCCTGTCTCCCGATAACCCCCAATTAAGGGAGACCAGAAGGTCAGAGCCGTTATTCAATAAACAGGATCAAAGGTTCGACAAATAATCAATAACAATTATGAAATTCTACTAACTAACTGTAATTTGGTATGAAATTAAAACTTTACTTACCTTTGAAAAACTTGGGAATCTATCTATCCAAGCTTGGATCCACTCTAACTAATCCTCCTTGCACTTTATGTTTTACTTTCACGATGTGTCACTTTACTGTTTGTTCTTTCAATTATTCCTAAAACGCCGACAAACAAAACGTCGATCAGTATATCAAAATATACTGGTATGTGGGGTCAACTAAAAGTTTGCACATATGACTAACAATTTAATAATCACAATCAAATTATTTAACAATGCCAATTTACACTTTTTAATATGACATTCTCCACCTCTTTTGCCCTAACCCTGGCATACCCACCTTAGGGTTTATTTTGCCCATGACTTAAGGCCACCTTCTCAATCCCGAGCTTGGTGCCTGGGGGTCACCACTCATGGTGCCCTCTAGTCATGCAATATCATAGGCCACCTTCTTGGTGCCTGGGGGTCACCACTCATGGTGCCCATTGGTCTACCCATCTGGGCCTGACTCTCTTGGCATCATCCATCAGGGTGGCATGTAGGTGCGAGAACACATACTTCTACTATTAATGTGATAATCATAGTGACTTTATGATTTGCAAGTATGAACATCCAAATAGTTTAGTTGCAGTCAATGCGATTAACCATCCGGAAAACACGCGGGAAACTAATGCGGTTATTCATAAGCGTAACCACATACCTGGCAGACTCAGATGCATGATTATTCCAAAAAAGCAAGTAATCAAGAATCAAGCAAGTACACAATTCAATCCTGAAATATTCATCTAATATTTTCTATCATTGATCATGGCACACAAAACTAATAGATCTACTCGTGCCTTAGGGTTACTAGCCTTTTTAGGGTTTTGACTATAATTAGGGTTTCACTTCCTTTTTATTACTTTTATCTTACTTTTATCAAATATCCATCAAACCCTAATTATCTTGTCTTATTTTCCATTAAAGTCCTTAAGATTAGGTTTGGACCACGAAAACCCCAATTATTCATCTATTCATCACAAAAGATGTTAAGGTTAACCTTTAACAATATTTAATCTTATTTTCAGACTAATAACACCATCATCTATCGGTTAAGTCTATCAAGCCTCTTTTCATTAAAGCTACTATTTTAATCCTTTTAATCCATGGAAAACTCATTATAACCATTTATCACCAATTCATAGCCCATTATGATCTAAGTCGCATATGAATTCATTTTGTCATAATTTTACCCTTTTATTCCTGGGAAAACCCTAATTACTACCTTTAGGGTATATATCCAGAATTAATGACTTTTATACTCTAATAGCTTAGATTCAACATGTTTCAACTCTACTCATCAGATTGATCAATTAAAGCCTTTAATAATCTTATTCACTAAAATTAGGGTTTCAAGGCCCATTAATGCTTATTTATGCTCATGAACTCTCAATTAAGCTACTAACGTGCAAAACTCATCCGTTTTATTCCTAATGTTTCTTTTTATCATTAACAGTCTAATATCAACTTTAATCAGCTATTAAACCCTACTAATCACTTTAATAATATCAAAATAGGGTTCTTTATTCACTAATACAATAAAGATGATATCTTCCATTACTTTTCGAATTGCACAAGGAATAAGGCTTCAATTATATTTTATTTAGATTCCTCTCGATTTTCTGAGTAACTTTCATATTTTATGCATGCTAAACCGAGCTACGGATAATTAGCTATGAATTTTACAAAATCTACTTACCCCAGCCAATGAGAGGCTGCCACGCAGGCCTTTCCATGCAACGTTGGCTGTTGCTTTGGGAATTATAACTGAATGACCGAAATGGCCCTGCGTAAGTGATTGGTTTCCTTGGCTCGCGGAGGGTAGAGGTGTCAAACGAGCCTGATCTCCTTCAACCTCGCGAGGCTCCTCCTGTAGCCGCCGACCTGCAGCGTTTTGTGGCTGCCTCCCACCTCTCTCAAGCTCGAAACTTGCCGGAACTTCTCCCTCGTCTCCGCCCCATCCTGTCGCACTCAGGGCGTCACTCAAACCTGGCCAACATGGCCGATCTGCACGTGCAAAGCCTGCACGATGCGGCTCTCCTTGCAGCCGCGATGCTACTGCTGTGAAGGGGGTAGGAGCATGGCGACGATGGCCAACCTCCCTCTGGCTTCGTGGGAGTATGCCGCAACAACTAAGGTTGTCTACCGGTCCCTTGACGCTTTGTACGTGCGCCATAACCCATGGTTAGGGTTTCAAACGTGAAGAAGCAATGGTGTAGAGAGAAAGACGTAGGATTCTTTTAGAACTCGAACCAGGACCCTACCTCTTTATATAGGGTGGAGTATGAAGCCCTAAGGCGTGCCTTATGAGGACTCAAGTCCTATCTCAAAAGGAAATACACTTTCCTTGGTTGTGAAGCAACCAACTTTCTCTCTCTTCATCAACTTTTAATTTCTTGATATTCCTTGTTGCATGGATATTTAGGATTTCGAAATTCCTTTTTCTTATCCCCTTAATTCTTGCTCTTTAATCCATGGATCACAAAATTATATTCTCCTCAAAAGGAAATACTCCTTTTTATCAAAATTACCTAATTGGTGGATCATTTATTCCCATTATCTCTTTATTTTATAATTATGGTATTTTCTCTTTCATCTCCTTTATTGGGGTTCCTTGGTACCCAAGAAACCTTAAGAATTCGAAATTCCTTTTAAAGGAATACTCCTTATCCTTAAATGCATCAATATGCATTATTCTCATTATCTTGTTTTATTTCTTATTAAAATATTTCCTTTTGTGGATTTCTCTTTACTTCTATTTTATTTTCCTCATTGGCATTCTCTTTATTATTAGGAATACTTGGGAAACGAAATTCCACTAAGGATTACCCATTTATTCCTCTTTTCGCACATTTTCCACATTTCATCAATGTTTTCAATTTTCTTTATTAACAAGGAAATACTTATTTGATATTTTCTTTTCATATTGCCTTTTCTTTGCAATTTTGGACTCCTTGGAACCCAAGGAATCTAAGAGGCACGAAATCCTCTTTGGATTTGCCTTCTAGAGGTTTCCACACCTTTCTTATCTCAAAACCTCAATTATTCATTAATTAATTGAATATCCTTGTTATTAGGCCCAATAGCCAATAAAGCCCACAAATCACACAACAAGGCTATTTTCAACGATACTCACTTAAACAACACAAATTATATCATCATTTGTTCCAATATCTTTAAAATGAGAAATTACATCTCTCATCAAAATGAACCCAAAATTAGGGTTGTAACAGAAACAGTGTAAAAGTAGAAGGTTAACAAACATGCCAAGGTTTTCTTTTCTATCGTTCAAATTAAATCAATAGTAAGAACATGTCACAGTAATTTACATATTTTAAAACCCAAGGCATTCCTCCTTATGCATGCCATGGACCTGCTTCATTGGGGCTGAGTTGGCCTTGACCGGACTACAAAAATCGAACCGCACAAACGAAATTTTTCACCAAGCATAGCATATAGAGCATGGAGCTATCTATCTAACAGTATACAACACACCCACAATTTGGATATGAAAGGGTAGCAGCCACATTTTGCCAAAGGATATAATGAATGCCCGAGGAGAAGCGTGAGGACGCCGAAAAGTCACAAACCAACTTTTTCTTAACTAAAATATTAGTATTATCCACTTCTTTGGATCTTGCATGGAAGATTGGTAAATAGTGGGATCAAGAGAAAGATTCTTCCAGGATTTCATTAATAGTTATTTGTAAGGTATGAAGATTGTCGCGATATAGAAGTGTATGTTTGGAGAGGGATATTTGTGAATCTCTAAATAGATATGAAATCATATCAAAGAATAAATGTGTTGAAAATATGTAAGTAACCGATCGAGAGCAGCTAGTGTTTATGATTATATCATTGACATTTAGCACAACATGTACACTTCAAAGTACGACCGGGAGAGGGGTCAAAAGGAGTGTCATGAACTGGATACACATATAATGAGTACGTTGAATCAATAGAACCGGGTAGTTGTTTCACAAACATGGGTCAAGATGATATTGAATACCGATTAATAATGCCTTAGGCATTTCGATATGTAAATCTTTTCACATGAGTAATTCACAACTAAAGCTATATATATATATATATATATATATATATATATATATATATATATATATATATGTGTGTGTGTGTGTGTGTGTGTGTGTGTGTGTGTGTGTGTGTGTGTATGTGTGTGTGTGTGTGTGTATAAATATCATTCTCTTCCTCTCGCCTTCACAATCAAATTTGCACACATATATACTTAACATTCAATTCACACTCACAACTACATATCAACATCAGTTGTCATCTCATATTTTAATTCAGAATGTAATGATGATTATATAACAAATACATATCAACATTCAACTCACACTCACAAATACATATTAAAAATCTGACATCAAAGTTTGAACCACCAAAAATTTCAATCAATCGTCAAATTTTTCATTCAAGTTCACATTTTTTATGAAGCAGTCTCCCCACTATCGTGTAGGTCATTCAACTTCTCCAATATATAGGATTTAGTATTCTCAAAAAACTACAATGAGAATGAAACTTATAATTATATTTCATTGTTTGTATTATCAAATGAGACTACTTCATTAATGCGATCCAGGCTTAATAACTTACTTTCTCTATACATTTGATATGTTGTGTGTGAATGATAATCATCAGCATGTACAACATCACATAATATATGCATGTCTAGTCATTGTCTTGTATAGGGCCCTGCAGATTTACAATTATGTAAATAAATTTAATTAAGCAGAGTTGGTCATATATTATGCAATAGGAATGAGAAGACTATACATCAACACTCGGTCCAAGTTACTTATTTCTTTTTCTTATCTACCTTCCCTCTGTCGGTATATAATGCTTTCACATTCCTATAAGTTAACATATATGCTACATTATTAAACTGTCATATGATGCAAACATCAAAAAATATGTTGGGCATTGAAAAACTATATTTATGCATGAATCTAAAAGTTTATTGGGTGTCCCTCATTTGGTGGAAGTTTTTCACCCAATGGATCAAGGAAATGCACAATCCAAGTCTCGAGAACAATCACTAACAACGGCCAATTCCTACTTCTAAGTGAACATAAGGAAAATAAAATGAAAATTAAATCCCACAACAAATTGTATTCATAGGTTAGACATATAAACAACAAGCCAAAAACTTACCTAACAGTGAAGGGAGCTAAGATCACGGTCTCAAAAGCACCAAAAAAGTGCATCACATTAGTCATATTCTTTGTCGCCACTTGGATCTCTAATTACATTGCTAATCAATGATGGCATTAGAAATCTCACATTTTCTATTCCAAAGTCACGAGCCACACAATACAAATTATTGAAATATATATATAACCAATACTTAGTTTATATGTAGGAAATAATTAAAATAAAATCACATATGACGAGGTATTCACACTCACTGTATCCAAAGTTCTATCACTGATGTGTTTAGCCAATCATACAGAAAGATCGGAAACATCTATCACCGCTATTACATTGTCTCATTGTATACTGAAGATCTCCTCCCCAAGGTTGATCACAATGGCGTATGTTTGGTCTATAGTGTCTAAGCTTCTTATCAACGTCTTTCAGTTAGGGCCTAAGGAGTTGAACAAATCCTGTGAAATAAAATGAGGGGGCGGAGGATTCGAATTCCTACGGGGCATTTTAGTTGTTGTAAGCTGCATGCATGCATTTTCATCTTAGATTTTTATTATTTATATAAATTTCAATATACATTTGGCATACCTAAAAAAATATAACGAGTCGTTTGGAACACCCAATAAAAATGTCTTCTACCTCTGTAACTGTGGAGACATCTGAGTGCTCGTATGGGAGAGGTATGTCACTCATTTCTAGAAAGACACGTAAGACTCTTACACGATAGTAATCATAGGGAAGGAGAATACCATGAACCACATTGGTGATAGAAGCCTCAACATCTCCCATGACTTGCCTGCTACAACATCCACATCAAGATAATATTTTTTGGCCACCTACAATTTTATGAAATACAAAATATAATATGACACACATAAATATTGACTTGAGGGATTATTTGATCATAATGTATATATAAATTGATTAGAATTGAATCTTACCCCAGTCATGCCATGCGGATGTGAAAGACTACTCCCAATGCACTCAATGGGTGAGTGATGAATAGGTTACGTGACTGTTGGAGAAGCTTATGCCTCCTAAGAAGCCATATATTTCTCCAAGGCTGGATCTATTGATCTCTACACATACTCATGTTCCACTTCCTCTTTCTTTGAATTTTTGCACTTCTGTCGGGATGTACCAAAATGTTTTATTGCATACCCAGCTTCAACATCACTTACATGTCCAGGATGCACTTTTATTCCTAGAGAAATTGTCAATTCATCATGTGTGACATGAGGGATGAACTTGCCATCCTTCGCTTGGGCATACAACTCCAACTAATTATCATCAAAAACTGACTAATCAATAAAATTTAACAATCCAGTAAGAAAAGAACATGGTATTTATTGTGAGACCAAGAAATTTACCATTTTTGAAGCCACATCATGTGTTGCTTGGACGGGAATTTCTCCAGATTTATTTTTCCTTGACATCTATCCAGTCAAGATAGCGAGGAAGCCATCCAGAAGCACTAGAAGACTCGAAAATAGGAGTAGAAGTAGAAGGCCCTTGTGCTTGCCCATGCTCTTTACTTGCTCTTACTCTTTCTCTTATTGTATCTCTCTCATTAGGCGACATTTCCAATAACCACCTAAACATGGTTGGTGGTTGTGTGCATTATTTTCATGCCTTTCTTTTTGAGCTTTGTGAAGGGCCTGATTAATTCAAACATATGATATTATTAAGTAACCATAAAAAATACTAAAAATGTAACTAATTCAATTCCTGGAATGCATGTATTTTTCTGTGTTGAAAACACTCCTTCCCATTATTTTTATCAATATAGTTCCATTTCAGCCAGGGGTCCTGAACCTTCTTATATCCAAAGACATAGTCTCTTGTGAGAATTTTCCACCAATCTCTATGTCTTCTCCTGATGAGCTGCATAACAAACTTGTGATGTATCTTTTCATCAAGTTCATACCTGACTGACCTAAATCCAATGTAAAAAAAGGAGTGGATCTAGAGTAGTCGAACTCTTAAATTTATAACCTGACACTCAGTCCCTTGCAACAATTATACGGGGTATGATGTAGTAGATCAGGGATGAACCATAGGGACAAGTAAAGATAAGTGCTAAGAACATGAAACCTTAGCTCAAATACACCAAAAAAAGGGATATATCAAATTGGGTGTTCCTTACGGAAAGATGACACTCCAACCAAGAAATAAGTAAAATAAAGTAAAACCAAGTAAAAAGTAAGGAAAGAGAGTAAGACTAACAAGAAATTCCATAACAAGTATGGAAGGGAATTTGGATTCAGTTTCACCATCTAAGGTCTCTCACCAACATGCAATACTCACACCCATTATATACCTTTAGCAAGATTACAAGCAATCATCATATATGTCTATATCATGTACTCTTGAGCTTAGGATGGATCTAGATTATAAGTTTGTCTCTCTCTTGAGATTGCAAACAAACAATCACATATATAACCATATGACTATTATCTTAAGCATGCCAACATTTTTATGCATTCATGCAACTCCAAAACACTTAGACAAGGTTAGTGCTACTCTTTCGAGGCACTAAAAACAAAAAATGATGATGGTATCTAATCATCCAAGTGACTCTTTAAGACCAAGTGAATGGAGATAATCTTTGCTAAGAGTATATATATTCAAAAGGATGTAAGTATATACATGTCAGGAGAGCTTTAGTGGCTACTCCCAACCCAAGCTATATGTTTAGCCACTCATGGTAGTGAGTAGCATTACAAATTTACAAATATGGAAAGACATTATTGATAATAACAAAGTGGATACATATGAATGAATATAGATCTAGAAGGGAAGAAAGGGGATACACCAACTATGATCACAAACAACCATGGTTGGTGCACATTGTATTCAGATCTAGATTTGGGATGAATGATGGCAAATGGCTAATTCTTCTTTCAAAGGATAATTGAAGGATTATGGTGGTGGTTTAGACTTTATCTCTCCTCTAACTCTCAACTTTAGAGATCTAAGATCAATGAGATGGGTGATGGGTGAGTATGGAATGTAGTAGCACTGCGTGGCCTCTAGAAGATAGTGACCCTCATTCATTGACAAATTGGTGCCTATTTATAGGCTATGCTAACCAACTTAAATGTCTTCATCAACTGTAGAGAATTGTGATGACCGCTGAGGGTCTCTGGTCGTTGCGGTCGTAGAAGAATGATTGTTGAAGAAATGACATCATCGATCCTTATGGTGACTTGTGCTTCAGTCGCTATATTGACTTGTGCTTCGGTCGCTATGCGACACTGACATCATCGATCATAGAGGTTTTAGGTTCTTCTTAGTCACATAGGTAATCAACATTTTGTTCTCTAACCTAGGCAAGGTTTCATCGGCCATAGAGCATGCAAGAATCATCGATAACTAAGAAGAGTTTCCTTTCATTCGTAGGGATTGTGGCTCGTAGCAACTGTTGAGAAAATGACCCCACTGGTCTATCAGTCGTAGGGCAACAGGCCTTTGACGGTTGTAGGGGCAACATAAGCTTAGCAATCTTATAGATGAAGCATTAGTTATTAAAAACCTAGTGCTATCTTCATCAATTGTTAATCTAGCCTTAGGTGTATCCACTGATAAGGTGTTTATTCCATGTAAATAAGAGGAAGCGGTGAGTTTATGTAATAACATTAAGTCATTGTAGAAACAAATACAATTATCTAGACAAAACATGGAAGAGATGACATTATGAGGACAAAATAGGCAGTCAAATATCCACAAAATTAGATGTTATCAACTCCCCCAAACTTAGAATCTAACATGTCCTTATGTTAATAAGTAGAATCAAAGAGGCGAGTGATGGGCCATAGTTTTTTTCAATTGATAAATTTGCTACAACAAATTTATTCCATCCTTACAGAAAAAATATGTGTTCCTACTTGGTTCACATACTAAGGTCCAATCCGATTCCCTTATTTTGTGAGTTGAGTAACATTTTGCACCTGCTACAACCTTTTTTAATAAAGGACTCTCCCTTGCAAAAACTTCCTGCCCTTGGTTCCTAGTCGTACTTGTAAACGGTTCCTACTGGGGTAGCTTTCACACGCAACTCTTATTTTATCAAGGTCCTATAAATTGTGTTGGGGGAGGCTAAGGCTTTAGTATGTCCCCATCTTTCTCAGGTTCACTCAACCATGTTGTTGTCATAAAGACAGTTGATAGGGTTCCAAATGTCACACCAAGAAGAACCCTAAAAGAATAACTTCTAGGTTTAACCAAAAGTAATGCACTAATTCCCCACTCCACATGAGTGGAAACCTTATTGTAGTATACTTTAGAATCAAACCAAAATGACAACATTTTTAATTAGTTATATAGATTCAGAAGTATTTAGAGTAATATTTATCACTAAGTGGTTGAAAGATTGGTTAAACTATATCATTTCCAAAAGCAATAGAGATAAAAGAAGTAAATAACATATGATAAAGAGCACCAGGGCATGGGATTTTGCTACCCTATCATTTGTAATTATCATAACAAGTTCTAACTCTTTAATAATCATTGATAAATTGAGGCTTAGTTGTTTCACCCTCACGGGATACAGGACGTCGCTTGTCTTAAAATCCATTAGAACTGACCATTCTTGGCACCCAAGTTCCTATCGATTCTAACTGAACTCCCTTACTTATGACCGACCATCCTTAGCGCATAGAAGATCAAAGTCCAATCACCTGACTATCCCTTTCTAACAACTCAGGACGATAATAAGATCATTTTTGTGTTCTACTCATGCTCAAAGAAACATGCATATCCACGATTATAACATATATGCAAAGCAAGTCGTCAATTTGCAAGGTACAAAATTAAGTAGAACATACTTAATTTACAAACTATATTGTCGAGTTTAGATACAAGATAAGATAAAATGCAGGTGATCGAGGCTAGTCCCCATGCCCCAGCACAAAGCGTCTACTTGCTCATGGCGAAGGACAACAACAAAGAGATAGTAGGAACGATGGAGAAGGCCAGGATGCCTGGAGTAGGAAGACCAATCTCTCCACAATGGAAATCGCCTCCTCACTCCTTGGTAGGGTTTGTGTTGTAAATGTGGCTTCTAATCACCAATTAGAGACCCCTTTGAATGGATGATAATGGTTCCTTTTTATAGATGCATTCCTCACCTATGAAACCCTAAAGATGAATTCTTGTAGTCGAAGGCTTTTGATTGCATGTCCCATACTTGGTTCAATAGGTGACTCACGTGGGTTACTCAATTAGGACCTCACATGCAGTTCTCTGGAGGGCCAGCATGGGGTGAACTAGAATGGATTGGATGTTGGGACCGTTGTCAGGATGTATGAATCTAGAAGACTTCGGGTAGAGAGCGGATCAAGTAGGGTAAATGGAAGAGTTGCTCGCTTGACTAGGTAGTTGGAAGGTGATCAAATGGAAAGCTTTTAGGCCTTCCTTCCCTTGAGGTGTAGCATTGTGAGGGCTTGATCATCCATGTAGGATTCGTCGTACAATTTTGGTTGGTTATACATAACATATATATAAAATTACATTAAAGTTCAGAAAAGGAAAGATAATTACAATTGAGTGAATATAAAGCTGAAACTAGGAAATAGAGACACAACAACCCCTACAAAGAGAGTAAAATAGTACGTAATAATGGGTATAAATATACTTATCAAACTACCCTGGACTTAATCCTTTGCTCATCCAAACAAAATATGATTTAAAAGGAAATAAAAAATTGAAACTAGGCTCTAGGCCTTTCTCTCCCAATAGAGAAAATTTTGTGATCCCCTTCCCACCAATCACGATCTAGTAACCCTAGTCCTTGGGGGTCACATAGCCACACTTGTGTATCCCCAACTGGGGCGTGTTCCTCTAATCACTAGACCCTAGATCTACAACGAGTTGTTTTCATATCAATAATACTCCTGATTTTTTCGTGCAAGTAAAAGTGAGCACACGAGAGGGTTATTTGGATATTTGAGGGAGAATTTTTTATAAATACCCTTGGCACGAAAAAATTGGACGAAAGGGGGAGAAAGACATGGCACAAACCAGATTCCCTAGTCTATCCTCTACTTGACTCGAGACCTTATTTGGGATTTAGTTTTTTTATTTGCCTCTCCTCTATTCGACTCGAGACTTTATTTAGTTGTACTACATTGACCACATGTTTTCTTTTAGGCTCATTGGCCTCTTTTATTCATGCCATACTTGTAGATGAAAATTGAAAGGCATGAATATTGATTGGAAGGGGATGCCACCCTGGAGTTAGGGTTTCGCATATGGTGATATTTTCATCATTTTTTGTGAATGATGATGAGGAAGAGGTGATGGAAGAAGAGTGAGATAAAGAGACTGACTTGTGCTGCACAATTTTGTTGCTTCCTAGGAGTCAGATCATCATATTATATCAGTTATCTTAGTTGATGCAGTGTAAAGGAATATTAATGAATATTGTTGCAAGTCATGTTGGAGGCACATATGGATTGACCTTTCAGACTCCATCTACTTACCGTCACTTCCAAGGGAAAAGAATGCTTAGTTGTTGTCATTGGGGCCAAGAACTGTTCAAGACATGTTTATTCCTTAAAATTTCCTTTTACACAGGTTAACTTTGAGAAGAAGAAAAGGGGACAATTCATTCATATATTTTCCATTTTTAACATACATCAAAGTGACTGACAAGGTAAAGGTCACAAGTCACAAAAAAAAGTTTAAAAAGAAGATGGAAAACATGACAGATGCAAATAAAAGATGGAAAAGAAGAAGAAAGAAGTGTTTGAGCACGAGAAAGCAAAAGGTTAGAGTTGAGGTGGTGGATATGACATACCACCCACCCTCCACCCCAACTAAAAATTATGCCCGTCCATGAGGAGATACAAGTTAGAGATGGACAATATCTGATATGGAGAGCGGTGGAGGTGGAGGAGGGTGAAAAACACTAGAGGGGGGGTGAATAGAGTTTTTAAAATAATTTTAACAATTTGTTGAACTCAAACAACCACAATTAAAATTGGAAGAAGGAGACAGGTGTTTAGAGTGGTTCCAACTTTAGCAAATACTAAAGTTGTCAGTCCACTACCCGGTTGCTTACCCAACCGGGATTTTGAAAGTATTTATTTTATTACCTTCTCAAGGATTTATACAAAATACAATACTTTCCTTTACACCCTTTGAACAGCCTTCACTTGAAGTAGGTGCACCAACTTTGAGGTAGCCTTCTTGAAGTAACTCCAAGCTCCCCCTTGAAGTAGCCTTCCTCTCTAGAAGTAACCTCCCGTTGCACCAGCCTTCTGAAGTAGCTCAAAGTCACCTTCTTCACCAAGAAGATCTCCACCCTCTCCAATCAGCAGCCTCCAACCTAGGAGTAGCAAGGAGAGTACAAACGGTAATAGAGAACAAGAAAGGAAAAAGGAAATTACAACTTTTCCTTTGTAGCCCAAGGCTTGATTTGCCTAGATCAAGCGTATAGATCTCCTAACCAAGTGTATGGACTTGTGATAGCAGTGGGTAGGAGATACTAGCCTATAGGACACGAATTTTGAGCTAAGGAAGCAAGTAGCCAATTTTCACAATGCTCAAATTGCTCACAAACAGATTTCTCAAAGTATGCTCAAGGATTTCTCAAGTGTAGCAAGTATGTTTGAGTGTCCTATGGCTTGTCCTATTTATATGAATGGCCTTAGGATGCTTAAGGACGTTCTAGACAACTTCTAGGGGTTTCTAAGTGCTTAACTAGCCGTTAGGTACAAGTTTGTTGCTTTAACAACGGCTAATTAATTAATTCTGCAGTTGCTGTCAGAGACCATCTCGGTCGAGGAATGGTCGACCGAGACACCTACTCAGTCGAACTTTTGTCGACCGACAGGCTCTCTGGAACAAGTGATTTGCAACGTCTATCTCCAACTGCCAACTACCTTGTCAGTTGTGTCTAACGGCTACTTTGGATCTTTCTCGGTCGAGAAGATTGTCGACCGAGAGTGTCTCGGTCGAGGAGTTTGTCGATCGAGATTGATCCTGTTTCAATGTTTCAATTTAGGCACTAATTATATGTATGAGTGTGCATATGTGATCCTATTTGAAGGGGATGACTTATCTAAATGTGGTGTTTAGCTAGGGAAGATCTAACGCTTGATTTACATGAAATCTAAGTACTTGTACATTATATATTTGTACAAGTTTTTACAAAGCGATTACATTGCATGAAAACATAAACATGTAAGCATATGGATTTCCCTAGTTGCTTTGTCATCCACCTTAATCCTGTACACTCAAGTAGCTCGTTAGATCAATAAGAATGAAATGTTTGTCATAATCAAAACAAAGGGATTTATAGATGTCCATTTAGCCAACAATCTCCCCCTTTTTGAAGATGACAAACATTTCCAAAATATAAATGAAAGAAATATAAAACATATGAGTTTCATACCTGAAGATTACCTTTTGTAGCCATTCTTGTTTTGCAAGTAAGTGTTTGGCCTTTTTCATTATGAAACTCAGTTATTATAGTTTTGATCTTTATTTTATTTTGATATTCTTTTCTCCCCCTTTGTCATTTCAAAAAGATATCCATGTTGAATATTTGATATTACTTCTCCCCCTTAATTTTATACTATGCTCCCCTTTAGATAGATATCCCAAGGTATAAGTGCTTTGCAATAGATGTCAATTTAGCCATAACTTTAACTTTTAGGTATTTGCAAAGATTTGCATCCTTTTTGATTTATTTGTATTTATTACTCCCCTTATTTTGTATGCTCTACAATAGTCTTATAATCCAAATTCAAATGATGCCAAAAAAAAATATCCATTATAAAGATAACCACTTTCATTACAAGCATGAAAAGATAGCCAAATCATGTAAAGATAACCCATTTATTACAATTTTACAAAGATTCCATTACAACTAATACAACTCCAAATCTCACTAGAAAGACTTAAGAATTACATCAACATCAGGGTCTTTCCCAAGAAAAGGCTCAGCTCCATAATACTGGACCAAAGTTTGCCACTCCAGAGCACCTATCTTGGTTAAGTCATACGCTTCCAAGAAGGTAGGAACCCAATCAAATCGGAAATGAGCAGCAATATCTTGTAGTTGCATTGATGAAAACTGGGTATGCGTGAGATCTGTAGATGGTGGAGGTGGAGGTTGATAGTAGTTGTAAGATGGATTATATGGATTGAGCATGCCCGGATTTAAAGAATAAGGATATTAATCTGGTTGGTTTGGAGAAAGGGTTTGCATTCTTTGGTTTAGATAAGTCATGGCATGATGGTTATAATCTAATTGTTTACTAAGATGATATTGTGACCCAGCAACATAGGTTAGAGTGTTTTGGATGGGATCATAGGGTAGGCTGGTAGGAGGAGGTGGAGGTGGAATATCTTGGGTAGATGTCTCTCCTTCTACCCTTTCCCTCTTATGACCGAAATCAATTCCCATTTTTTCTACAGTATTCTTACTTATTTTTTGTGGTCTACGCTCCCATGTATATCCCATATCCTCAATTTGGGTCTTAAGAAAATGTTGAGTAATTTGGCATACAAGATCAGCATATGGAGGATTGCCAGAAAACTCAAGCATGTTTTTAAGAATGATGCGGATAAAATTTGTGGGAATACGTTGGATAATAGCATATATTAGACACATAGGAAAAATAGGAACTTCAGACTTATTTGCTCTAGGATGTATGTTTGTTGAAACAATAAGGTTTACAATCCTAGCAGCTGGTTTGAGATTGATAGCATAGTATGTGCCTCTATCTTCGTGACAGGTTGTATTGGATTGAAAAATGGTTCTTTTGATGTCACTAAGACTAACAGTATGGTTATCTTGGGAAAATTGATTAAGAGGGTTTCCAGTGGTAAGGTCAAGGGTGTCTTGATATTCATCTAGGTCAATATTTAGCATGTCAAGAATATCTCCTTCAGTAAATCGAAAGCTATGCCCATTGACCATAGTATAGAAGAAGATGGTTTCTCTTTCAGAATGGGAGATGAGGTTAGCATAGAATTCATTCACTACCTTGATGGAATAGGAAGGGAAAGAAGGGTTGATGAATTCTTTCAACTTTTGCACTTCAAAAAGATCCTCCAAGTCGACGATGTTGAGGAAGTCCATAACTTCAACTGGTCGTCGTGGGAGAGGAGCTTTGGAGGAGAGCCGTAGATAGCGATCACCAGCATCTCCGTCGACGAAGGCAATGTCGTTGATGATCGTCAATGGTGGAGTAGCCTCCCTATGTTTCCTGCCAGCGACCTTCTTCTTTCCACGAGCAGAGGATGATGCCATTGCGTTGCTTGAAGGTGGAGAAGAAGCAAGGAAGTCTTGGGGATGAAGATGCTAAAGATTTGCACAAGAATTCACTAGAGAGGGCCTATGGAAACAAGAATACGAAAGTGTGAAGAAGTGACCCATTTTTGGTCCCTTTTATAGCAATCCAGTGACCCAGTCGGTCGACGATTTGTTGACCGAGCATCCGCAACGGTCATATTCCAGACGCGCCACTCGACCGTCCAACGGTCGACTTGCAACGGTCGGCCGTTTAACGGTAACGGTCGGATTGCAACGGTCATATCCCAACAGCTCTTTCTCGGTCGAGCAATTGTCGACCGACACTGTCTCGGTCGAACAATTGTCGACCGGAAGTGTGTCTGATGTTAGGTCTTGTCTAGATTCTGTCCGTCGAGAGAGGTGGGCAGACCGAGAGGTTTTCGGTCGAAGATTCGTCGACCGACAGACTTACTGGGTATGAATTTTTAAGCTGATGATAGACTGAATTTGTAGAGCATATATATTTTCTAAGGAGTAATATTTTGTTTTATTGACAATATTGGAACAATTTTGTGATCATAAATTAATTTTTCTTTTAATCACAATAAAATGATATTCAAATAGTTATTGTGTCAAACTTATTTTAGGTCGAATTTGACTACGACCATAGCGCCCCTTGGTCAAATTTCATTTTAACCAAGAGGCAGATTTGCATATTTTTCAAATTGAACATTATGAAGTATAATATCTGCATAAGATTTGATTAAGTATCAAGTTGAAGCATAATACTTAATATGAAAACATTTGTCCTTTTCTTAAAATATAGGCTTTGCTGTAGTAATATGAATATCAAATTTCACGTCGTTTAGTATCCTCATAAGATTCTTTACTGAAGGCACACTAAATATCTCAAGTCTTTTAAAGATACTAAATGAGAGATTTTATCTTATGTGTTGCAAGCATAACATATTACCAATAAAGCATTTGCTTTCCTATATATATATATATATATATCATCACGGATCCATGCATACAATTATCTATCCAAGCTAATCACAGTACCAAATGGTGAAAGCATATCCATGATGTAATAACAAAACAATAACAGTAAATAATCACATGATTTTAATCACATGATTTCTATATGGATAGACCAGAAAATAAGGAAATCATGTGAATAATGATAGAAATTTCCTTTTCATTAAACTAAGCGTAATTTCAGTTTAAACTTAAATCATTTAGGGAATAAACTAATATTAATTTAAATTTGTAGAGATGATTTCCAAAAAATATATATCCAATCATTAATCATGAATAGATAGCAATTTTATCAAAGAATTCAGCAATTTTGCAACAGACTGGAAATCAGTGACATGCGCGGTCGATAGTTTCTCGACCGACAGTATCTCGGTCGATAGTCTCTCGACCGACAATATTCCTGAAACTATTAATTGCTTCCAAATAAAACATAACTATGCAAGTTAAATATTTAGATACTTAAATTTATTTGTTATCCCATTATGTTGAGTTGAGATAGACGTAGAATTATGCAACTAAGGTTCTTGGTCATATCTCAACTATATTGCGTTTATTTAGTTTGGAGGTTTTGGAACCCAAACTAACTCGACATCTTTTCTCTTGTAAGGACATGAAAAGGACTAATGACCAAGGCGCAAACAATAATGATAGCATATCGAGTCAACCTCATATCTTTTTCTATGGTTGTGTGCAGTGTTGTCATATCGTGATGATGTTCCTTTAGGTACATATATAGATTGATATGTTTGTGACTTTCTCCAACTAGGTTGTTGATAGGATTTCCCTTTAGGCTTGTAACCTAGTCCTCTTCTCCCGATTTGATGATAGGGATTATCTAAGATTTTATCAAGAATGTCATTACTATTCAAATTACTAACTTTTTGTTGTAACTTGGCAATCTCTTCCATTCTCTTCTTGATATCTAGTTTTGCTTGATCTAGATTAGAAGACAATGAATTTATTTCTTTGACAATAGAATCATAATCTAGATGGTTGCATAAGATGGGTTGTTTTTGAAGATCATTCACTTGACTTTGCAAATTATTCTTCTCTAAAGAAAGTAGATTAAAATTTGCCTCTATAGATTTTATCTCAATATCATGATCTTCAATGATCTTTTTAAGATCTTCGTTTTCAGATGTAATAGCATGAAGCTTAGCATGTAATTCATCATTTGCTTTAATAGATTTCTTTAATTTCTTCTTGCACTCAACATATTTAATATGTGTTTCTTCAAGACTAGCAACTAGTTCTTCTTTAGATAAATCAAAAAGACTTACCTCTTCTTCTTCTTCACTAGTTGTAGCAATAAGACAATCTTTGTGCGCATCTTCCTTCTTTGATCTCCATGGGCATCTAGTTGTTGTGTGGCTTGTTCCTAAGCACCAATTGCAACATGTTGTAGTTTTGTCCAAGCAGCACCTTTTGTTGTGATTGTAATCACCATTACCCTCCATTCTTCAAGACCTGGTTAGGGTTCCTTGAAGCCTGCTCTGATACCAATTGAAAAACACTAGAGGGGGGGTGAATAGAGTTTTTAAAATAATTTTAACAATTTGTTGAACTCAAACAACCACAATTAAAATTGGAAGAAGGAGACAGGTGTTTAGAGTGGTTCCAACTTTAGCAAATACTAAAGTTGTCAGTCCACTACCCGGTTGCTTACCCAACCGGGATTTTGAAAGTATTTATTTTATTACCTTCTCAAGGATTTATACAAAATACAATACTTTCCTTTACACCCTTTGAACAGCCTTCACTTGAAGTAGGTGTACCAACTTTGAGGTAGCCTTCTTGAAGTAACTCCAAGCTCCCCCTTGAAGTAGCCTTCCTCTCTAGAAGTAACCTCCCGTTGCACCAGCCTTCTGAAGTAGCTCAAAGTCACCTTCTTCACCAAGAAGATCTCCACCCTCTCCAATCAGCAGCCTCCAACCTAGGAGTAGCAAGGAGAGTACAAACGGTAATAGAGAACAAGAAAGGAAAAAGGAAATTACAACTTATCCTTTGTAGCCCAAGGTTTGATTTGCCTAGATCAAGCGTATAGATCTCCTAACCAAGTGTATGGACTTGTGATAGCATTGGGTAGGAGATACTAGCCTATAGGACACGAATTTTGAGCTAAGGAAGGAAGTAGCCAATTTTCACAATGCTCAAATTGCTCACAAACAGATTGCTCAAAGTATGCTCAAGGATTTCTCAAGTGTAGCAAGTATGTTTGAGTGTCCTATGGCTTGTCCTATTTATAGGAATGGCCTTAGGATGCTTAAGGATGTTCTAGAGAACTTCTAGGGGTTTCTAAGTGCTTAACTAGCCGTTAGGTACAAGTTTGTTGCTTTAACAACGGCTAATTAATTAATTCTGCAGTTGCTGTCAGAGACCATCTCGGTCGAGGAATGGTCGACCGAGACACCTACTCGGTCGAACTTTTGTCGACCGACAGGCTCTCTGGAACAAGTGATTTGCAACGTCTATCTCCAACTGCCAACTACCTTGTCAGTTGTGTCTAACGGCTACTTTGGATCTTTCTCGGTCGAGAAGATTGTCGACCGAGAGTGTCTCGGTCGAGGAGTTTGTCGATCGAGATTGATCATGTTTCAATGTTTCAATTTAGGCACTAATTATATGTATGAGTGTGCATATGTGATCCTATTTGAAGGGGATGACTTATCTAAATGTGGTGTTTATCTAGGGAAGATCTAACGCTTGATTTACATGCAATCTAAGTACTTGTACATTATATATTTGTACAAGTTTTTACAAAGTGATTACATTGCATGAAAACATAAACATGTAAGCATATGGATTTCCCTAGTTGCTTTGTCATCCACCTTAATCCTGCACACTCAAGTAGCTCGTTAGATCAATAAGAATGAAATGTTTGTCATAATCAAAACAAAGGGACTTATAGATGTCCATTTAGCCAACAGAGGGATTGGACGGTGCTAGCTCGTCTAAGAGAACACAATAGAACCCTAAAAATGGGTCCTTCTCCCATTGTCTATGACTTGATCTAATGGCCTCCTTGGCCACCGGTTTCCATGATCTTCATTTGGTGGTGGTGAGGGTACCTGAGGTCACGTGTTCCATTCCCTACAGCCCATGTCCAGCCATCGTTGTATTGCTTAGGTGATGGCTTATTGATCATACAACTAGTTGATCAGCAAATCCGGATCTGGTGTTGGCATCCCCAGTCAATGTGCTGGGTGAAGAAATAAAAGATCCCAAGAGACATAAGTGTCTGGGGAATAGTAGCATAGTAGATCTGATCTGATGGGGTCTCTTCGGTCAATAGAGGGCCGCTGCTTAGTCGTCGGAGTCTGTCGTTGATGTTGGTGTTTTCTTATGCCATTGGCGATGTCGAGGTAGAAGGAATACAGAAGCCTGAGGTTGTATTTTTCATTGGAAAGTATGTGTGTTGCTAAGGCTTTTGCTTTACCCATCATATAACTGCATTGAGGATACGTTACGAGTGCTCCTAAAGGAATCGAAAGTTATACCATGCATGCATTATCCCTAGTGTATAGGGACTTGATGTCAATCATTTCTTGGAAAATCCTAATCAAAATATGGCATTGAATATTGATAATTGAAGTGAGAGAAAATTGGTTACTATTTTCATGGAATAATGCTTCACATAAAAGATAAGGATAGATTATTTGTAAGAAGGAAATAAAATCGTTTATGGAAAATAGAGAGAGCAATTCTATCAGACCATATATCCTACTTTCCACATCACTTATTGTTTCTTAAGATCATGAGATCTCCTACATTCAAATGAGCGACTAGGCAGTAGGAATTGATGGAAATATGAGAAATTTGTATCATGAGGCTTTATTGTCATGCCGGATGTCCATTTATTAGGGTTGAAAGGATGTGTTTCTCTTCCTTCTCCTTGCCTTCTTGCTCTCCTCCTTTCTCTTTTTTTTTTTAGATAAGTTTGTTAAAACAAAATGGGGAATAAAAATGAAAAACAAATAAAGGATCAAGGTCGCCTCCCACCAAGCCTCCCAGTTTAACGTCGCGGACCCGACCGATGGTAGTGTTTTTCACGTCACATGCACAAATAATGTATCTAACCCTTGTCCTCTAAACTCGTAGACCCTAGATCATGGTTAGATGATGTTCATAGCTTGCCTATGGGTAGGACCATGTCATATTGATTGGTATCTTGTAGGTTTGTTTGTTGTAATTCTGGATTACCTTACGCCTTAGAATCTTCAATCAAATTATGCACCCACTTCAAATATTCAAGGACCCGTTATTCAATAGTCTTCTTCCCTGGTCATAGGATGAGTTTTCTAACTTCAACATCCACTAGATCTCTCACAGTGGCTAGGAATGACCTTCCCAAAATGAGCGGGAATCGGCTGTCTTCCTTGATATACATAACCACGAAATCACATGGGATGTAAGTATCATGTCCCAGCTTCACCAGGACATCTTCGATGATTCCTAGGGGTTTAGTGATGGATGCATCATCTAACAAAATGGAAATTATTGTAGGTATGAGGTTTGTGAACCCTAGGCACTGGAAGAGAGTGTAAGATATGAGGTTTCCTGGGCCAAATGCTTTCCTGACAAAATCATCTTGAGGTACTTGCAACAGACTGGTGTTTCAATCAGTAGATTGAGGAACAATATGTTACCATGGATTCTCTTCATGGTGTCCTTTAATTTCATGAGTCAGTTACCAAGGTTGTTTTGCTTGAGACATCAGGCATAGGGTACATGTGGCGTGTACATTGGAGTTGTCGGTGGTTCATAGTTGACTTTCAAAGCTGCTTCTATCAATTTCTTGCTAGTAATGGGTCGTGATGACGTTACGGGATGTTCCATGATCTGAGTCTCTAGATGGTTGTCTATAGGATGGATGATCAGGCAATTTGGAGCTTTGATTGGGGTGTTCTCACTTTTGTCAGTAGGAGTAAGGGTAGGAGTTGTGATATACACATATCCTGACCCAGTCGTTATAGCTTTTAACTACTTCGATTGCTCTAGATACTTGGGGTTCTTTTCTAGCTAGCCAATGATTGTACCCACTAGAGGCTATTGGCTAGCTTCCAAATGGGAGATTTGAGATTCCAATGCCTTTTGATTTGTTGTAGCATTGGCGAATTGGGTTGGGTATGACGCCATTATCTCCTAGAGTGTCTTCATTGAGTCGTGTGTTGCTACTTCAATTGGAAATGATGGAGCCTGATTTGGATTTGGTAGTGATGCCGCTACTGGTAATTCTAGATAGGGAAATTAAACTAGAAATTTCCCTAGTTGCGTGGGCCATTATAGCTCACCTATGATCTACCCTAGGCAGGTGGCATCAAGGTCTGATTGGGATTTTTGGCTTCAGTGGGGTTCCCATATTGGAAACTAGGATGATTTCGAGCTTGGTTTGGATTATAGTACTCTTGTCCTAGGATGTTTTGAATTGACTTTGTCTTCAGTCTGAGTGACTATGTACTGTTTATCAATTTGATGCTTATGGAATGTAGCATATAATTGTTGATAATGGATTGTGTTGTAATCCAACGCATGACAGAATTCACATGAAGGTGCAATGATTAGTATTTGGGGCATCGGGCTCTTCCTTTTGAATAGGTTGAAGGATTTTTCCTGATAATCCTACATGAAAGAGAGATATTTTAGTGCTTTGGAAATAGATTTTAGTTCTGAGTGATCGTCCACCATACCTACTTTCAATATGCCTTTTCCCAAGGGTCTCATCCAATGAGTCTGATTTTCTGCTATGAGATAAATTATCTTAAGCGCGCTGTCGAAGCTTTGTCACATGAAATTTTTGTTGAAAGAAGAATCAAGGAACTTTTTTGCCTCATCATCAATAGAAGAATTCAATGATCTAGTTCTCAGGGATGTCATGGTGTGGGCACTTACATAGGAGTTCATTGAATTTCTCCCATGCTTCATATAGGGATTCCTTAGGCACTTGATTAAATCTTGTAATCTGTCCTTGGATCAATTATGTCATTAAACGAGAGTAGAATTTCTTTAAGAACTATTTTCTATAACTTCCCACATATTGAACGGGTCCCCTCAAAGAGCTCTATACCATGATCTAGATTTATTTTTTAGGGAATATTAGAAAAGATGTAGTTGCATGGAGTCGTCAGTGGCTTCGGGTGGCTTCATCATCAAGAAAAGGTCAATGAATTTAGGAATATGCTCCTGAAAATCATCTCCAATCATTCATGTAAAGGAGGATTTTTTCAATAGGCTGACCCATTGGGCTCTGATCTCGATCGATTCACCTGGAGGTTGGACTGGATGCATTAAGTTGGTGCCCTAAGGGATGGAAAAATGTATAATTCTTTCATGTGTTCTATGGCTTGGGCAACTTCTAGGCTGGTCTTGAACTCAGCTTCTGCCTATTCTCTAGCTTCTACGGTGAGTAGTTCTCATTGGGCCATAATAGCTGCATCGATGCACGCTTGGATGGCTACTTCTACAGTTGTCACATCTGTCATGGTCATCTTCTTACAAATTTTCCTGAGAGTTTTCTTGAATTCGGGATCGAATAGCAATCATGGGTCAAGACTTCTAGATCTTCACATATGATAGGAGCACCTGAGAAGAGAGAAAAATTGATCATGAGTGGTGTGTCTAATTCTAGAAGATTTTCAATATTATCAAGGAAAATAACAAACAACAAAAGAAAATCCTTATTACACTTATACTTCTAAAAATATTGAACTGTTGTTATTCCCGGAAAGAATGCCAATTTTTTGATGAGGCTCCAAATGTCACACCAAGAAAAACCCTAAAGAATAACTTCTAGGTTTAACCAAGAGTAGAAACTAATTCTTCAATCCACATGAGCAAAATCCTCATTACATTATACATTAGGATCAAACCCAAAGGATAACCCTTTTAAGTAGTTATATAGATTCAAAGGTATTAAGAGTAATATTTATCACCAAGTAGTTGAAAGATTGGTTAAACTAAAAAATTTCCAAAAGCAACAAAGATTAAAGAAGTAAATAACAGCTAATAAAGAGCACCAAGGCATGGTATTTCTCTACCCAGGCATACATAATTATCCTAACAAGATCTAATTCTCTAATAATCGTTGCTAAATTGAGGCTTAGCTGTTGCACCCTCACATGATACATGTTGTCACTTGATTTAAACTCCCTTGGAACTGACCATCCTCGGCACCCAAGTTCCTTGTTTATTCCAAATGAACTCCCTTACTTATAATTGACCATCCTCCGCACATAGCTGATCAAAGTCCAATCACCTCACTATCCCTTGCCGACATCTCAGGGGGATAATAAAATCATTCTGGTGTTCTAATCATGCTTACATCAACCTACATATCCATGATTATAACATATATTCAAAGAAAGTCGTCAATTTGCAAGGTAGAGAATTAAGTAGAATGATACTTTATTTAGAAACTATATTGTCTAGTTTAGATACAAGCTAAGATAAAATACTGGAGATCGGGGCTAGTCCACATGTCCCAGAACAAAGTGTCTACTCGCTCATGATAAGGGACAACAACAAAGAGATAGTAGGAAGAATGGAGAAGGTCATGACGTCTGGTGTAGGAAGACCAATCTTTCCGCTATGGCTGCTGCCTCCTCATTCCTTGTTAGAGTTTGTGTTGCACAATGTGGCTTTTAATCACATATTAGAGACCCCTTTGAATGAACGATAAGGGTTCCTTTTTATAGATGCATTCCTCGTCTCTGAAACCTAAAATTGAATGCTTGTGGTTGAAGGCATCTGGTTGCATGGCGCGTACTCGGTCCAATAGGCAACTCATGTGGGTTACTCAATTTGGACCTCACATTTGGTTCTCTGGAGGACCAACATGGGGTGAACCAGAATGAATTGGATGATGGGAGCACCCATTAGGATGTAGGAATATGGAAGACTCTAGGTAGAGAGGGGCTCGAGTTGGGCGAATGGAAGAGCCGCTCTCTTGACTAGGTGGTTGGAAGGTGATCAAATGGAAACCTTTCGGGCATTCCTTCCCTTGAGGTATAGCATCGTGAGGGCTTGATCATCCATATGGATGTTGTTGTACAATTTTAGTTAGTTCTGCATATAATATATATAAAAAGGCATTAAAGTTTGGAAAAAGAAAGATAATTACAATTGAGTGAATATAAAGATAAAGCTAGGTAATAGAGACACAACAACCCCTAAAAAGTGAGTAAAATACTATGTACAAATATATCTAAATACACTCATCAACAATGTCACTCAAATGAGTCATGATGTAATGCCAGGTGGTTGTGTCAGGTTCTCTTTGAAATGCAGGTGTGTAAAAGTTGGCTTCTAGACTCCACTATTGGGCACAACATATTTGCATTTTTTAGTGTAGCGATACACTAGCCCGGCAAAGTCCTTCGGCATTTTCCCAAGAACAACTCTCACGATTTTATTCCTCTTGCATTTTATTTGCTCACATGCTTGGGGTAATAGGATTTGTAGGTAGGGTTTTTGGTCTACCAAGCCTCTTATAATCCCAATATGAGGATTTTAGGACTGGAAGGAGTAGTTGTTTCCCTATCTTGTTGGAGGTGTATACTTTCCAACATGAACTGCAAGGCTAGGGTGATTGGTCGGGAGAGTGCCAGATTGAGTCCTCCTTATTTTTTAGAATATGAGGTTCAAAAGTGTTCTTTCTCTTTCTACAATATTTTTTTGTAAGGATGGAACAAGAGTGTAGTATTGTGTCATTTTCTTTCATGTGAGTTAGTATCCCATTTGCACCACTCTTGCGATGATTATGCTATAGATTATCATGAGGAAAAATGAGTCTAAAAGTGGGAAAAAGAATAACAAATAGAAAATTAGATCTCAAATGTCTACAAGTTGTAAATGATCCTAAAGATATTTTCAATTTATGAATGAAAATCCAAAAATTTTCAAAATTTTCCTAAAAAAGAGGAGGGGCATGTTAAAATTTGAAATTGAAGGATCAAAATTTAATGAAAAATTGTGGAAAATGTACCTCTCCTGCCCATTTATCACTACTATAGAAAATGCTTTTTACAACGGGAAAAACACAACAGTTCTGTTGGTTGTGTTGTAGTTAGCATATCTTTTAAAACAAGTCTATTTGTGTGTTGTGAATTATATATTTTATACAACACAAGTTATATACAACGGGCCAAACTCGTTGTAGTATATGTGATACTACAAAAGGTGCTAAATTGTTGTAATAGACTGTAATATCACAACATACTCAAACCCGTTGCAAAAGACCATAATTACACAACATGCTCTAACCTGTTGTTATAGTCATGTATGCTAACTTGTTGTAATAGATCATCATTACACAATATACTCTAAATTGTTGTAAAAGATCATAATTACACAACATGCTCTAACCCGTTGTAATAGTCATGTATGTTAACCCATTGTAATAGACCATCATTACACAACATATTCTAACCCGTTGTAAAAGATCATAATTACACAACATGCTCTACCTGTTGTAATAGTTACATATGTTAACCCGTTGTAATAGACCATCATTACACAACATACTATAACCCATTTTAGTATACTATAATTATACAACAAGCTTTCACCTATTGTAATAGTTACCCGTTGTAATAGACCATAATCACACAACAGGTTTACACATCATTTGTTGTATATGTACAACAAAGAATATATGTGTTGCATAAAATGAAACGGGTTCAGCGGTTTGAGATGTGCCTTACTTTCAAGTGGTCTCAAGTTTGAAACCTTGTGTCTAGATGCATTTTCCTTTTGTCTCAACATGCTATATACAACACCCCTATTACAACAAGTGTGTTCAATGAACTACAACATGTATTAATTGTTGTGTAAAATACATATATTACAACATGCGCAACACCTGTTGTATAAAGAACCCCCCATAAGACCATGCGATCTAATACATCAGTTGACACCTGTTGTAAAATGGAAAAATGAATTGTTGTAAAAACCATTTTTTGTAGTAGTGTATAACTCCCCCTAAACTTATCATATGCTCCTTCCCAGAGTGTCAAAGTTAAAGACTAGATATAAATGGGTGGGGTTTATCACTGTGTGGTTGTTCATGGATCGCCTAGCTGGACTACAACAACATATCAGCATATCCCTCTCAAAGTGTCTGATAGCATTCATGTTGCAAGATTTCTATTTTTGTGTCCTTTAGGGCTAAAGCTGACATTCACCTTCATTTGATTGCACGAGTTAGTGTGGGCTCTTGTGGTAGAATTGTGTCTTTTTGAAGTCCTTATTTCTGATGATTTATGTCCCTTGTCAAATATGTGGATCACATCTATGATTTATGTCACACATGTGTTTTATTTCTCCTCCTTTTGGGTCTTTGGTGTAGTCGTGTTCATATATTTATTTATGCAAAGGTTGAGTTAGAGTTGTTATACAAGACCACAGTCTTTGCCTTGACGTTTACCACTAGAAGAGTCCAGTGGTTGTCGTAGAGGATAGGTAGGAATAGAAACTCAGGAAGGGAATTCAGTATGTGAAGTTTTAGGCATTCCTTTTTCCCTATCTTCTTGTTGTGTAAGTTGTCCTCCACGAGTAAGTAATAGGCCATGTGTACATTTGGCATATTGTCACCCAACAGAAATTGGTATATGGACATCACACTTACAGATAAGTAGCCTCCTTTCTTTATAGTTTCTTAGAGGTTGTCTTTTAGTATGCATATGTCTTCTCTCTCAAAGACAACATCCCCTGTATTTTCATCCTCTTCCAGTCTGTCCATGATGAGCAAAAGGGAGTCCCAAGATAGATCTTCACAAGCCCACATATCGAAGTTTCAAATGATGGTTCTATTATTCTAACTGGCCCAACTGGCCTTACCTCCTATGGCTCTTCATCATTAATTTCGCCCACTTCTGGTTGGTTAGTTGATATTTGTTGTACTGGATCTATAGCTTCTAAGGGTGGAGAGACTATTGCGGTCTTCTTAGCTAGAATCACCTACCATTCTACATTTTGTTCATCTTAAGGATTTACTTATTTTTTGTTGTTGCACGTCAAGCTTCCATCCTGTCTTCTAAGCTGATGCTCAGTCGGTTCTGAAGGATCAAGTCATAGCCTTTTCAGTTTTTCACGCCAAGACTGTTTCTTTGGTAGAGGTACCCCCATATGAAGTCTACGTGGTACATCATCAGGGGGCATTGTTGGGTCATTGAGAAAACACCAATCATATAACACCTCCATCGCGTACGTCCCACGCAATCCATGCAAGTCTGTACAGAAAAGATCATCCAGCGGAATGCCTTTGTTCATAACCTCCATCATGTGCAATACTATAAAAGTGTAGTCTCTCGATCCATGTTGTTCTTGGGGGACCTTGGTGCTTATTGTGATTTTTTTCTAGTCTAGTTGGTGACGTGGTTCCACCATCTATATTACATGTTGTAGATAGATATGTACCTTCTGTATGTGCCAAATATCCTTGTTTTTAAGAACTAAAGATGTGATGGGGAGATCAACGCTACAATAGTTATAAATTGTCATGTTTCTCTTGAACTGATTGACTATTGTTAACACCCAATGCTTCATTATTTTGATGGGTAGGGTAAAAAATGTTGTTTCCCTTCTTGTCTCCACCTCTTGTAGCTCCTTAACAGGTGTAGAATCAAATTTTTTATCATACAGCCGTTTTTCTAGAATAGTGGTCCCATTGAAAACCAGTTGTATCTTGTCAGGATGTAAGAATTCCTCTAGATCAGTTGCACAGAGTACTTTGAATAGACTTGTGTGTACTTTTACTCGTTGAAAGAAAATTCCCCTAAAGTGGTCTGTGGTCAATGTTCTTCCTTGATTATTATAGACTATATTTTCCCTAAGAATATTGTCATTGAGTATATCAGCTAGGACTTGAACATCGCAACATGTGATTCTAGATATAGACGTCATGTCCATGCCTGCTAGCTTATAGGGGAGTGGTGGTGGTACATCTTCGTTGGCTTCCTTTGTAAGAATTAAGCATTCTCATGCTTGTTGACCTATAAAGAAGGAGGTTAGATTGCTTTCATATTCATTAGAAGTCCCCTCTACAACTACTGGTACTATCCTGGTTGGACTTATTGTATTGTTGGTTGGTGCATTTTTGGGGGTAGGACCTTTGGGAACTTTGGTTGGATGTGGTTCAATTGGGACTTCAATCACCGAGGTAATAACATGTGTTTCAATAGGATTGCCCACAGATGTCAGGATCTCAAGCATGACTTCATTTAATGTTGCTAGAGTAGCAACCATTTTGCCGTCATAAATTTCATCTCGATGCTTGTTGTTCTCTTCAAAGTTGAGGTAGACATTGCAAATGTCTATCAATATATTTATTTCTCTTATGGCATGGAGGATTATTGCTTCGTACATAGAATGGCCCAACTTCATGTCACTTTGCTCTCTTGGTTGAGGTATATTGTCTTCTGGGGGTTTTCTTCTGGAGGAATGTCCTTGGTGGGTGAATGTTTAAGTCAAACTCTTGCATTGTGGTATTTGCTTTGACTTCTTGTATGTGTTCAACTTCTGGTTGTTCCTCTTCTTGGACAACTTCCTCTCGGAGTACTTTTGGCATGCTTGCAACCTCTTGACCTTTGCGTTCATCGAGGTTGGAGGGACTTGAAGATGCTTGTGATGGCAATGGGCTAGCAGTTCATTTTGACATTCTTCTATTCCACCGTTCCCCCATCTATATGCATTCTTCATCTATCTTCTTGTAGTCTTCTCCTATTACTTTAAGGGCCTCTCTATGTTCTTTGTGCATGATTTCTCATTCTCTATGCATGGTGTCCCTTTCTTTTCAAAGCTCCTCCATTTCTACAATCACCTCCTTAATCACTTGCATCATCTTGCATTTTTTGAGGAGGAATTGCTTCATAAATTCGAGGAGTGTCTCCATTCTTTGTTATATTAGTTGTGCCTGTGTTATTAGCACTAGCATATTGGAGGAAATAGGCATTGTATTTGAAGAGGAATTATGTATTTCTGCACAAATGGCATCAAATTGACGTCACAGTTCTTCTCCAAAGGTTAATGGTCATCGTTGTTGGTCTTCTAGTGGCGTCTTTGTTGCTGCAACTGGTTCCTCATAGGTCAACATCATTGTCTGTGTGCTTACTGCTTTTGCCTTGGTTGGTGATTACATCCTTTCTTCACTAACTTCATGTGGAGATGGGGCAACCTTCCTACGCTCTGCAAGTTGAACTACTTGTTCTTCTTCTGCTTGCACTAGTGGTGTAGGGGCCTTCTGTATCTTCTCAGCCTCTTTTTCTTTCGTGAGTGCATCTATCGGAGTCCTTGGATGGTTATTTGTCTTTTTGATAGATACATATGGAACTATACTTGTGACTGGAGGATAGGGAGTGGCAGCACCATATCCTTCACCATGAGGGAGAACTTGTTCTATTGATAATAGTTGTCTTGCACTTCCTTCCTCATTTTTTCATTATTGAGGTAGCTGAAGCACTAACACCGATGTCTTAGGCATGGCTTTACGTACCTTGATCGGTAATTTCTTCCTTTTCTCTAGCCTTGTTGGTTCTTCAGCTCATTTTGGTCCTTCTTATTCCTGTGGGGCAACTACGGGTGATGGCGAGTCTGTTTTACTTTTTTTTTGGTCGGTCAAAAGTCTTGTTACTATTAAAACCAAAAACTTTGGGCACTACGTACCCCATTACATCGACAGGAGCTAAAAGCTCTTTTAATAGTCAAAACCCCTATGCATGGGGACACACAAACAAACTAGGTGAAAACAAAACTAAGAAAACCAAACAAACTAGACAAGCCAAGTCCAGGCAGACCAACCAAAACAAAACTACAACAAACCACTATTACATGCATTATGCGTACCCACAAATAGAAATAGCAACTTGACATAGAACAAAGACTAGCAGGCCAGCCTGTAGCTAGACATGAATTTTCTGGCCATCTCAGCTAACCAACTCCAAACCAGAACCATCATGTATAAACAATAAAGATTGGGAAAGAAAAGCCAACTCCACATCACTCCTTCCTGCAAAGCACAACACCAACTATCTAATGAAAGTACCCACAAAATGTGGTACTAAGACAAGATTAGGGAGATCCTTCGAGATACTATCCCGCCACACTACCTGGTTGCTCACCCGCAAGGTTCATGTACTAACAGAAGAAGTTGTTTACACAGCACCAAACCACACACAACCCCAAAAGGCTATGCCGAACGCAACAACAAATCGGGCAAAAGAGAAGAGAAGTAGATACTCCCCTCTTGAGCCCAACCCCTCGAGATACCTAAATGAAACAAGGTATTACGTAGAACACCTAAAAGGTGTTCCATTCCAACAGAAAAGGAGACACTAGGAAAGGGCGTCTGACTGCGATTAAGCTCGACAACTTGGGGGCTACCCAATCTGTGGCAGCAGAGACAGCCAACCCAGGATGGGAGGAGCATCACCGAACGCCGAGCCAGGGCTGAAGCACTGTAACATCCCAAGATTTGAGGCCTTGGATAAAAAGATCTTACAAGGAATGATTGGACTATCCATATCACCAAGGTGCACCTCCTTTTTTGGGAGCCCATCACTAAGAACTCCATAGTTAAGCGTGCTCAGCTTGGAGTAGTATTGGGATGGGTGACCAGTCGGGAAGTTGACCCCGGCTTGCGCGTGAGTGAGGACAAAGCGCACAGTTAAGGCTAGTGGTGGTCTGTGGGGCCAGTTGTCATTCCTAAAACTCTACTAGAGCCTAGGGCAATGGGCCCGGGTGTTACAAATGGTATCAGAGCCAAAACCCCTCCAGTAGGTGGGGCCCATATGGGCATGGCATGCCAGTCTTGAGTCATGCGGTCCAGGCATGTAGGAAAGGGTTGTCCATGGTTGACGTAGCCACCCTTGCGCTGGTATTCCGTGATCGGGAGCTAGGTGTCCATGGGCCATTGTGGGTCTGCACTGAAATGGAGAAGAGATTATGAGGCCTTATAGTTGAGCCTTGACGAGGACATCAAGAGTCTAAGTGGGGGAGATTGTAACATCCCAGGATTTGAGGCCTCAGATAAAAAGATCTTATAAGGAATGATTGGACTACCCATATCACCAAGGTGTACCTCCTTTTCCGGGAGCCCATCACTAAGAACTCCATAGTTAAGCGTGCTCAGCTTGGAGTAGTATTGGGATGGGTGACCAGTCGGGAAGTTGACCCCGGCTTGCGCGTGAGTGAGGACAAAGCGCACAGTTAAGGGAACGTTTGCCCAAGCCAGAGAAGAACTTGATCTTGGCAAATGGGGGGGAGACCTCCTGGAGGATGGACATGACGCAAGTCCCACCGCCCAGTAGGAAGCTCACCCATCGCCTCTATCATCGGGAGTAGAACTATCCACCACCAGGACACCAAACCCATAACAGGAAGTATCTCGGATTGAAGAAGAACAAATGCGGCGAGGAGACGAGCAGAACTCAAGCACCAGTGGCAACGATTGGAGAAGCAAATAGCAAGCACCAGATCCTTGGGGGAAGGCTCTTCTCCATCTGTCTTGCTTGAATGGAATGGAGTCAAACAACGTCGAAATGTCGACCCTCTTTGATCTGACTCTGCATGTTGCTTCTCAACCCTCTTCGAACCTGGATGCTGAGCAGGGGAACTGGTGGAGACGGGAGGTGTTTCTTGCTTGAGGCCCTTTCTCCAGCAGATGTTGTTGCCTAAGTCACTGAGGTCAAGCCGTTGCTGATGGCCAGGGGGAGAAAAGCACCGAGGAGGCTCTCCCTCCCCCCAGCGGTAGCTGCCGGGGAAACCCTAGAGAGAGGCGAGAGCTCCACTAGAGAGAGAGGCTGCTAAAATTAAGAATGAAGGGATGTTCTCAAACTTTTTATAATACTAGAATAAATTTTATCTATCTCTTCCACGGTTGGCCTTAGTTATGGGCGTCATAATATGCCATTTCATGAGGGCAATCAACATATTAGTTTTATCTTGCTTATAGAATAGTTTATCCCCTTTCTGTACGATTATCCTGACAGCAATGAGGTATTTGATGTCAATCTTTGTGTATCCCTTGGCCTTCTTATATCACCTCAATTCCTCTATGTCCATGAAGTAGGCTACGATAAGTGTTAATTTCCCCCCCATGCAAAAACACTTAGTTTTGTTGGCATCTTGTCCCACTACTATTCATAGTCTATCAATGAGCAACCTTCCAATGTTGACTGGCTTTTTGTTCAACATGAACCATATCAAAAAAAGATCCCCTTTAGACACACCTCCCATTTCGTATTGTGCAATCACCATGTTTGCAGCGATCTTCTGGATCACTCTTATGAAACATGAGGTGATCTGATGTAACATCCCAGAAACCAATGACATAACATATCAATTTGGTTTATGAGGATTATAGAATTTAAGTATCAAGATCAATTAAAGATGCAAACTAAAAAAAACTATATTGATAACATAGTCATTTACAAAAGCATTTCTTGAAAGAAAATTTGTACATATGTTTACATGACCCATAGGTCTAGCAAAACTACAAAACATGAAAACTAGATATGGTCATGATAATACTTCCAGGATCTTTAAAGATAGTCTATGACAAGATACATCCATACACTTGCATCCACATAATCAACCTATGTCAAGAAAAGTTTGTCATATCCCAAATGGGAGAAAGAGAGTTAGACAATTGTCTAAGTATGGCTGATAGAAAATAAAACTATTGCAGCAAGACACTTTTCATATTTCACTATGTTACATTCTTAATCATTTATTTATATGAAAACTATATCTAAGGAAAATAAATTGATACTGAAGAGCATAATGAGATAATTCATTGATAGTGGTATTTTTGTATTTCTTTTAGAAATCTTAATAAGTGGGATACCTTATTTCATAAATGAGTTTAACTACAACTCTCAGAGATGGTGTCAATTCACCTTGGGCAACTAGCCTGCAACCTCAAAAACTTGCTTAGCCAAGACTTTAGGTCATTAGGGTTATCAAACCACCTAGAAGTACCCTGGCACACCCCCATCCACTCGTGCACACCACATGCTATACACAATGAATCAAATTACCACATGCAGCCACCGATCACCTTTGCAAGACCGGAAGAGGGTGCTCCTTGCACAAAATGCCACTTGGAGTATCATTAGTTAGCATGCTTAATCCTTGCAGGAGGTTATTCCCCATTACTAACATTATCATGCCTGACTCTACATGACCAACCCAAGTGTGAGGCAGAGTATGGTAGAGCATTATACTCATCCATCCCTAACTCCAAAGGACTTAGATCTGGATCCCAAATGTATCAATCCCCGGCCAAGGCATGATGACTCTGTTACCAACACATCTCCCAATATAAGGTTTAGAATTAAAAGGACATCATCAAAGATATACAACTCAATATGATGGCTAGTCAAAGTTAAAGAGGTTAAAAGGTAGCCATGAATAAATAAATTATTAGTTGAGTATTTCACTATGACACCTAAAATGTAAACTTGTGGGATTGTGGAATTGAATCAGACAAATCTATGTCCAGGAGCGTGAAAGAGGTTAGGGAGTCCCCCCGTGTGAACATAGAACCAATTAAATAACCTTCCCTCTTTACTAGCTACAGACATAAGTGAAATAGGCTTCTAGTCACCTTAGAAATGTCTGATAGAATTCCACTTTCCAACAATATCACATGGCTCAAATAATAGCGAGAAATAAGGGAAATCAAATGAGAATAGAACTATAATGCACAAAGCCATGCTTAATTATCATCTAGAATATTAACTCAATTTTGAAGGATGATAGGAACTAATATTTGTATGATCTTAGTTTAATGAAAGGAAGTCTATTCTAGCTTATTAATAAAATAGTTTTATATAGTATATTATTTATCTATTCTTTACAAAGCATATGCCAAACCATGCATACATGCTTTTCATTTACGTTGATATGATTGGTCATGATAAGAATTGAATACCATACTAAACAATATTAGATCTTGTTAAATCATACTTTTTGTTGATGTTTATATCAGGGATTATGATAATGAGATTATACTCAACTATACTAAACCATAATAAATGATATTTTTCATTAGTGGTGATACAAGAGATTAATTCAAGAAGTGAAGACTATAGAAAATCATATAAGAGATTAAGTCAACAAGCGAACACCATATGAAATTATACTTTCCCTTGATGAGTATATATGAAACTATTACAAGAAGTGAGGACCATACCTTCCCCTAAAGTGTGATGTTGTAATAGATTAAAGATAGAGACGGTCAATTTCCAAGAGTATTTTGACAAAATTTCAACTTATAATAGATTCTTATCAAAAGAGAGATAGCCTAAGATCAAGGGGAGAGAGAATTAGCATTTCAAAATGATTTTAGGAATCACATGTAGTGATCAAACCTTAGGAAGTGATAGACTATGTTGCCAGAGTAACTCTCCTATTCAACATCTTCTCCAAGCATAACTTCTTTATTTTCAGGGAAGAGGGAAAGGTTTGTGGTTTCTAAAGAGAGGAAGAGGGTTGCTTATCTTTGAAGAATAAAAAGAAGCAAGGGGGACGTTTTCCTCCATGGAAGAACTTGAGATTTGGAATATGAATTAAGTTGAGTGGAGTTGGCTTCTATTTATAGGAATGTGGGAGGGTAGCATGGTCCTAATTGCAAAATGCATATGGATGACACTTGGGTATATGTGTGTCATAAAAAGAGACATGATGTGTAGGTTTATTGACACATGGATGTGTATGTGTCCTATAAAAATAGAGAATTCATGGTTATATGACACAATGGATGCATATGTGTCATTTGAAGATGTCTATCAAAGATTAGTTGACACATGGTAGGATATGTGTCAAACATTAGGATATCCTAGGTGTTTGAAAGAGGAGTGTGACACTAAGCTTCTTGTTTTACCAAGTAGTGTGTTTTCTCAAGCTACCTACTTGCTACTTAGCTACATGCTTGCCTCCTTAAGAAACTTTCTTGCCACCCAGCTACCTACTTGTGTTCTTACCCACCATATATTTTTTTTCAAAATTTGACAAAAAGTAGTGAAATTATATTTTCAATATATAAAAGTTTTTAAAGCAATCAAAATATAGTATTTTAATTTTGAAATTTATTTTACTAATAAATTCCCAAAGAAGCTTGTTTTTACAAAAAACCCTCAATAAGGAGTTTTAACTTGGGCGGAAGATCAAGATGTTACATATACCACTCCTTCAAAGAATTTTTGCCCTAGAAAATTATAAGATTTAGGTTATGATTTATCTTAGTCTATTCTACTTAAGGTTATACTAACTTTAGTTTTAAGTTTATGTTTCTATTATTTTCCTTGTGTAAGGTATCATCTTGTTGCTATGATATATGGGCCGTTTTGTACTTCCCGGGGTTGTGCATATTTTCTCTAGTTATCTTCTCCCACATTTTGTGGTTGTTGTATATGATTGCTTTCTTTTCACTGGGTGATTCCATATAGACCTTAGCTCCATCTCCTGTATGAGTGAAGATCTTGTTCAAAATATCTTCCATTACATAATGGTCCATGCCCCCCATCCTCACTTGTAGCTTGAATTCACCTCCTACCTCCTATCTTTCTTTTTCTTTAACTAGTATCTTTAAAAGTGAAGACATGAATCTGATAGTCATATTTGCATACAAACATTGAGTTTCCTTTCATAGAATGTACAAATTGCACTTAGGAATTCCACCACTCGATCATAGATCCCCAACTTCTTGAAGTCTTATCTGTCCAAGTACTTCGTTGGTTTGAAGGTCTTTGTTCTCATGAACATGTTCTACTTTTATAGGTGTTCCATATCCCTGGGTTTGAGCACCACATTGTGTTCCTTAGATGTTGTTGTTAGACTCCTCTTTGCTTTATTGAGGTATGGCACCATGCTAGTTGTTGAGCTTGTTGATATGATTATTGTCTCTGGTCTCTAAGCTTGGTACCTTGTCTTCACTTCTAACTTCTTCTTTTTTGTTGTCGGTGCATCTAGATGTGACGCTTTCTACTTTCCTTTTCATCTGGCTTCTTCTTCCGATGGTACATATTCAGATGTGTTGGTACCTTCAGTACCTTGTGATTCCTCTTCAACCTCTGGTGACTCATGCCCAAGTAAGATTTTGTATTTCTCCTTGTGTAATTGCATATTGATCCTTTTGTCCTACGACATATTTGGATTGTCCTATATTGTCTTGTTTATCTTTGCAATGGTCTCTTGGATCCCTTCCAGGGATGTTTCTTGCCTATCCAAGGGGTTTGAAGTTGACGATGACATCCTCGAATCTGAGTAGAATTCATTTATCAATTGAAGAACAATATCTTATCTATCCTACTAGATACAATTAATTTGGCACACAAGTTTTACTTCTCAATAATCATAGCGGTCGCAAAAAGGGTCCTAGTTCACCACTAGTGGCTAACTTTTTAAATACACATTGGTCCCTAAAAACATAGGTTAATCATAGAGATCGTTAAAATCAAAGATTTGGATCAGTCTCTAAGAATCATTGAGACATATTGATCACTATAAATTGATATCCATGGTGGTCTCTACAAACTCTAGTTGAAGCTAAGTCGTTGATGGTCACTAAAAACTTCTTTTTAGAGAGGATGTGGTTGTAGCAGTCACTAAAATTATGGTGATCTCTGCATATTCAAAGAGGCAGACAAAACACAGGTCCCCCAAAACTCAAAGAGACAAAGGGGAGAGTAATCAAGGGATGATCATAGGTAGCATGCTAAATGCCCGATCATCTCTGTGGTAGAAAATTAGGCAAGAAACCCAAGGAAAGAGTACAACATGAGAGGGGAACGATTAGCTGGGATATTTCCTAAGAATCATAAGATGGTTGAGGATGGTGAAGAATGTCATGAAACATGAGGTTGGGTGGTAGAGGGGACCAAGTATAAGAGAGTTACCATCCAAAGTTTGAAGAGGAGGTAAGCAGAGGGAACATACATCAATGACTGGTGGTATAGGTTCGTCGTTGGTGTCTACGCTTTGTCTTTGTCGGTTTAAGGGTTTTAGCTAGTTCTTGAGCTCGCTAGGGCTCTGCCGCTAGAAGGTGTGAGGGGGGAAAGGGTTTAGCATTGGGGGTTTTATACCTTGGGTGGGACCAATCACTTCACACATATGTAGTAAGACAAAAGGGGGATAGCAGTTGCTACTTGTAGGAAGAAGAAGACGGTCGCTAAAATAAAGCACCCTTTAGCAATGTTGGCTAAGACTACTTGTTTCCAACTGATTGCTAAAGCGGAAAGATCTCATAGTGGTTGGTATGCGAGAAAATTTTAGTGGTCGCTACTTTCTTAATTCGTAGCGATCGATAGTCTTTATTTTTAACATGAATGTTTATCAAATATGAAACTAAAGGATAGATAAACATGAAAAGAAAGGAAAATAAGTATCAGAGGAAAATTTTATCTTATGAACACAAGGAATTACTAAAAATCAAGATGGGATTTTGAAACAAGTTTAGTGAATTCAGACTATGTGGAAAAATAGAGAAAACCAGAACTAAGACTGGATGCTATAAACTGCCCAAAGTCTAAAAAAAAGAAGCGAAGAACTTGAAAATTTTAATAAAGTAGGAAATCCTTGTGTTGCCTCCCAAGAGTGCTGATTTATAATCTTTAGCTTGACTCTCTTGTTTGGCTCTTTAGGGTTCTTCAGGTGGTGCAAGTTGGGGCTCTTGTAATCGGAGTTCTAAACTTCTCATAAAAGCTTCATCCCCATAGTACCTCTTTACCCTGTGACCATTCACCTAGAATGTACCAAGTCCTTTCAATGGTGTAATTCCCATCATTTCAGATGGGTATATCTTCACAACTATAGAGGGGCCAGACCACCTTGACATGAGTTTACTTGAAAATAGTTTGATGTTCGAATTGAACAAAAGGACCTTGTCTCCTTTAGACACATCCTTGGTTTTTAGGTGGGAATTGTGCCACACCTTTGTCCTCTGTTTATAGACGTGGACGTTTCCATATGCATGTAGTCGTAGTTCTTCTAGTTCTTGTAGCTGCACAAATCTCTTCTTGCCTACTTCTTTAGGGTCCATATTTAGAAATTTAAGAGCTCGAAAGGCTTTATGCTCTAACTCAACATATAGATGGTATGATATCTCATAGATAAACTAGTAAAGACTCATTCCTATCAGCATCTTATAAGAAGTTATATAGGCCCATCATGCATCATCAAGTTTCATAGACCAGTCTTTCCTAGTACGGCTCACCGTCTCTTAAAAAATTTTCTAAATATGTCAGTTTGGTACTTCTACTTGTCCTGATGTTTGTTGGTGATAGGGTGTCACCACCTTGTTCCTTAATCCATATTTTTTCAGCAAGGCTTCAAACTGTCTCTCCCCAAAGTGGGACCCCCCCTCACTGATGATGATGTGTGGGACATTGTATCTGGTAAAAATGGTTTTATCAAATAGCCTAATTACTGATTTGGAGTCAA
The DNA here is from genome assembly GCA_963693085.1 of Alisma plantago-aquatica. Classification (NCBI taxonomy): domain Eukaryota; kingdom Viridiplantae; phylum Streptophyta; class Magnoliopsida; order Alismatales; family Alismataceae; genus Alisma; species Alisma plantago-aquatica. Next base: position 150,059,697 of record OY856414.1, on the reverse strand, counting down.
AGGTCGAGATTGCAACAACCTCTACCCATTTTGAGACATAGTCTATAGCGATGAGAATATATTGATTTCCCTTTGAAGATGGAGCAGTCCCATATAGTCGAATCCCTAAACATCAAAAATTTCCACCTCTATCCAATCTGACATTGTCATTTCATTCCTTTGTAAATGCTTCTTGTTCATTGGCATTCATCACATGCTTTAACATACGCTTGAGCATCCTTGAATAGGGTGGGACAGTAAAATCTTGATTATAGGACTTTTGTTGTCATCCTTTCTCCTCCCACATGTCCTCCATAAGATGAAGAATGACACTCTCTTAGAATATAAGAGACTTCTTCTTATAGTATGCACCTCCTGTATAAACTATTAGCACATCTCTTGAATAAAAGTGGGTCATCCCAGTAATAGTTTTTTAGATCTGAGAATAATTTCTTCTTTTGGTTGTAGATTATATCTGGTGGGAATTTTTGCCAAGCTAAGTAGTTATAGATATCAACGAACCATGGTAGGTCGGCTTCGATGGACTTTGCCATCATCAAGGCTTCATCAGCATAATTGTCATTAATCGGAAGTGGGTTATTTTTGGTGACCATTATCCTTGATAAGCAGTCATCAACCACATTTTCAGTCCCCTTTTGTTAATAATTTCTTGGTATAACTCTTGTAACAACATAGACAACCTTAACAGTTTGGGCTTGGTGTCCTTCTTTTGAATCAAATACTTAATGCACTATGGTATGTATACACCTTAACTTTTAATCCTATCAAATAGGATCTGAATTTATCAAAGGTGAACACTATCATCATCATTTCCTTCTCAGAAGTTGTGTAGTTGACTTGAGCATCATCTAGGGTCTTGCTAGAATAGTATATTGCATGGTGTTTCTTATCCTTCCTTTTCCCCAAAATAGTTCTAATGGCATAGTCGTTCGCGTCACACATGATCTTGAAAGGTAATCCCCATTTTGGAGCCTTCAATATAGGAGCAGTGGCAAGGGCACTCCTCAGGGTTTCAAAAGCTTTGTGGCAATCATATGAGAATTTATAAATGCATCTTTCACGAGTAAGCTAGATAGGGACATTTCTATCTTGGAAAAATATTTTGTAAACCTCTTATAATATCCTACATGACTAAGGAAGCTTTGTACTCCCGTCACATGATTTTGAGGTGTAAGCTTGGATATAGCTTCCACTTTTCTCGCATCCACTTCAATCCCTTTTTTAGAAACTTTATTCCCAAGTATTATCCCATCTTGGACCATAAAGTTGCATTTCTCCCAGTTTAGGACTAGTTGCTTTTCTTCACATTGGTCCAATACCTTAGTCAAGTTCTTCAAACAAGTATCAGAGTGGTCTCCATAAATAGAAAATTCATCCATGAATATTCTAGGAAATCTAAAAATACTAAGATCATGCACCTTTGAAAAGTTGTGGGTGCATTGTAGAGTCAGAAGGGCATTCTTCTAAAAGTATATGTGTCATAAACGCATGTGAAGGTTGTCTTCTCTTGATCATCTGGATGAATCAGAACTTGATAGATTCCATAGTATCCATCTAGAAAATAGAAGTACACATGATGGGAAAATTGCTCCAACACTTGGTCAATAAAGGGTAAAGAAAAATTATCCCTCTTAGTGGCATTTAGTTTCATATAATCAATACACATTCACCAACCTATGCCAATTCGTGTTTCCACCTCATCCCAATTCTCTCCCTTGATGATAGTCATTCATCCCTTCTTGGGTACGACATGAATTGGGCTGAACTAATTGTTGTCACTAATGGGGTATATGATTCATGCATCCCACCGCTTAATTACTTCTTTCTTCACTACTTCCTTGAGCATTTGATTCAACTTCCTTTATGGTAGGACTAGAGGCTTGGTTGTTTCCTCCAAAATTATATGGTACATGCATAGAGTTGGGCTCAGACCTTTGATTTCATCCACTGAATACCCTATCACCTTTACGTATTTTTTAAGCTCATTTAACAACTTTACCTCTTAGCCTTGTGTCAAAGTTGATTTGGTGATCATATGATTCCTTTCCTCACCATCCATGAATTTGTATTTCAAGCCTTCGGGCAATTGCTTCAACTCTAGATTAGGTTTGGTACCTCCTTTTCTTCTAGTGAATTTTTGAGAGATATGAGTTTTACTATTTCAATTGTCTCTTCTTCAACATTAATGCATCCCTTTTCTGGTTGATTAAGGTAATCAAGAATCTCAACAACTTCTGGGTCTTCCAAGCTAGGTTTTGTGTTATTCAAAGCCCTCATCAGTGGATCTACAATAGCCTATTCCTCCTGCATCTCTTCATAGAATTGGTTATAGTTTTACATAAAGTAGACCAACTCAAAGAGAGAAGATCCCCTCATGGCATCTTGGATGTGGAAGTCTATATGGTCATTTCCTACTCTAAGGGTAATCATTTTTGCTTCTACATCAATAAGAGCTTACGTTGTAGAGAGAAAAGGTCTCCCAAAGATCATCAGACATGTGAGATCCTCTACATTGTCGATCATGATGATATCACAAGGTATAAACAAGCATCCTACTTGAATTGGGACATCCTATACAAATCCTACATGCTTTATATATGTGTGATCAGCCAACTGGATTCTCATTCTCGTCTTCACCATTTCGGTGAGTCCAACCCTCCGGGCTAGTGTCAATGGCATGAGGTTGATGCTTGCACCAAGATCAACACGACCTTGTCTTACTTCATTGTCCTTGACATTAAAAGGAATGGTAAATACCCTAGGGTTCTTCTTCTTTATAGGCATTTTCAACTACACAAAAGTGTTGGACATCTTGGCCAGTTGTACTATCTCGATGTGATCTCCTCTTCTTCTTTTTGTGATGAGGTCCTTGAAGAACTTAACATAGGTAGGCATTTCTTCGATGGCATCCAAGAAAGGGACATCTAGGTGTAACTTCTTCATGACTTCCATGAACTTCTTGTACCTCTTCTTAAGATGGGTTTTGATTAACTTGTACGAAAAGGGAACCTTTGGGGAATATGAGTCCCTTTTAGCAAATGCCTCCTCAATAGGGTATGGCTTCTTTGCGCTTGTAGTTTTCTTTCATTTCCCTTTATCTTTAGCCTTATCCTTCTTAGAAGATTCCTATTCATCAAGCACTTCCTCTATTGTGTTTGGTTCAGGTTGCGGTTGGGTACCGACATTATCTTCTTTTTTAGGCCCCTCATGTTGGTTTTCTAGTACTTTTCTGGAGCGAGGGTAGCAATTTTAGCAGTTTCTGTATTAGAGGGGATCCTCCCATGAGGATTCTTGATCAACTCAGATAGTTATGCTAGTTGTCGATCAATTTTCCTTTGATGAGTCTGCATATTAACCATATGGGTTTGCATTGTGGACAAAACACCTAAGTTTGTGATTGCACTTTGCATTAACTACTCGTTCACTAAGGCTTGCCTTTTTGCAAACTCAAATAGCTACGACCTCATGTCAGGCTAGTTGTTTCCCTTGGCCGGGCTTTGATCTTGACCATGACTTTGCTTGTTTGAACTTTTGTTTTGACCTTAACTATGCCCCTAGCCTTGGCAGTTACTTCTATTCTACTGATAGTTCACATTTCAAGTGAATGTAGTCTGTCCTCCTCCTATCCCAAATCTTGGAGGTGGTTTAGATGAATTACTTAGCTGGTGGGAGTTTTCCAGCAGCATCCTTGTTTCCATAACTAAAACCAGGATGATCTAGTCTCTTAAAATTAGCATAGGAAACATTCTCAGTCTCTACATCTTCTTTGCTTTCCTGCTCAGGTTGAGTGTCAACTCCATGCCCTCCTTTTCCACATGTAACACACTTCATGACTCTCTCTACATGTTTCTTTACTTTGCTAATAGAGTCCTTTAGTTGTTTGACATCAGTGACTATCGACTAGATATAGATAGTGATGGCTTCTAAGGCCTTTGATTCAGTAGAAGGTCCTTTAGACATCATCTTCTTTGTTGAACCTCTATCCCCTCTATCAAAATCTAGGCCAGCTTACAGAGCATCCATGTTTTCAATAATCATCATAGTCTTCTTTGGGTTTTTTCCTAGGAAGTCACTTCCTGCAGTAGCATTTAGTGAATTTCTCTCGCTAGATGTAAGACTATTATAGAAAGTTGTGACTAGGTGGCCTTTTTTGTAATTGTGATGTTGGTAGTCTCTTTGGTACTCTTGAAATTATTCCCAGCCTCATTCAGGTTTTCTCCAGGCTTCTGCATGAATCCATCTATCTTTTGTCAGTTTTTGAGGGTCTTCTCTGTCGGCTAGAACTTGGTAATGAAAGCTTCAACCAAGGGTCCCAAACCGTTTATCTTCTTGTCAGGTAAAGAAAGATACCACAATAGGGCTTTGTCTCTCAAGGAGAAGTTAAAATTGTGTAGATCTTGAGAGTGTCGCATATATTCTTATTGGAATCTAGATGATGGAATCTTTACAATTTTTTTCAAAAGACTTTTTTTGAATCATGGCAATGGCATCTGGCTTCAGTTTGAAGTTTGGTGCATCAAACCTTAGAATCATGATGAGGCATCTCGACTCATTTTCCTTTGTTGTTGCAAAATCACGAAGGGACGGGCCTCCATCTTCATATTCGTCTTCATTGTTGTTGTTGTTATCTTCATTCTCACGGTTGTTCCTTCTATTCCTTCCCAGACGATGATGAAATTCTTATTCCTGGTGTCGTTCCTCATGCTCCTCTTCATGTAGCATTGGTATTGCATGAGGCATGTCCTCCTATTTCCCTTCATCAAATTGACTTTCCTCGTGTTCTGATTCAGTTTCTGGTGGGGGTCAAGCTTGTTCAACCCTTTATTCTGATCCCCTCCAACATGTCCTTCCCTACAAGGCAGTATGATGCTGCGAGAGGAAGGTGACATTCACAATCCACTTTTCCCAAACTACCTAAGCCATTCATACAATCGAGTTAGAAAATTGGATGTTTTAATGAAAAGTATTCAAGATAGTTAGAAATAACATATTTAAAACTTGTGTTGTCAATGTTACTGTTATGACTGATGCACATGTGTATAGTAAGTAGGTTCGGGTTCTTAACAGTTATGTTAGCCTTGTCTCTGACAACGGAGCCAAAAAGTTGACCAGCCTAAATCCAACATCCAAAAAGGAGAAGATCTAGAGTAGTCGGACTATTAAATTCTTAACCCGACACTCATGCCCCTACAACTCTTATATAGGGTGTGATGTAGTAGATCGGGGTCAAACCACAGAGACAAGTAACATTAAGTGCCAAGAAAGTGAAACCTTAGCTCAGATACACCAAGAAAAGGGGGTAGATTAAATTGGGTGCTCCTTATAGAACGATGATACTCCAACCAAGAAATAAGTAAAATAAAGTAAAAAAAAGTAAAAACCAAAAAGTAAGGAAAGAGAGTAAGACTAACCAAAATCATCGTAACAAGTATCGAAGAGAACTTGGATTGGGTTTCACCATATAAGGTCTCTTACCAACATGCAATACTCACACCCGTTATATACCCTAGCAAGATTACACGCAATCATCATATATGTCTATTCGCTCCTCTCTTGATCTTAGGATAGATCCTGATTATATGTTTGTATCTCTCTCAAGATGGCAAATAAACAATCACATTTATGACCATATGACCATTAGCTTAAGCATTCCAACATTTTCATGCATTCATGCAACTCCAAAACACATAGATAAGGTTAGAGCTACTCTTTTGAGGAACTAACAGCCAGACATCACAAGATGGTAGGTAATCATACAAGTGAAGCATTCAGACCAAGTGAGTGGAGATTATCTTTTCTAAGAGTATATATATTTAAAATGATGTAGGTATATACGTGTTGGGAAAGAATTAGATACTACTCCCAACCCAAGTTATATGTCTAGATACTCATGATAGTGAGTAGCTGTAAAGAGAGTGAAATCACCCCTTTACTAAAAATTTGAAGAATTGGCATCCATTCCAAACACTCTCAGAGGAATGGGCATAAATTTTCCAAACTTATTGAACATTGGTATACAAAAGACCATTAGAATGTAGTGGAATAAAAAATAACTGACTATATTCAATTTCATAAAAGGTTTACAAAAATACATCAAATTCTCCCATTAGGGTTTACATCAAGACACATAATCAAGATCTATATAGAGGGAAGTCTAAACTACTACAATCTTGTCTCGAAGCAACATCTCCATCAATTGAGTCCAAACCAAAAGCTATGATCTTCCTTGTCTTGTCCATCACCTTGCTCAACACCTGGGTGGTTGGGAAGGCACCCAACAAAACGGGAACGGGAAGAAAAGTATGTGTCACAAAACTAGTCTAGGATATCAAGATAAGTAAAGTAAATAAAAATAGGCTAGGGTTCATCATATGATGAAGATAACAAGAGTATGAGGCTATATATCAAAGAATCTTGCCATTAACAAATATAATAAAAAGGATTTGCATGTAAGATAATTATGCCTACCTAACCAAGTAGGGTTGAGGCACCTACTGGACCTCTAACCTTAGGTGAGGGGAGAATAAGACATTCCCAGTCACCTACAATATTATGGAGAGAATAAGACATTCCCCAGGGCGATTATTTACATGCCCTCTGTGGGTGGTTGTATATAAGTACCGCTACTTTATTTTAAATAGAACATAAATCCACATACTATAAAAAGTAGTCATGTCAAGAATAATTATATGAATCAATAAGCATGGAAATGGGGTACCAAGACCCAAGAATAATGTTCCAAAACTGATTTATGAGGCAAGTATAGCAAACGATTCAAGAGTATATGAAATATGCTTTAATAAATCCTCATTATAGAAAAATAGGTTAAGGCACAATTATTCCCAACTTAAGGTGTAAATGCACATACATAAATAGGGATTTCACATACATATCACATACATAGCACATACCTCTCTTACTAATATCAATTACTAACTTTCACCACTTTAATTGAGTCCAAGTTCCACTTTACCTATTTTCAATGTATTAACATGTATTAGAGTACATAGTGCACATTAATGTATAGAAATCCTAATTTTTAACCTTTTTAGAAAAACTTGGATTTAGACTCTAAAAACATCACCAGTAAACTTACTAAGTTCTCCTGATCAAGAAAACATATTTTTATGTTAATTTTGGAGTTATGATGATTAAGATGTAATTTTGGTATGGATTTTATGCATTAAATTCGTTTTAAAAAAATAACCCTTCGTCCAACAATGAAATAAGACCTTGAAAATATTTTTATTAGATATAGAATAATTTTCTAATTCCAAAACATATTTATTTGTCAAATTTGGATAAGCGGTTTAGAAGATATGAATTTTTCAATACTGACCAATAGGAAATTGCCACATCATCAAACTGATCGAGATAATTAAAGAGAGAGGGAGGGAAAACACCATTCGACCTAATATCATGGTTTTATATTAATAGTTATCCAAACTAGATCTTCTAGAGAAGGTAAACTGGTAAGAAACCAAAACCCTAGATGAACATGGTAAATAGAGATGAAAATCATCGATTTTAAACATAGATGCATGAATTGTAAGCATGTAGCAAGCAATATATGAGAAGTGGGTTATGAAACTCGCCTCGAGGGAAGATAAGAAGGTCCAAACAGCAAGGATCCGAGCTTAGAAGGTCTGGTTGCTCCAAGCCTAGCTCCTTTCTTGGACAAAGATCACCTTCTCAACTTAGAGGTGGTAAACCCTAGCAAAAGGGCATAGATATGAGGTGTTTTAGTGTTTTAGATGGAGTTTTACCATGTATGGTCATGGTTCGGACCTATAAGAAGGTGTAAGGATGACTAACAGTATGAAAATAGGGAAGGAAGGGAGGCAACGTACTAGTTTTGGTCGAATTCACCAAGGAGGAGCTTTAGAAACCCTAGTAGAGCAATTTGGAAGCCCTAGGAGCCTTCTTCACCAAGGTAGGCTCCCTCTATTACCTTGGGACAGAAAATTCGTAGACAAATACAGAAGGAACTATTATCTAAGCTAGAGGAAAGAAAAGGAGAGCAAGAGTTTTCGAATTGTGAGTTGGGAAGGGGTATACATGGCTATATAAAGAAAGAGGTGAAGCATGAGGTGTCTTAAGGGACATTCCATGTGTCTTTAGCCTAGGGCTTGATGGCCATGCAAGAGGATAGCTCATGGACTCTTCTTGGATATCAAAATTCGGTCCTAAGAGCCCATAGATCCTTCTAGGCCATCCCCACCGTTTTTCAAGAAAGAAATAACCTCATTGGTTGATAGCTTTTAAAGATCAACACCTTTATAAAGAGGGTAATCCCTATAATGCCCTTGGAAAGAAATACTATCAAACCAAAGTGAAACTAGGTTCTCCAATGGTTTAAAATGTCTTTAATGGTAAGGTAATATCTAAGGATTAAAATTTAGTTGTTAATTTTCAAAGAAAACCTCCCAATTGGATAAATTGCATAGAAGTCTAGAATGTACCTAAAATTGCATAACTTGCACAAACAACATCCAAATCAAACCAAATTTGAATCTTAGCCTCATTTTATGTTTTAAAATCATATCAAAAAGTTATATTAAGTTTTAGAGCATTTAATTATGGTAATGAAGCTTTCACTGAGGTATTTGTGCACAAACCCTTGTATTGGTACAATTAGTGAATAAATATTCACTAAACGACTATAAATTCCACTAATTAAATAGAAAGGCCAATAAGGATAGAAATGAAAGGAAAAGATGGGAAAGAGGGTCAAAAGTCAAAATTCTAGAATCCGGTATGTTACAACATTCCACCCCTTAAAGAGGATTTTGTCCCCGAAATCATAAGCAAGAAGGGAAGGGTGAGTGTGCAACATCTCATCACAAAACTCCAGGTTATTTCTCCAACCTTAACTTCCACCAAACAACTCATCAACATATACTCCAAAAGCATGTCGACATAGGTTAGGTTATCAAGAATCACCTAGGTTCCATTATTTAGATATTCTTTTTTGGAGATTTAACATTATTTACATTTTTGTCTCATTAACATTATATTCATTATGATATCACATTATCACAATTATTTTAATTATGGCATGTCATAATCACTTTATTACCAAGAAATTTATATTTCATTATCATCCATGAAACATTGTATATATATATATTTCTCATTTATCTTACTAATAATTTAGCAAAATTATGGGTTACTCAATTCCCTCAATATACTTGATCATTATCCTTAACATTCTGAACTTTGACTTCATTATCCTTATACTATCACCACATTAAGTTATAACGAATTATTTTCTTGAAATATTCAATTTGTCATTAAGTCTTCATTCAATCCAAATTATGTCTCATCAATTACATATATTTATATTAAAAATTATCTCATTACCACATTATCTTTATTTCTCACATTAATGTCATCATTAATCATTTTCTCATATTTATTTATATTATTGATTTGCACATTTATGTGAATCAAATCACTTGATATTCATATTGAAGCCATTCCATGTATTTTAATGATCAAGGTGTGGCATATTACGAATTGATTCACATTAAGTGACTAATCATGTGTATTAGATAATAAGGTAACATACCATGCATTTCATATTGATGACTTGATTAATATGTGATTATATGATTATATATATCATTTATGTGTATCAAAGTATGTTAACTTATTATGGCACCTAATGTCATTAATATATCAAGAAAGGCATTAAGGATGTATATGTTAAGGTGAGATGATTCCAACTTAGGGTTCAGGTTAATATGATCACTATATTTTACTTAGCATGTATTAAGTCCAAGATTAGTTTATAGTTATCTTACTTGTCATTTCATTAGGGTTTATTGGTTTATGACATGGGAAACACCATGCATATCTGTTAGAATTAATATGTGAGTTACTCATATTATGTGCATTAGGTATTCATTAGGGTTTGAACATATAAATTATTCCTCAGATGATCATTATATGTTCATTAATATATAAAGAAGCATGTTGGTCTATAACTATAACTTTTTTGGACCCCACTAAGGTGTCAAGCACAACAGCCTCCTAAGTATGGGGTTAGGGTTTCTAAAGATAGTGTAGATAGATTTCAAGATGTCATAGGGCTCCATCCCCCTAAAGAGGATTTTGTCCTTGAAATCTAACCACCCAAAATCATCAAACTAACTATAATCCACCCCATAAAGAGTTTGACCTATCAAGACAAAATACACTAGGGTTAAAGGATGAGTCTAACTAAACCATGTACAAGATCCATCACACTTCTATTGTGCACTCTAATAGCTCACTCAACCCCAAACTTTAAAGTCTATGTTCTAGGGATAAACTATCCAAACATGTGGTCCTATGGGTCATAAGGAAACTAGTCTTGGTATCCATCCTCAAACAAGTCTCCATAAACCTAAAACTAAGGGTTCTTAAAGATATACAACGTAGATGTCTAAGGTCACTATTTCCTAAAAGCAAACTATTTCGGACAATCCATTTCAGCTTAGGCCAGGCCGGTATCATATGGATCTGGGAGTCCTCATAAACCAAGCAAATGGCACGGAGGAAAATATTGCCAGACCCTAGAACCTGATCCTTTCTAGACACTTTTGCTTCAACTTCATGCCCTAATAGTTTCCTAAAGGCAAACCTAAAAAACATTAAGTTATGCATATTTTAGTTATGAGTATTTTAGAGTTTTATTCATCATGATACTAATGTGGAACTATGGGGTCTTAAATCAACCTTTCATCATTTATAGATCAACTGTAGGGAAACCATGTCACCTAAAGAAACTATGTAAGGTAGGGATTCTAATTAGGGAGACAAAATTGAAATAGTCATATTCCAACTACCATGGGCTCTGATACCATGTTGTAAGGGAGTTTGATCACCCCTTTACTAAAAATTTGAAGAATTGACATCCATACCAAACACTCTCATAGGAATTGGCATAAATTTTCCAAACTTATTAAACATTGGTATACAAAAGACCATTAGAAAGCAACGGAATAAAAAATAACTGACTATATTCCATTTCATAAGAGGTTTACAAAAATACATATCTAGATAGAGGGAAGTCTAAACTACTACAATCTTGTCTCGAAGCAACATCTCCATCAATTGAGTCCAAACCAAAAGCTATGATCTTCCTTATCTTGTCCATCACCTTGCTCAACACCTGGGTGGTTGGGAAGGCACCCAACAAAAAGGGAAAGTGAAGAAAAGTATATGTCACAAAATTAATCTAGGATATCAAGATAAGTAAAATAAATAAAAATAGGCTAGGGTTCATCATATGATGAATATAACAAGAGTATGAGGCTATATATCAAAGAAGCTTTACATTAAAAAATATAATAAAAAGGATTTGCATGTAAGATAATTATGCTTACCTAACCAAGTAGGGTTGAGGAAACTACCAGACATCTAACCTTAGGTGAGGGGAGAATAAGACGTTCCCAGTCACCTACAATATTATGGAGAGAATAAGACATTCCCCAGGGCGATTATTTACATGCCCTCTGTGGGTGGTTGTACATAAGTACCACTACTTTATTTTAAATAGAACATAAATCCACATGCTAGAAAAAGTAGTCATGGAAAGACTAATTATATGAATCAATAAGCATGGAAATGGGGTACCAAGACCCAAGAATAATGTTCCAAAACTGATTTATGAGGCAAGTATAGCAAACGATTCAAGAGTATATGAAATATGCTTTAATAAAGCCTCATTATAGAAAAATAGGTTAAGGCACAATTATTCCCAACTTAAGGTGTAAATGCACATATATAAATAGGGATTGCACATACATATCACATACATAGCACAAACCTCTCTTACTGATATCAATTACTAACTTTCACCACTTTAATTGAGTCCAAGTTCCACTTTACCTATTTTCAATGTATTAACATGTATTAGAGTACATAGTGCACATTAATGTATAGAAATCCTAATTTTTAACCTTTTTAGAAAAACTTGGATTTATACTCTAAAAACATAACCAATAAACTTAATAAGTTCTCCTGATCAAGAAAACATATTTTTATGTTAATTTTGGAGTTATGATGATTAAGATGTAATTTTTGTATGGATTTTATGCATTAAATTCGTTTTACAAAAATAACGATTCTTCAACCCATGAAATAAGACCTTGAAAATACTTTCATTAGATAGAGATTAATTTTCCAATTCCAAAATATTTTTATTTGTCAAATTTGGATAAGCGGTTCAGAAGATATGAATTTTTCAATACTGACCAATACGGAATTGCCACATCATCAAACCGATCGAGATAATTAAAGAGAGAGAGAGGGAGGAAAAACACCATTAGACCTAATATCATGTTTTTAGATTAATAGTTATACAAACTAGATCTTCTAGAGAAGGTAAACCGATAAGAAACCAAAACCCTAGATGAACATGGTAAATAGAGATGGAAATCATCGATTGTAGGCATAGATGCATGAATTTTAAGCATGTAGCGAGCAATATATGAGAAGTGGGTTATGAAACTCGCCTCTAGGGAAGATAAGAAGGTCCAAACAGCAAGGATCCAATCTTAGAAGGTCCGGTTGCTCCAAGCCTAGCTCCTTTCTTGGACAAAGATCACCTTCTCAACTTAGAGGTGATAAACCCTAGCAAAAGAGCATAGAGAAGAGGTGTTTTAGTGTTTTAGGTGGAGTTTTACCATGTATGGTCACATTTCCGACCTAGAAGAAGGTGTAAGGAAGACTAATAGTATTAAAATAGAGAAGGAATGGAGGTAACTTACTAGTTTTGGTCGAATTCACCAAGGAGGAGCTTTAGAAACCCTAGTAGAGAAATTTGGAAGCCCTAGGAGCCTTCTTCACCAAGGTAGGCTCCCTCTATTACCTTGGGACAGAAAATTCGTGGCCAAATAAATAAGGAACTATTATCTAAACTAGAGTAAAGAAAACCAGAGCAAGAGTTTTCGAATTGTGAGTTGGGAAGGGGTATACATGGCTATATAAAGAAAGAGGTGAAGCATGAGGTGTCTTAAGGGACTTTCCATGTGTCTTTAGCCTAGTGCTTGATGGCCATGCAAGAGGACAACTCATGGACTCTTCTTGAATATCACAATTCCGTCCTAAGAGCCCGTAGATCCTTCTAGGCCATCCCCACCATTTTTCAAGAAAGAAATAACCTCATTGGTTGATAGCTTTTAAAGATAAGTACCTTTATAAAGAGGGTAATCCCTATAATGCCCTTGGAAAGAAATACTATCAAACCAAGGTGAAACTAGGTTCTCTAATGGTTTAAAATCTCTTTAATGGTAAGGGAATATCTAAGGATTAAAAATCAGTTGATAATTTGCAAAGAAAACCTTCCAATTGGGTAAATTGCATAAAAGTCCAGAATGTACCTAAAATTGCATAACTTGCACAAACAACATCCAAATCAAACCAAATTTGAAACTTTGCCTCATTTTATGTTTTCAAATCATATCAAAAAGTTATATTAAGGTTTAGAGAATTTAATTATGGTAATTAAGCTTTCACTGAGGTATTTGTGCACAAACCCTTGTATTGGTACAATTAGTGAATAAGTGTTCACTAAACGACTATAAATTCCACTATTTAAATAGAAAGGCCAATAAGGATAGAAATGAAAGGAAAATATGGGAAAGAGGGTCAAAAGAAAAAATTCCAGAATTCGGTATGTTACAGTAGCATTATGGATTTACAAATATGGAAAGACATTTTGGATAATAATGAAGTGGTACATGTGGATGAATTTATATTTAGAAGGGAAGAAAGGGGATACACCAACTATTATCACAAACAACCACTGTTGGTGCACATTGTCTTCAGATCTGCATCTAGTATGAATGATGGCAATCGGATAAACCTTCTTTCAAAGGATAAGTCAAGGATGATGGTGACGGTGTGGATCTTCTCTCTCCTCAAACTCTCACTCTTTAGAGATACAAGATCAATGAGATGGGAGATGGGTGAGTATGAAATGCAGCAACATTTTGTGGCCTCTAGAAGATCGTGACCCCTATTCATGGACAAAGTGGTGGTCCATTTATAGAATCTGCTAACTGACTTAAATGTCTTCATCAACCATAGATAATTGTGATGACCGTAGAGGGTCTCTGGTCGTAATCAGTTGTAGAAGAATGATTATTGAAGAAACAACCTCATCGGTCACTGTGGTGACTTGTGCTTTAGTCTCTATGTTGACTTGTGCTTCAGTCTCTATGAGACATTGACAACATCAATCATAGAGGCTTTAGGTTCTTCTAGGTCGCAGAGGTAATAAGCGATTTGGATGCTAACCTAGGTGTAGTTTCATCGTCCATAGAGCGTGCAAGAATCATCGACCACTAAGAAGAGTTGTCCTTCGGAGGCAGGGATTGTGGCTCATAGAGATCATTGAGAAAATGACCCCCTGGTCCATCAGTGATAGGGTAGTAGGCCTTCGACGGTCGCAGGGACAATAAAATCTTAGCGACTGTAGAGATGCATCATCAATGATTATTAACCTGATGCTATCTTCATCTATCGCTAAGCTAGCCTTAGGTGTAGGAACTGATGAGGTGTGCATTTTGTGCAAAGCAAAGGAAAAGCGATCTTATGTAATAACATCAGGTCATGCTAAAAACAAATCGAATTATCTAGATAAAACATGGAAGATATGACATTATGAGTACAAAATTGGCACTCAAATATCCACAAAATTGGATGTCATTAATACATGACCTAAAAAGGTTCAACATTCAATACTATTTAGGAAATAAAATCATGAAAATTTATGCCATAGAGAGGAGAAAGTTGATGGAAGACTTGGGGAATTGTGAGTATGGAGTAGCAATTACGACTAAAATGTGGACGTCAAATAACCAAATGAGAGGTTATATGACAATTACAGATTATTACATAGATACCTCTTGGAGTTTGTAAAGACTTGTTGTTAGGTTCACATATTTCCCATCTCTTCACACCAAAGAGGTCCTTTTATAAGTACTAATGGGTTCTTTACTAGATTGGAAAGTTGACACAAAGATACTTTTGTAACACTCCATAATTGTTTCACCAATGATGCAATAGTCAATATCGTAAAGAACATAGTTCAAGAATATGATGCGGGCTATTTCATTTAGTACAAAACAAGATACCATCAAATCTAATGATGTAAACATTACTTTGATAGGGTTTATAGATAAAAATCTTTGGAGCATTGTGACAAGATAATACCTACAATCTATGCCTTGTATTTTGTATACAAAGAAAAATGAACCTTCAAGAGGAAAGAAAAAGTGATATATCATCTAGATCAGTAATTTCCTCACAAGATGTTGAAAAGAATTTTCTACTTTTGATAAATTTTGAAGAAGAAAAGAAGAAAATTTTAATTTCTCCTAAAAATGATCAAGACATGTATTTATAGATTTATTTTGTTTCCAAACAAACTTAGTTTTGATATACTATCATGGTGAAAGCAAAATGAAGGTTTATATCTGATTATCTACTTGGTTGCAAACCCATTTCTATTGTAGCTTCAGAATCAGCCTTTAGGACCAATGACAGAGTAATTGACCTGCATCACAATCGGCTTCATCCAAAGACAATAAAAGCCTTAATGTGCACTCAAAATTGGTTAACAGTTGGCCAAAGACAAGGTATCGATAGAATTCTTTATACCAAATTATGAAAATGGAGATACAATAGGAATAATTAATTTGGTACTTCAATGAATTACAATGATAGTGAATATGAAGGTAAAATAGGTTCCCTTTATAAATGAATATGTTAATGTCATTTCTTAACCAAATTTCGGTACCGAATCCATTACATTGTCTACATGTAGGTAAAGTAGGGCAAAAGGTTGTTTCATGCTGATTGGTTAAGGTCATGTTGTTTGTTGGTACATATTAGATGAGTTACTGCATAGTACGACAAACAAATAAGCTTATATCTTGTGTCTTCTTATAGCATGTGCCTCTTTGTTAGAATGTTTTGTTGTGCATTACTGAATTGGTGTGTTGCACTCTTGTATATATTCCAAAACATCATCACAAAATTGCTAGAATTCCTTTAGATAATTTTCTTTACGTGCTTGATTTTATTTCATGTATTTTGGTAGGGATTTAATGGATAGATTTATCCAATGAGTATCCATTTGAATTGATCTATCCTAGGAATCTCCAAATCATTATTTATTGTTATACTAGAGATATAACAAGGATAAATCCATAGTACTAGTTTCACTCCATATGACATTGTGCTTACAATGTCCTTGTATTATTAGTCTTGCATCATATTGGAGGGATGTTATTATTAGTTACATTGCATAGGCTTTGTAGCTAGCATGCAACACTAGCTTAGGAAGCCTATTTACTAGTCTCCTAAAATTTTCCCTTTGTTACTTTGCTCAAATTATGTGCTATTTAGGTGTTTGAATTTTATCTGGTAAACCTAAGCTTGATTTTTTTTCTTGTTACTATATATTCAAAATGCACTGGTAGCATGTTAAAATGTTTATTTTGTGTTACAGGTGTCACCTTTAATTCAATCATGAAAGATTTTTTATCCATCACATTGTGACAACACAATTTACTTATGTTTAGTCATGAAAGATGTTTCATACTTTGATTAACAACATGCATAAATGGGATGAACCAGATAGTAGAAATTTTAGTCATTTGATTGAAGAATTAATGTATATGTACATTAGCTTCAGTGTGATAGTTGATCCATACTTGGTCATGCGTTTGTGTTAAAATTTTTGCATGAACTTGTATGTTGTTGGTTCTTTTGTTGAAGCAATAGATGTCAGCTATATTGTAATGAATACGGTTTAGTGATGTGATGTTTTTTCTTGTGTGAAAATATTGTTGGGTGCTAATTTTGTTGTTTGGAAAATAATCGAAAGCGACTAGCCACGGCAATATGTTTGACCATTATTCTATTTGGACAATAATTGATTACTTTATAGTAATGTGAATGATGCTTCTATATCATTTCTAATGTGTTTTACATGAATTGAATGTGTTATGTGTTTTTTAACCTTTTGGGTCTTGGTTTGTTCTATATTCTATTTGTTTAGTTTAGCAAATAAAGTTCTACACAATTAGTTGAAATCTGGGGTAAATTCTACAATTAGAGAATTTTGCAAAAGGTAATTTGCAAAAATCATTGTTTTTCATTTTCTAAGTTAAAATACATTATTTTAAGTACAAATAAAATATGTAATTAAATTTTTATTATAAATGGGTTTTGAAACAAATTTCAATTTAATAAACTATGCATTTTTTTTCAAATTTTAAGTATACCAAGAATTCATAATTGAATATTTTCATATGATTGGATTTTGACACAATTTTCAGTTTACAAAGTGGGTTGCGTTCAAATTTATATTATACAAAGTTTTTTCTAGTTAAACATTTTATACAAATGGGTTTTAATACAATTTTTAAGTTTGATAAATGAGATTTTTTGGGTCTCCATTACCGAACTGGGTGGTTATGGGTACATGTATAGATACCAATTTATGTAGTGGGAGGGTGTAGGTATTAGTGTATTACAATAACTTAAATGGGTTGAGTGGGTATGAGAATGGGTTCCCCATACCCTCCCATCTACCCCCAACCTAGGCCCAAAGTCTTGTCCCTTTCCATGCGTAATTTCTCTTGACAATATGAATAAATATTTGGCTGGCTGATGCGATGATTTTGAGTCGCATTTATAGACCTTTTTCATATGTATTTTATGCTCTAATTAGTCATTTTTATGGATAATATTGCATAATTCACTCAATTCGGTCTTTGCCATCATTTTATGTCAAATCCCCTTAGTTGTATCATTTTGAGCATTATTTATCATATTATCATAATTTGTGTGGATTTATTTGGTCTTGTTTTGGAATTTCAGGAAAAACAAGTATCTGCTTCCGTCGATACCATCGACAGGTGTCGATACCATCGACAGGTGTCGATACCATCGACCAAGCCACAGGTTGCCAGCCGAGAGGAGCAACACAGAGTCGATACCATCGACACACAAGTCGATGGCATCGAGATCCCTTCAGGTTGCTGGCGAGAAATCCGTCGATACCATCGACCCAAGTCGATGTCATCGACGCATGGAGGCTACATCGTCGCTAAACGACGACAACTGACGCTAAAGAGAGTCGATACCATCGACCCTAGTCGATGGTATCGAGATGGATACAGGCACTCAGACAAAAAGAAAAGAAGGCTGCCGCTAATACGCTGGGTCGATACCATCGACCCGCGTCGATGGTATCGACGCCAACATATATGCGTTGGATTCGTTTTGATCTCAATCGGACGGCTGGAGTTATTTGACGACCTAATTAGGGACTTATACCTAATGACGGCCGCCGACGGGAGAGGGGGATTGATTTTGTCATTGCACGAGTGCCAAGGAAGGAGAAAAAGGAGAACGGAGGCCAGAAGCTCATCCTTGTCGATCCGGACGCTGCCGAAGATGAATTTCACCACCGAGAGGCGGGAAAGCTCGTGTTCTACGCAAAGGATCCACCGGTTCTTCTCCGTTCAGGGGTTTTCCCACTTAGTTCATGTTTTTCTTATGAATTCACCTATTTCTACTATGTATTTGTGCAAGATGAACATGCGAGGCTAAAACCCTCCATCTTTAGGACCGGGAGTAGCCCGGGAATTCATTGTATGATAGTTTTATAATAGTAATTCATATTTTATCTCTTAAATCCGTAGTATAGTTTCGTTTTCTCCATATATTGTTATGCTTGATCACCATAATAATAACCTAATGCCCTTAATAACTTCGACAGAAGGATTAACGGCTGAAAAGAGACGAAACCTACATTAATCGATAAATCCCTTGAACAAGGTGGTGTAAAATTAATAGTGGATGCTGAGAGATCGTTCATAATGCACCGAGTTTAGGGTATAGGTTACTACGACGGTGGAACCGACCTAGACCTAGGTAATGAATTGCACCATGACAGTGGGCAATTCTGTTTTCAGGCCACTACCCGGAAAGAGAGATAAAATTGAGTAGCTATATAGAATTTAATACAATGAAAACCCGCGGTGAAACCGCAATCCTAAAGATACCTTTTGAATTGATTAAACTAACATTTAATCGATTGCTTCTTTTGTTTTGTTTTTATTTTTCTTTTAGTTTTAACAACAACTCTCAACTTGTTAATTGGCTTAGCTGATCGCGACTAGTTAGTAGGAGTCACCAACAATTCCGAGTATCCCTGTGTTCGACATGGGCCTCAGAAAGGCCTATATTACTCGACGTGTACACTTGCGTTTTTAGCGCGTAGTAAAATACACGTCAAGTTTTTGGCGCCGTTGTCGGGGATACGGCAAATTGTTGGCACTTCGAGTGCTAAGAGCGGCCACTCTAGGCCACATTTTTATTATATTTTATTTTGAAACAACTTTAAATATTCCTAAATTTCTTTATAATTGTATTTACTCGTTCAAGCATAGTACTGAACTTGAATTTTCTCATTTCAGGTACTGTGTATGGTGCATACACGTAGTACAGACTACGACAATCGCACACCCGAGGTTCCACCTCCGGGACCTGAGGACGAGGAGCACTACGAGAAAGAGCACCAAGAGGAAATAAATTCTGAATCTGAAGCAGAAGAAATGGCCGAGCCACAGACCATATGGGAGAAGATCAAAGCCTCTTCTTCATCAGCTTCAAAGGGGCCTATAAAAAAGTAGGCGGTCAACATACCAACATATAAGATCGATCCGACATTGATCAACTTGGTAAAATCAAATGCATTTCACGGGCTGAAGAATGAGGACCCAGTTGCACACATCAGCCAGTTCGTGGAGAACTGTGACATGGTGAAGATCGACCGATTCCCACAAGATGCTTTGTACCTCAAGCTATTCCCAAGTTCCTTGGCAGGAGCAGCAAGAGAGTGGCTACATAACCTCGATGATGAGTTCGTTGAATCATGGGATCATATGGTGGAGGTTTTCTTCGAGAGGTTTTTCCCTCCTGAGAAGACCAACGACATGATTAGGAAGATTCACAATTTCACCCAACAGGCGGGTGAAACATATTCTGAGACCTGGGAGCGATTTCAGGTCATGTTGAGGAGATGTCCGCATCATGGGTTGGACAAGGAGACACAGGTGAAGATCTTCTATTTTGCTCTCTCCGAGCATGATAGGAGCAATTTGGACTCAGCCGGTTCAGGATTTTTCCTGAATAACACTGACACGAGATTCTGGGAAATACTGAAGAACATGGCACGCAAGCAATCCTGGGGAGAAAGAGAGAGAGGCCCAGTTGAGCAAGCTAGAGTCGCCAGCGAATCAAAGGCAGTTAAAGAACTGAACGACAAGTTGGATCTTCTAGCCAAGAAGCTGCTAGCTAAGGATGATGCATCTGAGGAAGAGGAAGCCCAAGTGAAATTCATGCAACAACAGGGTTATAGAAACAATGACTATGCATGGAGGAAGGATAAAAAGTTTTCATGGAAGGATCCAAATAATTTTCTGCAGGATCCGGATGCCAAGCCACAGCCAAGAGTCGAGGATAAGAACATTGAACTACTGAGTCAAATGGTACAGCAAAACCAAGAGATGATGGCCATGTTTGGTAAGCAATTACAATCTCAAGGTGATATTCTAACCAAGTTTGGGCAGACGCTGCAAAGTCATGGAGCACAAATGCGGGCATTGGAAACCACCGTGGCATAGATTTCGAGTGAAGTGGCGGCCATCAAGCACGCCAATCAACAGAAACCAGCCGAGAATGCAAATGTGGCCCAAGCACACCATCAGGTCAAGTATATGTCTGTGGTAAACAGTGAGGAGGAATATCAGGTGCAAGAAGCTGTAGAAGAAAGAAAAATGACTTTCAATGTGCATGCGACACCGGCAATACCGTATCCACGCACTTACTATGGATTTCCGGGCGGAAACCATTTCTTCAGAAAATCAGAGAGAGTTATGAATATTGTATCTCCATGTAGGCAAGAAGAAGAGTTGCAGGTTGTTTGTGCACGTGCGGAGACAGCGAACGTGAGAGAGAAACCACAACAAGCTGTTACTATTGAGGATGTTTCGCCAAAGACCACGTCCGAGGGAGTGATTGAAGCAAGCTTAGGGGAGGTACCCCAGAAAAGCTCTTATGTGCCACCTCATAGGCGTGTTGATGCAGCTGATGTTTCAGATCCGGTCAATTCTAAGTCAAAGAAAGAGCATCGTCATTTTAAGAAATTCCTGGAGATATTCCGAAAACTCCACATCAATATTCCATTAGTGGAGATGATCGAGAAAGTACCCGCCTATGGGAGGTTCATCAAGGAAATCATCAATAAGAAGAGGCGGATTAAAGACGATGAAATTTATTAGATGAATGAGACAGTGAGCTCTATGATTCACAGGAGTTCACCAAAGAAGAGAAAGGACCCAGGAGGTTTTTACATACCGTGCTCAATAGGTGGTCAACATTTTCCTAAAGCGCAATGTGATTCTGGCGCTAGCATAAATCTCATGCCTTGGGAGACATTTCAAAAGCTGGGGTTAAAAGAGATAAAGAGGTCAGCCGCAACAATTGAATTGGCGGATGGGTCTACCGTGAGACCCTATGGAGTATGTGAAGATGTTCTAGTCAAAGTGGATAGATTCATATTTCCAATGGACTTTGTCGTCATGGATATGCCACAACTCCAAAGCTGTGAAATTCTCCTAGGGAGGCCATTTCAAGCAACGGCAGATGTCGTGACTGCCTTAGGGAGAGGTACTCTGTCTTTGGGCATTGGAGGAGATCGTGTTGAATTCAAATTACCGAATGATCCTCTAAGTGCAGTTCCCAAGGTGAAAAGATGATGATCGTCACACCGTCTAGCCTAAGACGTTAAAGAAGGGCGCTTGTTGGGAGGCAACCCAACCATTGGTACATTAGGATAGTTTAATTATAGTCATAGATTGCTTTCATTTAGTTTAAATTGTAGTGTAAAGAAGATACCTTGATCCGTTTGTTCAATGTGCAAGCACAGGCAGGGTCGATACCATCGACACACTGGTCGATGGTATCGACATAGGTTCAGGTTGACAGCTACAAAAATCGCTCTGAGTCGATACTATCGATGGTCCCGTCGATGGTATCGACAGACCTACAGGCAGGTTGCGCAATAATTGTCGATGGTATCGACATGCCAGTCGATACCATCGAGATCTCTGGAGAAGTTCATAATGATTTGTCTCAGTCAACTCGATACCATCGATGGCCTCGTCGATGGTATCGACATGGTCACAGGTTGAAGTGAAAAAGTGGCGGTGTCACAATGAAGTCAAGTCGATACCATCGACACCCGTCGATGGTATCGACATCCATGTCACCGATCTGCGCAAAGACATCGACGGCGATCGCGAAGTCCACGTCAGCGATCCAGGTGCTGCGTCGATACTATCGACTTGCGTCGATGGTATCGACAGGTCAGCAATCCGGGTTTCACGATCCAGCAATCGTCAGCCGTCGATACTCGCGAGGGAGGCGGATAGCATCAAGACATGTCGATACCATCGACCCGCGTCGATGGTATCGATGGGTCAACAGTAGCGTCGGCCAGGTCTATATAAGGAGAATTGCAACGTCATTTGACGTCACACCTTCAGAGCAAACTTCCTCCTTTGCGTCGAGCACTCCCCCCAGCCCTCCAAGACTGAAGAGCAGCAACATCGAGCAAGGATCTTCATCGAGCGGAGAATCACTTCTCCATCTTCCCCGAGCTCTCTTATTCTAATCCCATCTTTCTTGCAACAATAGTGCACGCCGCCGGATCATCGTCCTCTCACGTGAATCCTATGGAGATCGCGGAGTTTGTGCCACCCCCTACTGCTTCAGTCTCACGTCCGTGCCTGGTTCACCCATCCGCGGAGGTGAGGAAGGTCTATGAGGAAATCATGAAGCGGAAGATTGAGCCGACCCGGTATGTGGACCGGGGAATGATCCAGGAGCTTGGATTCAAGGCCAACTTGGCCTATGTGCTGAAGGGTCAAGCACGCCACACCAGCAGAAGGCCAGACGAGCTGGAGCGCCATGCGGATGGGCATCCATTCTTCGGTGAATGGCCCACCTACAAGGAATTGGTGGCGGAGTTTATGGCGTCCCTCGACATCTGCGTTGTGCCCAACGACGTGGTTGCATCGGACCGTGAGTGGATCAAGGGCCGGGTATCGTTCCGGCTGTTCAACATCAACTACAACATCACTCTTAAGCAGTTCAATAACATCTTTAACTGGAACCACTCCCAACATGATCACCGGTGCCCAGATTCCCGCACCGACTATGACAAGATCTTCGCCGAGCTAGTCACAGTGCCGGCGGGAAAGACAGTGAGCTACCACAATGCTGCGGTAGCGGACTTCGAGCATCCCTTTGTCCGGGTCTTACACCGGATGTTGAGCCTTACGTTCTTTGCTCGGAGCGATTTAGCATTGAGCAAGTTTCAGGATAGCAATCTTTTCTTCCTCTACATGCTCCTGAAGCGACAAGAATGCAACTGGGGTGCGTTCTTTCTGCAGCGCGTTCTGGCGGTGAAGAGGAGTACAAGGAAGGCTCCGATCCATTTTGGTGGGCTCATCACCAAATTGGCGTTGTACTTGGGGCTGAATTTCCAGTCTATGACTCCGATTTCCACGAGGAGTAAGGTGAACGTGCAACATCTGCACCGTTCAAACCTTATCCTTCTCCGGGATGGGTTGGCGTACGCACACTACCACGTCAACCACGCTTACCAGGAATGCGCATTGTCGGACGCCGTCTTCACCATCGAGGGCGCACAGCACTTCCAGTGGCCGATCATAGCCGTCGAGTCCGATGAAGAAGAAGGCGGCAACGATGGACAAGAAGGCGAGGCTGAGGAGGAAGAGGAGGCTTTCACACCTCTTCGGGCACGGGTAGCACCCCGGAAGCGTCCTAGGATGCATCCGGGTGCGTCTTCATCATCACAGCCTCCGCCGCCATCACCACAACCCTCGCAGCCAGCCGAGGATGTCTACTCAATGCAAGGCATGTACACGATGCTGCAGGACATACATCAGACACAGCAGCAGCATCTAGAGATGTATACCGGTATTCAGGATACTACGAACCGGTTACTTGACAACCAAAGGGCGATGTTCGAAAATGAACGTCTCCTCCTCGACAACCAACAACAGATACACAATCGGTTGCAATGGATGGAGATGCAACAGGAGCCCTTTTACGACCATTAGTGGAGTCAGAGCTACTTTGGAGGCTATCCACAGCCTCCTCCGAGGACCCATTACGATCCGAGCTTCCAAGGGGAGTATCCTTCTTGGGATCCTACGGCCCCACAGTACCCACCTCCGCCTCCGCAAGAATGATCAGGGTATCTCTGTTCCACTCTTAAGATTGTTTTTGACTATGAGGCCATAGTCGAATTCAAGCTTAGGGGGGTAGTTGGAACAGCTCTATCTTTTCTTTTATTGTTTTTAGTTTTTAGCAGTGTTATTTGTTTCTTGCATTTTTAGTTTTGGTAGGATTCACGTGCTATCTGGTGTAACTGTGGATGTCGTAAAAGTTTGTCATCTTGCTGTTAATTCATGGGAAATTTAAGGGAAATTTAAAAAAAATTTGTGTCTTTGGAGAGCTTGACTTGGTTGTCCTTGGGGAACTTATCCTACGAAAATGATTGATTATGTCAACTTTAAAACAACATTTCACACCTATACTCCTTTTGACTCATGAAAAGTGGATAGTAACGGTTGTTTGAGCCTAACCTAACCAAATGGTAATGAGACCTTAATTGGATGTAAGAGAGAGAACCCTCCAAACCACTACACAGGTCAGTAAGGAGGGACACATAATATCTTTCTAAGGTTCAGTCATTTAATCTTGTGATCATTCCACGTCATTTTTCCATAATCCACCTAAGAATTGGAAGTAAAGTGCAGTTTCAATTTTTTTCTTGTGTGCATAGCATTTAGATAGGACTTGCATTGATATTTTCCATACGTTTGCATACAAAAAAAATATAGGGATTCATGCACATTACCTTTAGGTGCATGTCATGTAGTTGCACTCATGATTTTCATGCATAAAGTACACCATGTATCTCAATTTTTCCTCAAAAGTGATCTAAACTGTTCCATACCTTCGAAATATTGCAAAGATTTCCAAGCATGAAGTAAATAGCCCAATACACTTATCTCTAAGCAATTATGGATACGTGGGCTAAAGTGAAGAAAAAAAATTCTGAAAATCTGAAATAAAGAAAAAAATTAATTAGAAAAGAAAGAAAAAAAAAGAGAATTTAGAAGAAAGTGGAATGAGAGGGAGAAAGGAACATGATATCACTCGCATTACAGGAAAATTGAGTACATGATGTGGCTTAATTAGATTTCCATCTCATTTTGGGGTGGAAGGTTAGTGCACGCATCATTTCACCCAATTTTAGGCATTAGGGCATTTCTAATGTGCATTTGCATCATTTAGGACATTTTTGTTTTATGCATGTTGAATTTGTACAATACTTCCAAGTTCTTCCATGAACCACCCATTTCCATCCACCCATTGCTCGGATTGGTAGGCCACCGTGAATTTCTCCTCACTAATGATTATCAGGAGAACTGCTTCCATGTAGATGGTAGTTAGGGCGAGCAATGTAGTGTAGGCGATCACAAGATGCACCAATGCTGAATCGGCGAGTTTTATTATGTTAACTGCCTTATGTGATAGTGTTCATCGGTTTTAAGGATAATTTCTCTTATGGATGATTATTGTCGACTTTAGGGTAATTAATGTTCTGTGGTTAGAGAAGGCCGGTTTGAGAATGTTCAGTGGGAGTCACATGGGATGTTGGGTTGGTGTGTTGTTTTTCAGTTGACATCTGCAATTCTATTCTAAGGATTAGTTGCTCGAGGGCGAGCAATGTTTCAGCTTAGGGGAGTTTGATGCGATGATTTTGAGTCGCATTTATAGACCTTTTTCATATGTGTTTTATGCTCTAATTAGTCATTTTTATGGATAATATTGCATAATTCACTCATTTCGGTCTTTGCCATCATTTTATGTCAAATCCCCTTAGTTGTATCATTTTGAGCATTATTTATCATATTATCATAATTTGTGTGGATTTATTTGGTCTTGTTTTGGAATTTCAGGAAAAACAAGTATCTGCTTCCGTCGATACCATCGACGGGTGTCGATACCATCGACCAAGCCACATGTTGCCAGCCGAGAGGAGCAGCACAGAGTCGATACCATCGACACACAAGTCGATGGCATCGAGATCCCTTCAGGTTGCTAGCGAGAAATCCGTCGATACCATCGACGCATGGAGGCTACAGCGTCGCTAAACGACAACAACCGACGCTAAAGAGAGTCGATACCATCGACCCTAGTCGATGGTATCGAGATGGACACAGGCACTCAGACGAAAAGAAAAGAAGGCTGCCGCTAATATGCTGGGTCGATACCATCGACCCGCGTCAATGGTATCGACGCCGGCAGATATGCGTTGGATTCATTTTGATCTCAATCAGACGGCTGGAGTTATTTGACGACCTAATTAGGGACTTATACCTAATGATGGCCGCCGACAGGAGAGGGGATTGATTTTGTCATTGCACGAGTGCCAAGGAAGGAGAAAAAGGAGAACGGAGGCCAGAAGCTCATCCCTGTCGATCTGGACGCTGCCGAAGACGAATTTCACCACCGAGAGGCGGGAAAGCTCGTGTTCTACGCAAAGGATCCACTGGTTCTTCTCCGTTCAGGGGTTTTCCCACTTAATTCACGTTTTTCTTATGAATTCCCCTATTTCTACTATGTATTTGTGCAAGATGAACATGTGAGGCTAAAACCCTCCATCTTTAGGACTGGGAGTAGCCCGGGAATTCATTGTATGACAATTTTATAATAGTAATTCATATTTTATCTCTTAAATCCGTGGTATAGTTTCGTTTTCTCCATATATTATTATGCTTGATCACCATAATAATAACCTAATGCCATTAATCACTTCGACAGAAGGATTAACGGCTGAAAAGAGACGAAACCTACATTAATCGATAAATCCCTTGAACAAGGTGGTGTAAAATTAATGGTGGATACTGAGAGATTGTTCATAATGCACCGAGTTTAGGGTATAGGTTACTACAACGGTGGAACCGACCTAGACCTAGGTAGTGAATTGCACCACGACAGTGGGCAATTCTGTTTTCAGGCCACTACCCGGAAAGAGAGATAAAATTGAGTAGCTATATAGAATTTAATACAATGAAAACCCGCGGTGAAACCGCAATCCTAAAGATACCTTTTGAATTGATTAAACCAACATTTAATTGATTGCTTCTTTTGTTTTGTTTTTATTTTTCTTTTAGTTTTAACAACAACTCTCAACTTGTTAATCAGCTTAGCTGATCGCGACTAGTTAGTAGGAGTCACCAACAATTCCGAGTATCCCTGTGTTCGACTCGGGCCTCACAAAGGCCTATATTACTCGACGCGTACACTTGCGTTTTTAGCGCGTAGTAAAATACACGTCACTGGCTGTCCAAGCATCGGTCACGTACGGTAGGCCACATCATCCAAACACCTCAAATGAGCTACATGGATATAATGAGCAATTATTTATAGTAAAGGTTGAACCTTAGAAGTTCTATAATTGAAGAGTTGGTAGAAAGAAGCGCTCGGGATGATGCTAGGGTTCCCTAGCCGTGGCGGCAGCCGCGGGCAACCGTGGCTCTGGGCGTGGAATCCCTCGAGCTACCTCAGTCAACGGCGATGTTGAGTTGTAATGACCCCGCTCCCCAGTAACCCCCAATTAAGGAAGACCAAGAAGTCAGATCCGTTATCCCACAAACAGGATCATTAGTTTTGTAAATAATCAATAAAAATTAATAAATTCTACCATAACTAAACTTGAAATAGGATAAAAATTATCTTTTCTCATACCTTACAAAAATTAATAACTACTCAATCCATACATACCCTAGCCTTTGTTCTATCCCTGTAGTGGACATGGATACTACCTCTCATATGGTATATCTCAACTAACCCCCATGATCCTACCTAACAGGTAGATCAATACATAGGGTTGAAGAGTCGCATGGCCCTACCCAAGGGTAGACCAAGCATCAACTCATGATAACCTGATGATCCTACCTCGCGGGTAGACCATATACTAGGTCATCTCATCATCATCAAAGATACAGAGGAGGACCAAGATCTGATCTAGTCATGCATATATATATTAATGGTGATAGCCATAGTCTCTTTATAGTTGAATGAAATAAAAGTCATCCAAGTAATTATTTCCAAGCATCCGACAAAACTTCAGGAATTGCCGTGAAACTAAAGCGATTTATCCATAAGCGTAACCACATACCTCATTTGGAGTCTCAAAGAAGCAATATATCCAATTCCAACAAGCCGTGAAACTAAAGTGATTTATCCATAAGCATAACCACATACCTCATTTGGAGTCTCAAAGAAGCAATATATCCAATTCCAACAAGATGTCCAATCAAGCAAGTCAATCCATCAATCAATCAAACATTGATCCTAAAAACATGTATAACACCTAGTTGTTACCATGACATCCAAACAATTCTTTATTGACTTGGGACACATTTTTAAGGTTTCTAAGTCTCATTAGTATTCATTAGGGTTTCTTAGATCAATTTCTCAAACTTTATCCTTTTTAGGTCAACAAACCCTAAAATAGCTTTTCTACTCATAAAACCCTAATTACTCAAATTATCCACATTAAGGATTTTTTTATTCTCAAATTGTCTTGGGATCATCATATCTCTATTTTATTCATGGATTACATAATTAAAACCATTAAAAGTCATAATTATCAAAATTAGGGTTTTGAGCCCATTAAAGCATAATCATGTACATGGAACCCCAAATCTAGCCAATTATGTACAACGATCATTCTTTTATATCTAAATCATCCTTTTATTAACAACAAGTTAATTTCCACTTTAAACATCCATATAACCCTTTCCAAATCATTAATCAACAATAATCTAGGGTTTCTCATTAATAACAATATTAAAGGTGATAACTTTAAGCACTTTTTTGAATTTCAAGAAGAATTAGGATTCCATTACATTTTTAACAGAATCCTTGCATTTTTATGATCAACTTTCATATATAGTTTGTCATCATACGATAATCCTATCATTAGTTATGATTTACGAAAGTTAATACCTTTTCAGACCAATAGAAGATCGCCACGTCAACTGTGTATATCTCTTTTTTTTCTCCTTTCTGCTTTACTGGCTCACGGATCCTTTCCCTGGATCCGGTTTCCACCTCATCTGGTTGCCCGAACTGATTGCCCTTCCCCTCTCGCCTTCTTCCCAGTCGCCCGTGCGGGCGGTCTTTGTTTCCATGGACGAACAAAACACCTTGCTGCTCCGTCCGGGCCGAGGGGAGATAGGCAAGTCGGTGCCGAGAAGAGAGCCTCGGGCATCTGCCACACTTGAAGCTCCTCCATGATGTGTCCCTATCCTTTAGGGACTCCAAGGAGGACTGCGACATAGCTTCTTGCTGCGGCTCCATGAAATAGGATAGAGAAAGGGAAAGAATTGCATCTCGTGAGCAATCCTCAGACCTCGTGGAGAGGGTTGCTTGAGTTTTGCGAGTCCCCGACACACTATCGATCTTTCAAACAGGTGCTAAGGGCTTATATAGGTGTGGTTGTGTGGCCAATCCCTAATGGAGTATAATTCTGGTAACACTTTGGGGAAACTCCAACCCTTGTGCCAAAATAGGAACATCCAGGGGTCATCAGGTCCGATTTGTACTCCCGAATCCAAAGCGAAAAGAATCAAAGAAAAAAGAGAAATAGAGAATGAGAACGGAGTCAAGGAAGATTCCAGTTACTGTAGACTATTTCCTTATATGACTGAAGGAATAAGATGATTGTGCGCCGTTGGATTTCAGATCCAACAATCCACATCGCATGCGCCCAGGTTCTAATTCAATTAAAATTGTGACATTTAATTCATTCCTCTTCACTTTAAAAAATCTTCCAAAAATCATATCTCCCAAACCACACGTCCAATTAATACCAAATTTTAAAGGATAGTCCATAATTATGTAAAGTACTTGTGTGCCATGTTTGGGACTCAAATTCAAAAGTATGAGAGATGTTTCTTCATATGCAAGTTATATCTTAATAAGGCATATTTTTAGGCATATTTTCTCTCTCTTAATCTTTTATTTTCTTTATTTTGATTTCTTTTACCATTAAAAACCATGTAGACTCGAAATCTCATCCATGATGATTCCATTGTCCATATTTCCACATATTTCTCATATTTTCATCATTATCTCAAATTTCCTTCTTAATAATGCATTATTTGATTTCCTTCAATTTTATTTCTCTTTTTATCATCTTGGACTTGATAACATACTAGGGTCCATGAAATCACATGCACAAAGGAAATATTGCAAGTAAATCCATTCAATTCATATAATTCATACAATTCCCATTGTCATACATTTATTGGGAAAATTGCATTTCCCACCATATGAACCCAAAAATTGGGGTTGTAACATGAGTCGTATGTGTACCCCAGCCAACCCCCTCTGACTATTGTCGATGGTGACGTCAAGATGGATGCATCCGGGGCCCCATTGCAATAGAATTCTTAGTCATACAAGGATGTCGTGATCGGGCGGTCGACGAAGGCTCCCACAACATTATTACAGGTTTCTTCAGACCTGTTGACCTCAGCGGATATACACATAGACTTGAAGGGCATGATCCCTACCATCTCCATCAACCAGGAAATGCTGCCACCACTTCTCGAGCTGTGGAAATTTGCAGTAGTCATCAAGGTCATCAGCACCACCGTGAGTTTCAATGCCCTTATGAACAAAATTCTTATTCTGTGGCAACTCACGGATGAATTCAAAGCAATCGATCTTGACAACGGTTATTACATCATTCAACTAGCTAATAATGATGACTTTGTCCATTCTCTAATTGGAGGGTCGTGGATGATCTTCAACCATTATGTGTTAGTGCAATCATGGTCCAAAGGCTTCAGGCCTTCCAATCTGATTCCTTGAAAGTTGGTTGTGTGGGCAAGAGTTCCTGATCTGCCAATATACCTCTTCCAAAACCAACTTCTATCAAGTGTTGGTGATCTGGTTGGTAAGACTATCAAGATTGACACCTCAACTCAGTCCGGACATCAGGGGAAGTTTGCTCGTATTACTGTTGAAGTTGATACGTTGAAGCCACTTCTTCCCGCGATCATGCTCAACGGTGAGCGATACAAAATGGAATAGAAAAATCTACCTACTTTATGAAGTGTGTTCGTCTAGGTCACACTGAGGGGGACTGAAAATTTGTCCCTAGCTTCCTGAGCATTGATCCGTCATCCTCATCTAGCACAATGTCAGCCATGTCCATACAGTATACCATCGAGATCAATGCCAAGATGCCATACAGAAGAACTTCAAATGGAAAGAAATCACCCCCATCGCAGATGTGAGCACGACCAGCAAAGCAAAGGTGGCACAAGTCAACAAATCCAAACCCTCACAGGTTATCCCTACTATCCACGGGCTAATGATGCCAATGAGGGCAAGTGGGAGATGGTGTCATCTCATAAATAAAAGAAGAAGGTTGGGAAACCGCAACATGTGCCTGATGCATGATTGAGTGGCCTCCTACCACCCACTCCAAATTCGGTCCCAGGCGCGACCCCAGTGGGAGGGGATAATACCGTGGTAACTCTGGTGGATGATGAAATCAGTGAAGGTACGGTCAGCAATGCCTTTGTCGACTCCTTCTGGTTCCAAGCTATTGACCAAAGCACCCAACTAACAGCTCCATCGGGCTTCACTCTGGGTGCGCAAGGCGCTGGTAGTGGGGTTATTCTTCGTAATAGGTGAGTAATCTATCAAACTACCAGTCTTGGATGTGAGCACAATAAAGGGAAGCTCACACTCCTTGTGGGCAATGTCGACTTCACTGCCAACCCGAAGAAGTCACTAAATTTTGAGACGGAGGACGTAGGCCCTGACGAGTCAATGGACGCAATTGTCGATACGTCTGGCTTGCTTGCTGCCATCCATTAAAGCATTATGCTTTCCGATCACCTCCTCTGTGTTATTTGAATGACTAGCATTATCTGTTGGGATATCCAAGGAGCATGCTCCAAGGATAAACTTGTTCTTCTCAAAGAATACAAAAGGAAATACAAACGTCAAATCTTAGTTATTCTCGAGCCTCACTGTAATGGCAGTAAAGCTGATGGCATCATCAAGAAGCTTGGTTTCTCATCATCTCATAGAGTTGAAGCACTGGGCTTCTCTGGAGGCATTTGGGTCCTATGGGACAATTATAGATGCACTATTGACATCTTGCAAAGCCACCACCAATATGTGCATTGTCATATTAACAGCTCTTGGTTTCTTACCTTCGTTTATGGAAGTCCAAATCCACAAAAATGCGATCTTTTGTGGCATAGGTTAACATGCCTTTCCTCCCATATCAATGGTGCTTGGGCTCTTGTTGGGGACTTTAACACTATGCTTGAAATCTATGAGAAATAGGGAAGGCGTGGCTTTGACTAGCTATCCAACTTTAAATTTAACTCCTTCCTTGTAACTATTGGTCTTAAAGACATGGCTTCTTCGGGGCACCGCTTTACTTTCAAGAAGGCCAGGATACTAGAGAAGCTCAACATAAATATTGCTAATGAGGAATGGCTAGCCGTGGAAGGAGGTATGAACATTCATGTGCTCCCGCACTTGTACAGTGACCATAATCCTGTATTACTGTCTGGGCATCACCAACAGCCAAGAGGTCACCACTTCAAAACAAAGATGCGTTGGAATCTCATTCCAACGTTCAAGTCAGAACTCCTTTCCGCCTAGGATGGCTCACGTTCATACTTGGACGTGTTGCCTACTTTCAAAATGAATGCAATCAACTGGGAAGCACACAGACTTAAACAACAACATAAACATAAAGATGACCTTCTTCACAAGATTGACAAATGCCAGGTAGCATCCCAACCATCTCCTCCTTCTATTTCAAACCAATTGCATTCTATTGTTCTTCAGGAACAACTTAATACCATCCTCTTGAGGGAGGAGGCAGACTGGCAACAACACTCAAATATCAATTGGTTGCAGCATGGCAACGACAACAATAAAATTTTTCATGCATACGTCAAGTCTCGCAGACAGCATAATAAGATATCCATGCTCTGTGATGCCAATGGAGCCTGGATCACTTCTCCAGAACATATAAAGTTGCACGTGTATGAGTTCTTCAGTCAGCTCTTATGCACCCCTGCATCTTCGCCGCTGGATCGAGAGGCCATCCGTAGTTATGTGGGTGAGTTTCGGTCCATCACAAATGCACATCTACTTGGGCGAGTTCCAAATGTTGATGAGATCAAGAGAATCCTTTTCTTAATGGCCCCAGCCAAGGCACCGGGTCCGGATGGTATCCACAATGGCTTCGTTCAAAGCAACTGGTTGCACGTGGGTGGCTCTTTCATTTCTGATGTTCAGGATGCCTTCATCACCAGTTGGGTGGATTCTTGTATCACAGATTCCTTGCTTGTTCTCATTCTAAAAGTTGCTAACCCCCAACGGTGCTCCGAGCTTTGTCCCATCTCACTTAACAACTGTTGTTTCAAACTTATCTCTAAGACTATTGTGGAAAGACTTAAACCATTCTTGAACGGTTGGATCACTATGAATCCGTCTAGCTTCATTCCAGGTTGACGTATTAGTGAAAGCATTCTCCTTGTCCAATAAGTGGTTCATTCTATGAAGAACAAGCAAGGTAACAAAAAATGGGTTTCTATCAAGCTAGACCTTTCTAAGGCGTTCGATCGCATGAGTTGGCCTTTCATTGAGGACACCTTTGTAAAGACTGGAATTCCTGAAAGCCTCTCTAGTTTTATTATGCAAATTATATCTCAAGGTAGTACATCAATTCTATGGGAAGGTGCACCTATGGATCCTATCAAATCCATCCAAGGTGTCCGACAAGGTGACCCCATCAGCCCCTATATTTTTGTACTCTGTATGGAACGTCTTAGCCAAGCAATCTCTAAGGCAGTGGCCTTGGGTACCTGGAAGCCGATTATGATCACTAAGGCCAACCCACCCCTCTCACATGTGATGTTTGCTGATGAAATCTTACTTATGGCCGAGGTGTCTTTTGCCCAAGCTTCTAATATCAACAAGATTCTGAAGGAATTCGCCCTCATGTCTCCCCCAACACTGCCATATCCGAGCAACGAGTTTTCTGTCATCGCATGGGTATATCAAGAACTACTAATTTGGGTCGCTATTTGGGTGTACCCATTCTACACCATCGGACTAATAAGAAAAACTCACTCGCATATCCTACACTCCATCAGAGGTCATATGGACAGTTGGTCTGCCCGTACCCTTTCTCTTGCGGGCCACGTCACCTTGGAAAAATCTTCTTTGCAATCTATTCCCTCTTACAATATGTAGTCTATTAAGTTATCTCCTACTCTTTGTGATGATATTAACAGGCACATCAGGGAGTTCATCTGGTATGGTGGTCGTGAACAAAAAAAGATTTCCTTGGTCTCTTGGGACAAGCTGACTAGGAGCAAGTTGCTTGGCGTGCTAGGTTTCAAGGACGCCATGACCCAAAATGCGGCTTTAATGATGAAGAACGTATGGCAGTTTCTGAAGAATTCCCCAACTCAGTGGGTTGAGGTGATGAGGAGCAAGTATGTCCAGAATGGAGTTCCTTCTAAGAAGTCAAGCTCCTTCGCATGGGCCTTTATCAAAAGTCACCTACCCAAGCTTGAAGTTGTGTGCCATAGAACTATCAACTCTGGTTCCAATACAAATGTCTGGCGTGAGAAGTGGTTGTTGGGTAAATAAATACTCGATATTGCACCCAATACATCTATCACCGATGACCTCAGTGACCTTATAGTGCAATGCATGTCTCCTGAAACGGGCGTGTGGGATTGGGATTTTATCCATGCTTACCTACCACTGAAGCATGGCGGTTTATTCAGCATATCATTCCTCCCAGTGAAGATGCAGGGGCTTATACTTGGTCTTGGCCCATGGAACCCAGTGGGGAGCTATCGGTCAGCACTGCTTATGCTTGGCTCAAAGATCAACAGTCACTTTCATCCTCCACGAGCTGGAAGCGCTCTGGGCACTTCCCCTACCTCCTAAACATAAAACCTTCCTCTGGTTGCTCAAGCATCGTGCCATTCTCACGAACATGGAGAAGGTGTGTCGCCACATCATTGTGGATGATGTCTGTCCCGTTTGTACGCAGGAACCAGACACGCTGACCCACTGCCTTCGTGACTTCTCTACAAGCCTAATGGTATGGCAACATCTCAACATGGAGCCCTCTTTCTTCACTCTGTCGGAGGATGATTGGATCACCCATATTATACATGGCAATATCAATGCTGAGGACAAAAGTCTACGATGCATTGGGTGTTGGACCATCTCGCAAGCACACAATGAACTCGTCGACGGTGGTAAACGGTCTCCTCCCCAGGTGTTGGTCTCACTTATCCGTGAAAAATCGAAGGCAGTATTCTCACTCCAGAAAAGCACTCCCCTTGCCATTGCAACTGGGATAAGTCATCCTCCTCGGCCGTCACTGCACCAACAAGTTGTCGATGCAGCTTTCCAACACCATACGCTCAAGATGGGTATAGGCCATGTTACTGATGGCAAAGGTGATTGTTTATGGGGCTATGGTACTTTCGTCTATGCAGCCTCAGCTCTAGAGGCAGAGGTAAAGGGCATTATCCATGCTTTGAATACCTGCATACAGAAGAACTGGAGTGCGCCTATTATCCTGTCAGACTCATCCACGGCCATTGATATCCTACAGCAAGTGAACAGACATGCTTGCAAGCTCCTGCCTTTGAGGAGAGAGTACCGCCGCGCTCTTTCCTTACTGCCAAATCTCCAACTTTCGTTTATTAGTCGGAAACATAATCTTGTGGCAGACATCATTGCAAATCACTCCATGTATTCTTCTACCCAGTGTAGTTTTTCCTGTTTAAAGCCGAACTGGCTACCTAAGGATATTAATATCCACTTTTTTGTGATTTGGCTCGAAATAGAGATCGGGGTGAATAATATCTAATCTCTATGGCTCCAAAAAAAAAGTTATATCATCTTACAGGATCGAACTCGGAAGGCATATTAAAGTGCATGCACCCTTCCCGTCCCCCGTCAGGCAAGAACTGAGAATACGTAGCCACTGAAGAGAATCTACAGGCATAGTAAAATGCAACACAACAACAAATCTGGGCATTTCCGTCATTTTTTTGTGACAATTTGAGAGAGAGTGCCGGCTGTGCACGTGGCGCGTAAATGGTAGTATAGATGAAAAAAAAACCGCAAAGAAAAAAAATCCCGGTCACTTGCCACGCCCTCGCGTCTTTCGCCGTCGTATCCCTACATTCGTCGCTCCTCCCGCGCCTCCCAATTTCCTCGCTGCTTTCCGTTCGCCCATCTCCGATCAATCGCCTCACTCCCACGTACACTATGTACGATTGCGCGTACATCTTGACTTTCCCGCTTGATCTCCACTCGAGCCCCGCCATATATCTAGTCCTCTTTCCAAACTATCATTGCGCTTCTCGTCCTGTTCTTCCCCTTTTCTATCAAACGAAGGTTAGAGCACCAGTTAGAAAGCCCGAAGGCAGTGCATAGTATCATTTCTATTCGCCAATAGAAATCGGCATACATTCCGTCTTCAAGGGACCTTGGCCCGTACCTTCCGTCAACAAGGTACTTTGGTGAACCTCCAATCACTTCTAGGACTGAGAAGTGTGGTGGAAGAAATTCACACGGTACATGATTCTCCTATTGCTAAAACCTTTGGTTTCTAAATTCATTCCTCTATGTATACATTTTATAAATAACGTTGAGTTCCATGAAAAAATAAATAAAAATTAATTATGTTGTCTTTGACGCCTGCTTCAGAGGATGCTATTTTCTGGATAGTTCTGTATAATCTGAAAATATGTCAAAGACAAGCTGACACATGAATTGACTTTCTGTCTATGGGAGCAACTTTTTTTGTATGAATCATACTTCTATTCAGTCTGTCTTTTCTCATATGATGCATCTGCAAGCCGTCACCTTTTGATCCTCACTAAATCTAGTTGAAAAAACAACCTTCTCGGCATTGTATCTTGTGGTAAAATTTATAGTGGATAGTATCTTCCTGGTCTTCTTATATGAGTTGTTGCTCTTATTTAACATATCTTCATAGATAATGGATTGCACTGAATACAACTTTTATTGATTTTTTATTTGGATCACGTTGTAACTACCATGTTATATATTTTTTGGCTGCTACAAATTAAGCTAATTGAAATGTTATGTGTATCTAGTTGTTATTTTGATGTAGATAAATTAGAGGCAAGTGTAATGGCGTGAGCTAGGAATATTAATTGGGGGGAGGCGTTTAACCACATAGAATAATGGTTAAATTGAAGAAAAAAAACATTAGTAAAGAAATAAGATGGGAACAAATTTACACATATGCTACTATTGCAACATGTCGTTGCATGTATTGTGAATTGACTCAATCATGTTTATGACTTTGTGATGTATGAAGAACTAAGAAACTATGTGTACAACAAAAACAATTTAATAGATGGAAGAAAACTCCAGCAATAAGAGAAGTATAGTCATGTAGTCTATTCAAACACCAGTGGTACAAAGTATTAGGCAGATTGTACTTTATTAGTAGAACACCAGGTCTACAGCAACAAACACAAATTTAGTTTCCATTTGCCAGATATGCTTAACATATACAGGTTAAACATACAACGCTGGTAGGAAGAGGTTTAAATACGAGTGTTGGTTTTCTTAAGTAGAGGGAAACCACTATATTTGTTCATAGATATCACGTTTCGAATAAGCTTTGCTCAGGAAACTTGTTTGTTCAGTGCAGAATTTTCAGGAAGCAGCCAATAAAATAATTTGTAGTTACTACTATTTTACGAAAGAATGTATAATAAGTTGAAACTGAATGTTCTAGAAGTATTTATAGAGCAACTTATACAGAGGAAATAACATGAAGTGCTTGACAGGGAAGGGCATGTTAATAGTACCCTCACCATACATGTCTTTAATAGTTTGATCACCATACATCTAAGGAGGGCACATTAATATTTTCATCATCATGCATCTCTTTTTAAGCCAGTGTATTAGTTGATTTGGGTGGAAACGGGTAGGGCACATGCCCACCCGTGCCACCATGTGACTCTGCTGCCACTGGGCTGAGTGGTGTGCACTGTAACCCACTGTAGATTATTTAACATTTTAATGAACTTATAAAAACCAATCACCTGGAAGTTTTTAGAGAAAATTCACTTTTAAAATCAGTTGTCAGAAGATAGCTTTTAGGACCTGAATATAAGCTCCTAGAAAATATATTGTTTGAAAATTTTAAGTTTCATCAAACCACTAAGAGTCTAAATAGAATTTGTGTATTTTGATACAGAAGGTTACCTATTACAATGGCTACTGGATAGTTTTCAGGAAAGAAGAATTCAAAGAAGAGGAAAGAAGAATTTGAAGAAGTGAAAAGAAGAATTTGAAGAAGTAGAAAGAGGTATATCTCTTTCTTCATCACTAGTTTATTTATTGTGTTGTTGTAGATTGTTTGTATTTTTTTATCACTCAAGCATGCTGCCTTTTTTGCTAATATCAAATCAAGTCTGATGGATGGTACAAGACCACTCTTAGAACATACCAAGTCTTTTTACATTCATCACTAAGTGAAGGAGGAAGGGACCAAAGGTTGTAGTTTATATGTAAACATTTATATAAATTAGAAAGAGCCAAGTTCCAAACTTCCTACACACTCAGAATCTTTCTTCAAAATGTGTCAAATTCCTTAGCTTCCAAAGTTAAAAAAGAATAGTAATATTGCTACCATGTGCCCTTTTGCTCAATCTTTGATTCAAATCGTTGATACTATTAGGATAGGTCTGAACAAGATTATTGCAAACTGCAAGATGCCACAAATTATGAGAGAATAGATTGTCAAGGAATAAGTATCGCCTACTCTCATTTCTACTCTAGCATAGATAGAAGATAGAAGTATATATCATGTCTCTGTTTCTCATATTATCAATAGTAGGTAAGAAATCAGTCATGATTTTTTAGACCACGACTTTGAATCTTTCAGGGGCATTTTCCTTCTAAAGGCACCTATCCCAGCTAATTTCATATTCTATCTTCTGATTAGTTTTCCAGGCATATTTTAGGTGAACAGAATATCTAACATCTAGCATAATAATGTCATCAATGATATTTGTCTTATACTTTTCTTTTAGATAATCATTCAGCTCTTTCAGTCTTTGGAACCAGGAATGCTTCAAGTCTCTTTTTCCATTGTGCTACTGACCAAGGAACGTTTTCCTTTACCTAGTTTGACGCACGTTGAGGGATCAATTACCTCATATAGATTTGTTTATATTCTCAATCCAAGAATCTATCCACAAGTTGATCATATTTCCATTATCAAGATTGAACTCAATATGGTTGATCAACATATATTTGATCTTAAGAATAATATTCCACAACCGCAAGTTATTTTAAATAATCCTAGAATCCCATAAATATTGGTTTATTGATTACATAAATATTTTGTACAATATATATATATATATATATATATATATATATATATATATATATTGTTTGATCAAAATTGGTAAACAATAAATTGCAGGATAATATCTGGTACATGGAAAATGAATTATTGTGTACTATCCAAAATAGACAATGTAGGTAGTAATTTTGTAAAACACTTGTACCTATCCTTACAGTATAAACACTTCAATGTTCTTGCAACCCTTAACTACTCTTACAAATCTCACTGGCATACAATTTGACATGCTCAAAGTAATTCTTATTAAAAGAATGTAGAGAATTCAAGATGATGAGCTTGAAACTAGTTATTTTCGTTGGCATACCATAATACTTTGATGTCCTTGTTTAATTTTCATTGTTGTATCATAATGAAAAATACTATACACAACTTACAACCACTATTGTAGTGACGTTGTGTGAAGCGTGAAGCTGTGAACTAAAATGTTTATGAATGGTAAGTTGTCTTGTCCTAGGGATGTCAGACATGAACAAACTTATGACTTCAGTGAAAAGAATATTAATTTACACAGTAAACATTTTAAGAAGTTTGCAAATAAAGGTTTATCAGTCAATGTATAGTTGATCAATTTATGTACAATAAAAAATAGAGTTTCTAACTATAATGCAAGTTATCCTTTCTTCAACGACACTGGTTTCTTTATTAGAAAACCATTTCTTCTTATGTATACTTTATATTTAGTCTTAATTAATTAGATAACTGAATGTGTATGATTCATTCTTTTAATGCATGGTTCATACATTGTTAAATTAACTATATGATTGGTGTCCCTGACTAAGGAGGTTAACCCATACTACAAACAAGGGTAATGTGGTAAAGAGGGTCCCCTTCATTAAGAAATACTTTTTAAGAGGTTGTTGTCCCATGAAAAAAAATCATATTTTTATTGCTAGGTGAATATATTCTTAAAAGCTTGCCATTGTAGTTAAGTTGAGATGTTGGGACTCTTGATGTATGTTAAACCTGCCGTGCTCCTTTTAAGTGGTATATGATTTTAGTGTGTCTCCTTTTAAGTGATGACAATGACTTGATTAAAAATGCAAAAAAGTTACTGAAAGTGATATTATGGTTTTGCTTTTTAAACCATTGCTTACATGTTAGAATTTCTTAATTCCCTATATGGGTTTCCCTGATATAGGATTTTGGTAAATCTCTTTTTATGTGATGACAGTGACTTGATTGAAAATGAGAAAAAGCTCCATTCAACCTAGTGCTTTGAGTGAGTACTATTTTGAAATCTTGTCATATAAATTTCTATTATTGTACCGTGAGAGTTAGAAATAACAAATAAATTTATTTTAGTTTGCATGAATTACATAATAATGGCATAGTTATGTTCCCATTATCGATAAAAGTATGCAATCTTTGGACATGTATTAATCTATTATAGATAAGAATGCAACTACTCTTTGTATTTTTTTAACTTCCTATCCCATTTTTGTGCTAGTTATATGGTCCTTTTTTAGATCTTTATGTATAAAATAAAGGAAACTAACCTAGAAACATATTTATTTTCTATTGTTACATGAATTGAGATATTATGAGTTTTGTCTTTGTAGGATTCAATGGTAGGTATAGATAAGAGCTGGATGAGAAACAAGGACATATTATCAATAGAATACCTTAAGGGTGTTCATGAATTTATTGAATTTGCTTCCAAAAATGTAGAAGTTGATGGATTGATACCTTGTCCTTGTATTAAGTGTAATAATGCAAGTTGCAAAATAAAGGATGAAGTGTCTACTGATTTAATAGTGAATGGTATAACGGAGTGGTATACATGTTGGGTGGCCCATGGTGAACCTATTGCAATCACAAGTTCTGATGACGATGATGATGGTACTACTAAGGTTGATGATATGGAGGGAATGATTAGGGATGGACTAGGATTGCCTCATAGTTTTGTTTCTACCTCTAGCCCAATGGATGAAACATATGAAATTGATGTTTTGAATGATGAAGTTGATGTTTTGAATGATGAAATTTCTAAGTTCCAAAAATTGATGAAAGATGTGGAAGAGCCACTCTATGATGGATGTGAAGAATTCTCAAAATTGTCATTCACAATGAGACTATTGCAATTAAAGAGTTTTCATGGAATGAGCAATAATTTGTTTGACTCTTTGATCACATTGTTATCTAAGGCATTTAAGGGATGTCAATTGCACCAAATATTTCTATGAAGAAAGAAAGTATCTTGCTAATTTGGGCCTCGACTATGTGAAGATAGATGTATGTCCCAAACATTGCATGTTGTTCTGGAAGGATCATAAGAATGACGATGCTTGTTCAACCTGTGGAACTTCTAGGTGGAAATTTTCCTTAATTGACAATGTGGTTAAAGATAAATCAACTAAAAGGGTGAAGAAGAATCTTAAGTTGATGAAAAAAGTTCCTAAAAAGACTTTATGGTACGTTCCACTCATACCAAGACTTAAGCGTCTATACATGTGCTACCAAACAGCTATAGATATACGATGGCGTCAAGATAAGAGGGTAAATGATGGCAGATTGAGACACCCAGCAGATGGTGAAGAGTGGAAAAGATTTGATGAGATGCATCCATTATTTTCTAGTGACCCTCGTAACGTAAGGCTAGGTTTGGCATCTGACGGCTTCAATCCATTTGGGAACATGAATCTTTCATACAACATATGGCATGTTATCCTCATCCCATACAATTTACCTCCTTGGCTTTGTATGAAACAAGATTATTTCATTTTGTCTATGCTAATTCCAGGGAAAAAATCCCCTACTTATAAGATTGATGTATATCTGCAACCACTGATTGAGGAGTTACAGATTTTATGGGATATAGGCATTGAAACCTATGATACATTCTCCAAGAAAAATTTCAAACTGCATGCAGCTTTACTGTGGACAATAAGTGATTTTCCTGCATATGGATATCTGTCAGGATGGTCCACCCAAGGTGAATTGGCATGCCCTTGTTGCCACAAGGATACTTGGTCCCTTAGATTGCATCATGGGGGAAAATTTTGCTACATGGGCCATCGTAGATTCCTACCCCCAAATCATAGGTGGAGGTGTAATGAACATGCATTTGATGGGAAGAAGGAAGAACGAACTCCTCCTAAAGAGCTATCAGGACAGGAAGCTTATAGCCAGTTGCATGACATATTTGTAACAAGCCTTGGGAAACGAAAGAAACAAACTCCAAAAGAGAAACCTCGCCATGCTTGGAAGAAAAAAAGCATTTTCTTTGAACTTTCATATTGGAAGAGTCTTCGTTTGCACCATAACCTAGATGTGATGCACATTGAGAAAAATATTTGTGATAGCTTACTTGGAACAATCATGGATATTGATCAAAAAACAAAAGACAATTTAAAGGCTCGTAAAGATTTGAAATCTATGAAAATAAGGCAAGACCTTCTTCCACAATTTGTAAATGGAAAAGTAGAAGTTCCAATTCCATGCTTTACTTTATCCCGACTAGAGAAGATGACTCTTTGTGAATTCATAAAAGAAATCAAGTTTCCATACGGGCTTTGCTCAAATATGTCTAGATATGTGAATGTTAAGAAGCAAAAACTTTCTGGTATGAAATCTCATGATTTCCATATATTTCTCCAAAAAGTGCTACCTCTTGCAAC
Organism: Alisma plantago-aquatica; assembly: GCA_963693085.1. Lineage (NCBI taxonomy): Eukaryota > Viridiplantae > Streptophyta > Magnoliopsida > Alismatales > Alismataceae > Alisma > Alisma plantago-aquatica. The sequence continues at coordinate 150,016,398 of OY856414.1, read as the reverse complement.
ACGTGGATTATTTCCTAAACCAATCTCTGAGGCCTTAACTGAACTTAGCATATTTTTTAAAGAGTTGGGATCTAAAATTCTAAGGGTAGAAGATCTAAAAATGTTGGAGAAACACATAGCCATTACATTGTGCAAGCTGGAACAAATATTTATACCATCATTGTTTGATGTAATGGTGCACTTGCCAATTCACCTAGCACATCAGGCTATTCTTGGAGGGCCCCCACAGTACAGATGGATGTACCCAATAGAAAGGTAAATATTTTACATATATTTCTCAATAAAATAATTGTTTAAAATGTTTGTATAATCTATAATGTTGCTTGACTTGTGTAGGTATCTTCGAACATTGAAATCATATGTGCGCAATAAAAGTCGACCAGAGGGTTCAATAGCTGAAATGTATATCACTAATGAATGTTTAACATTTTGTTCAAGATATATGAAAGACAGTGAAACTAGATTTACTTGCCATCCAAGACACCATGACAATCAAGACTCATCATTCTCACTTCAACTACCTATTTTCAAGCAAATTGGGAAAACATTGTCAGTAGGAAGCATTGATGACCTTAGTGTTATAGAATGGCTGCAAGTGCATAATTATGTGCTAGAAAATTCAGATGAAATATTACCTTTCATAAGGTAATGTGTTTCATTTAAGTGATGCTAAATATTTAGCTTTATATGTGATGTTTATGTTTTTCATAGTGAACACAAACAAATTATCCAAGAAATGGGAGCTGGAAATATTGAGAAGATACATCAAAGGTTATTTCCAGGATGGTTGGAGACTTGAGTGAGCAACTAAATTACTCTAACTACTTTATAACTTGAATTGGTGTTAGCTTACAATCATAATATGTCTATTTGTTAGGTGAGTCAATTATATAAAGAGGGTAAAGTGGATGATGGCCTTCTAAGTTTATCCAGTGGACCTGATAAGAAGGTGATATCTTATACGGGTATAGACATTAATGGATTCAGATTTCATACCCAAGATCATGATACTAGGTTGACAACTCAAAATAGTGGTGTTATCGTTAAAGTGGAGACAAACAACGGGCCATTTTTCTACTATGGTGTTTTGGATAAAATTTTTGAACTGATCTACATGGGTGGAAGGCGGGCACATATTTTCAAGTGTGAGTGGTGGGACATGCATAGTGAAGGAAGAGGTTTCAAGTGAGACAAATTTGGATTTGTTAGTCTAAATGTGAAGCGTAAGATGAAAACTAACGAACCATTTGTTCTAGCATATCAAGCAAAACAATGTTTTTATGTTCGTGACCTCTCTAGGAATAATTGGATTGTTGCCACTGAATCACCACCACGTGATGTTTACAACATGACACTCGGGGATGAAGGAGATGGTGTTCGTAATGATCAACATTCATTTCAAGAGTGTGAGTCTAATTCGACACCAGTTTCATCATTGTCATTAGATGCATTTGATGTTCACCATTGGAAGAGGCATGATGTAGCCAAATCATTATCCATGAAAGCTGCAAAGAAGCAAGGATGGATAGATAAAGATGGAAACCATATATGGGAATCGATCAATTAGATGTGTTGTTTGAGTTGTTTGGAGTTCTTTTTCTAAAAAATTTAGATCTTGAACTTGATGGATTTTGTTTTTTCCTTTATTATATAATGCAACATGTCTTAGTATAATAGAAAATGACTATGAATATTACCATTTACTACATAATTTATTTTTATCTTTATTGACTTGCATAACATCATTGTGTAATTTATTGAGAATCATGTAGGAAATATGGTCAACATATCTAGTTTGCAAAACAAACTTGTAGATACTTGTGAGAAAGTTGTGTCAGGCAATTGTAGTAAGAAACAAAGTAAGTAATTTATTACTTAAAGTAGAAAATATTTCAAATGAATGACAAGTGGAATTTTCTTATTTTGCAGTGTTGTCAAAGCTGGAAGGTTTGGGTACCAAACTCGTGAACTAATAAATTTACACTCTTTTGATTTTTATACTTTTAGATTTATTGATTCTTGTTAGAGTATATACGAAAGCAATTAAGACTTTATTTTTAAATGTCTCTAACATTGCAGGAATTAAACCCTTACCTCAAAGAAACACATTTCTGGACCAGGACAACAACCACTCTAGTACGTAATTCACTTTACAATATATATCATAGAATATTTGTCAAATAGTCAGGAATTAGGCTACACCACTAGGACACATAACTTTATAATTTTTATAATCCCTTTTTCATACACTAGTATTTATTCTTTACATAAAAATATACTTATATAACTTTTTTATTTCCACAATAGTAGTTGACATTGGAATAAGCAAAAATTAGGAAGAGAAAATAAGAAAAGAAGACTGTGAAAGAAACATCACAATAGTAGGACTTATGAGGGAATTAGAATTATGTTTAAGAAATAAGAATAAGAGCATGAAGAGATAGTGGAATCTGAAGATATGTTCTTGTTTAAATTTTAAATAATGTTGATTTCTTTTTAGGTCATTCCAGAAAAAGGGTCTCTACTGAAGAACTTGTTAGTACATGGAATAAGTTAGATCAAGCAGCCACACTTTCTCTAGAAGAAGAATGTAGGACTAAATGTTTGTTATCCTGGCAATGGTATATCTTGAAAAGTAGATCACCATCTTGTATCATTTCTATTTTTACTATATATTTGTAGGTCTACAAAAAACACAATGCATTGTTGCACATATGCTCCTACTGAGAAAATGAAAAGCACAATAAATAATGAATCAAATCCAAGTAAAGAAATGAATCCTTTGCGAAATGGTCGAACCAATGCATTTTATTATGAAAAATCAGCAAATAAAGATCCATATATATTGAAAAAACATCCAATATAAATGATCTTGTAACTTTAGTTCAGGCTTGGCTAACAAAGCCAACAAAAATACAATGATTGTTCGATGTGGAAAAACCAGCAGGGTAGAATGATAAGCAGATGATGATAATGGTAATTTTGTGCATAAATTTAAATTTATAGATAACAAGAAAGTATTATTGGAGTCATGATTAAATATATCTCTATGTTTTCATATATGTTTTACAGCTCTAGGGCCTGCGCTAAAGGGAGGAAAGTTCATCCAAGAGAAGCAAGATGTGAATGTAAATGGCGTAGAAACGGATGATTTTATGTTGCAGCTTTTAGAGTATGGTGATTATTTGAAGAAAAAGTTGAATGAAGGTTGTAATTCATATATTTTTTTATAAATTCAAAAATAAATCTTACTCTTGACAAAAATGTGTTTACTTCTTTAGAAGGGACAAGTTCTGGTGGTCCACAAAAAGAACCATCTATTTTTTTTCAAGATCGAATAACTCAAGATATTGGTGGTACATGCACTTATACTTTCCTTTTAACTATACAAGTTCTCTTATCATGAATAATAATCCAACGTCAAAATGTAGATGAGTTTGTAGGGACACACATGATGAAAAGTCCAAGAAGAGGAGCACCAAATAGTGAGAGCAATCAATTACATGACAAGCAACTAGAAATCTCTCATAATATACATGTTAGAAAGGATCATAGTAAAAAAATCTAAATTTTTGATACATATATATAAATAACACTAAATCACTTCTATGTAATGCAATGTTTTAGCGTTGTTTTCATGGAATGCAGTTACTTTCAGCAACAAAACAATTAATGTCCCTCAAGTTGAGTGTTTTGGCATAGGGTAAGAAAGGAGGGTAGCACCTAATAGCAAGAGCATTCATCTTCATGATAAGAAACAGTCAACCTCTCATGATATACATGTCAGAAAGGATCATGGTACATTATGTTTCTGAATTTTTCATACATTTTCATAACCAACACTAAATGACTTGTATGTAATGTGATGTTTTCGCATGATTTTCATGACATGCAGTTAATTCCAGCAAAAAAAGTTCACTTCCCCTCAAGTTGAATGTTTTGGTGCTACAAAATAAAGAAGGGGATCGTCATGTATTCAACAAAATCATCTATGAGACAATCAACAAGAAGCCTCTCATACTATGTATGCCAGAAACAATCACGGTACAATTTATTTCTACATGTTCAGTATATATTTTCATGTGTCTTATGTATAATTGTATTGATGAATTTCATATTAAATGATTGGTCTTCAACATGAAGAGACGATTATCACTATAAATATTGCCTGTGAACATTTTGCAGTGGGTGAAGATCTAACAGTCAGGTGGACAGACATTGGCATGAGGACTCAACTTGAAAATGCCAACATTTTTACAAAGCAGACTACAGAACCATTTACACATTTGTCCAGCAATAATCTAGGTTATATTTTGACGTTGCATATTTATTCTTAACTACTACATACTATCATATACTTACACTACAATATTTAAACTTTCTTTTCCTGGAAGGCAGTTAATTTCAGTGACAACACATTCAACCCCCATCAAGATGAGAGTTTTAGTACTATAAAAGAAAGAATAGACGTATCAAATTGTGAAAATGCCATTCAACATGAAAGACAACATGTGGCTTCTCCTGATATGCATGCTAGAAAGGATCAAAATGAATGTATAACTATTAACTGAATTTTATATACATGTATTTTATTATCTTATACATATGTATGTGGTGTTCATATCCTTTTCCTACCATAGTTTTCCAAAATGAAGAGGGAATCATCACATATGCCGAAACTAAAGGTTTTACGGAGGATGATGTCAACATAAGGAGGACAAGCACTGGCAGGAGGGTGTTGAAGCCTGATACTGTTACCAATTACACTCAACAAGATGTGGCAAATGAGAAATCTGGTGAGTAATTGTTGTATTTTATCTTATTATTTCTTATATACAAACCAAACTCTCAACAAATTATTTTCTCTCTTAGAACGACCAAAGAGACGAAGGGTTCGAGGAAAAGCTAAAAATCTCAGCATAAGGACCTATAGAAATGGGGGTAAAATCAAAGTACCATTCAATTCTCATGGTAAAACAATGGGTAGGATTGAATCTCGACTCATTGCTAGTCGAATCGGAACAATTGTCCGCAATTCCTTAAATGCACCTCTTATTCATTCAAGGTGGAGCCGCATGCCTGAAGAAAAAAAGAGAAAATGTTGCAATTGATTAAGGTTTTCTTTGGTTTTCTATAATTGTATTTTTTATAAAAAAATTCTTTTTCTTACATTTATTATATTTTTTTAGGATGATTTCATTATTCATGATGACTAGTTATTACCTGAGGAAAATGATTTAAGAACATGCTCAATGTATCAGTCACTGGGAAAGGCATGGCGTGATTTTAAGAAGGAACTATATGAACTTTATCTATCTTATGCCACTGATGAAGAAGAAATCAAAAATTGTTCTTCTGATCTAACAAAATCTGATTGGGAGTTTCTTATAAAGAAATATTGGAAAAGTGATTACTTCAAGGTATATATCTCTTATACACTCTAAATATATTGTGGCTTCCAAGTTATTTAACCAACTTTATGTTCTCATATAAGGCTGCTAGTGCTCGAAACAAGATTAGTCGTTCAAAGAAATCTATGCTTCACTGCACTGGAAGGACTCGATTTAGCGTTATAGAACACTAATATGTGAGAAAGATGACATATTATTTGAACCTAAGATACTTTAAGGTTATATATTTATCTATGTTCTATATTTTTAATGAATTGTAGACTAACAATAACAATGGAGTTGCCCCTAGTCGACTGAGAATGTTTGAAATGACACGGACATGAAAAGATAAGAAGGTGATAGATGTTGTTGTTAAAGAGAAATTGGTAATTATATGATATCTTAGATTACATACCATGACTTTTAGAATGATTTTTTAAACAAATTCAATTATTGTAAAGGCACAAATTAGAGAGTTGGAGTTACAACGTCAAGAAGGAACAATTGACATAAGTGATGATGAAATCTCCTCAAGGGTGTTAGGTCATGAAAGATCAAGAAATATCCGCATGCCACAAAGTTCAATAGCAGGCTGTTATTATTCTAGACTTGATGAAATAAACAAATATAAAGAGCAATTAGATGATTCACAAGCAAGAGCTATACATGCAGAAAGAGTAGCAGTTGATGCACAAGCTAGAGCCAAACAAATAGAAAAAGTAGCAGATGATCTACGAGCTAGAGTTGATAATGTTACTGAAAAAGTTGAGAATGTTCATGCATATATCGGAAAGATATTCTCTCTTCTACAATCTACAAGGGATGGGGATCGTAGACAACTTGATAACTTTTCCAATGAGGTATTAGATTATTACATTTATATCTTCAAACCCTATAATTACTAGTGATAAACTGGTGTTGAAGTCATAAAATTTTACTACAGGATTTGGAGATTCCATGACTGCACGAGGCACATATCTGGAAAGAAAGAAGTTTGTCATCTCATTGCAAACATTAACCCTCAAGACAATCAAGATTTTTTATATATAGCTTAGTAGTTCCTAGAAAAGAAGAATCTATTTTCATTTTATATTCGTGTGATCAAATATTTTTTATTTATGGATACAAAGACATTCTATCAATTAGTTATTTATTAGAAAAATGTTATACACTGTATTGCAATTTTTGTATATGTTGTTTCTGGACTTAAGGACTTGATGATGGTTGTCATGGGGGATAGGAAGTCAGCAACATAGAGATTCCTTAATCTATATGGATATGCTAGGAACAAAAATTCTAGGGTTTTTTTAGATGTACTGAAACTTCTCTTATTTCTCATCTAAATATCATAGTTTTAGATTTCTTCCCTACAATGTGATATTAGTTGTATTATTGTATTGTCATCCAAAAGGAAGAAATTTAGACTGCTATAAACTGAATTTATTGTATTAGTGAATGGAAAAATGTACTATGTTTCTTAGGTGCAGTAGTAGATTTAGCTACTGTCACAGACTTTTTTTGATCTTAAGCAGCCTCAAATCCTCATCATCAAAATTGTTTTCAGCTGATGGTTTCTTCCTTACAGTAGTAGATGTGTCTTTCTTGAATAAAGCATATTTCATAAACACATCCTCAACAGTTACGAAATCATTAGAACTCTTCTTATGAAGAGCTAGTATCGACCTTCTTCTTGGTTGTAGGAGCATGTTTCTTGCTGGAGCAAGATGTTTAGTAGGTGGCTCTTCATTAGAGAAGGAATAATTAGAGATCTCCTATTTGGAAGAGTTTGTATCAACCTTCTTATTAGGGGTTTCACCCTTTCTTTGTACTGCTATCCTCTTAGGATGAGCCTGTCTCAGGCTCCTTTTGGGCTGGAGCAGTTTTGTTGGCTACAAATGTAGGCTCATCATCTAAGTAATATTCTAAGTCACTTTCCTCAAATTAACATAAAGTGATTTATATTGTATTAGTGCATTGTGTTCCATCTCCTATCACATTGATCTAATAGTAGTAAAAACATAAGGAATGCTTGAGGAAGGAATCATCACACGTATAAGGTTTGTATTTTCATTGTCATACATCTGTTATTCTTGTATTACGATTAACCATTTGGTATTTAATTGAGTATGTAGTGATACATTTTATGAATTCATGTAGGACAGTGAGGTGGAGGGAATGGACGGCTCAGATGATGAAATGCAAATCGAGATTGAAAAAACCAAGTTGCTTATTATTTCTAAATGGTATGTTTTTTGCACAATTAAAGATTTGAAGGAGATTACTTGTAACTTCGAGTAAAATCCTTCCTTTCTCTCAAGAATTAACTTTCTTGTTACTTAATTCTAGAATAATGTTATTTGCATAAAAAATATTAGGTGAACAATCTAACATAATCTATGAGCATGTCGGTACCAACTCCAAGAATCATGAAACATGTTAGTTGAATTCTACTTCTTGTGCTTTTGATAGAATGCCCAAGACCTAAGTGGAAACTAGTAGCCGTTCTTACTAGTGCATGTTGGTTTTGTAACCATCAGGAATATGAGAATCACAATTTCCCTCTTCCACTTCCACGTTATTAGAGAAATCTGGCCTTTCTCGCACTAGCTCTTTAAGTAATCTCTTCAATTGCATATGTAAGCCCATGTATCACTACTTAATGTTGCACATTTCTCAAGCACTTATATGTTGTTTCCCATATGAATTTTGGTTGAAGTTACATACAAAATCATAGGGGGATACTTCATCTATGTATCCCATTCACGCAAAAGTGAAGTTATATGGATCAAAGGATACATAATTCAAGACACATCATGACATTAAACACTGGTGAGTAACATCAGTTAAACTTGAAAGTGGGACTAAAATTAAAAAAAATAACCTAATGGTTTCTATTTGATTTTTGAAATGTTATCATAGCCTAAATTAGGCCCTTTTTCAATCAACGAAGGGACTTTATGCCATGTTAGTGACCACACATATTAGCGTTGCATCTTTCCTACGTATTGCACCCCTACATTGGCTAAACTTGGAGAGCCTTGGCAAGGAATATGCCTACCTTTATGGATTTTAATTTGTAAGATCTACCCAATCTTGAAACATAAGAACCTCAATCTTTATTCCGTTGAACCCGATCCCTATGAAGGATGTTTCCATCCTCAATGCAACACCATGGCTCCTCCCAACCCAATAAGGTTCCTATGGTCCAAGTTGTTTCGAAGGGATGGAGCTTTTCTTCCCCCAGTTGATGAGGTTGATCACACACATATTTAAGTATACATAATTGAAAATTCTTGGTTCCCTCAATATTAAACCTCCCACTGAAGAGATAATATCAACCTTCTTCTTAGGTTGGTTCACCTTCTTCTTGGTTGTAGTGGCATGTTTCTTGCTGGAGCAAGATGTTTAACAGGTGGCTTTTTCTACAGAAGGAATAATTAGAGAGCTTGTATCAACCTTCTTATTAGGGGTTTCATCCTTTTATTATACTAGTATCCTCTTAGGATGAGCATGTCTCAGCCTCCTTTTGGGCTTGAGCAGTTTTGTTGGCTGCAAATGTAGGCTCATAATCTGAATAATATTCTAAGTCACTTTCCTCCAATTAACACAAAGTGATTTTAGTTGTATTAGTGCATTGTCTTCCATATCCCATCACATTGATCTAAAACTAGTGAAAACATAAGGCATTCTTGAGGAAGGAATCATCACACATACACAGTTTGTATTTTCAGTGTCACACATCTGTTATTCTTGTATTATGATTAACCACTTGGTATTTAATTGAGTATGTAATGATAAATTTTGTGAATTTATCTAGGACAGTGATGTGGAGGGAATGGACGACTCATATGAGGAAATGCATATCAAAATTGAAAAACCCAAGTTGCTCGTTATTTCTAAATGGTATGTTTGTTACACAATTAAAGATGTGAAGTAGTATTACTTGTAACTTCAAGTAAAATCCTTCTTTTCTTTCCAATTAACTTTCTTGTTACTTAATTCTAGAATAATGCTATGTGCATAAACAATATTAGGTGAAGGATCTCACATAATCTGTGAGCCTGTCGGTACAAACTCTAGGAATCATGAAACATGTTAGTTGAATTCTGCTTCTTATGCTTTTGATGGAATGCCCAAGACCTGAGTGGAAACTAGTAGTCGTTCTTACTAGTGCATGTTTGTTTTCTAATCATCAGAAATATGAGAATCACAATTTCCCTCTTCCACTTCCACGTTATCAGAAAATCTAGCCTTTCTCACACTAGCTCTTTAAGTAATCTCTTCAATTAAAAATGTAAGCCCATGTATCAATACTTATTGTTGAACATTTCTCAATCACTTATATGTTGTTTCCCATGTGAATTTAGGTTGAAGTTATATACAAATCATAGGGGGATACTTCATCAATGTGTCCCGTGCGTGCAGAAGTGTAGTTATATGGATCAAAGGAGATATAATTCAAGACACACCATGACATTAAACACTGGTGAGTAAGGTCAGTTAACTACACAACCTGATATCTCGTTTGGTACTAACAATTGAGATCAATTAAGTATTTCTTAGTTAGATCAATATGCATTGTAAACTTGAAAGTCATACTGGAATTAGAAAAAAAAACCTAGTGGTTTCCGTTTGATTTTTGAAATGTTATCATAGCTGAAATTAGTCCCTTTTTCAATCAACAAAGGGACTTTATGCCATGTTAGTGACCACACATAATAACATTACATCTTTCCTACGTATGGCACCCCTACATTGGCCAAATTTGGAGAGCCTTGGCAAGGTATATGCCTACCTTTATGGCTTTTATTTTGTAAGATCTAGCCAATCTTGCAACATAAGAACCTCAATCTTTCTTCCATTGAACCTGATGCCTATGAAGGGTGTTTCCCTCCTCAATGCCACACCATGGTTCCTCCCAACCCAATAAGGTTCCCATGGTCCAAGTTGTTCCGAAGGGATGGAGCTTTTCTTCCCCCTGTTAGTGAGGTTGATCAAACACATATTAAGTATACATAATTGTAAAATCTTGCTTCCCTTCATATTTAACCTCCCACCATACTAATAAAAGGTTTGAAACCACCTCATAATAATATAGACACATCCAAATAGGGCAGACATACATCATTGTCTTTTGACATGTCTCTCAAAAATAATATAAATGCTTAAAACTCCTGCTCCATTTTTCTATACAACTTGCATGAATGTATTCCTCACGGAGAGTGCATCCACACTGTTTGTAGCACTACTTATCAACATTGTTGTTAACTCTATTTCAGGCACCATCTGTAGTGGATATGGTCTATCCCAAGAAGGATTGGTGTTATGGACTATAGGTTGTCAGTACCTACATATTGTGAAGATGGTGGGTTGACCTTGACTGGTGTGCACCCTACCCATTCTAATTTTTATCCCCTTTAGAGATAGTGCAAATTCAAGAGGATCAGTAAATCTATCCTTTCTCTCACTACCTCTTCAACTAATTTATTCAATTACAAATGTAATCTCATGTATCATTGCTTAATGTTGTGCATTTCTGAATCACTTATATGGTGTTTCCCATGTCATTAAAAACCAATTTAGGGTGAAGTTACATACATATTCTAAGGAGATACTTCAGCCTGGTGGCCCATGCACCCAAAATTGAAGTTACATGCGGATCAAAGGAGAGATAATTCAATACCCATGGTGATATTAATGATTGGGAGTTAAGGCCAGCTGACTAAAATTTACTTTAGCCTGATATCTTGTTTGGTACTAACAATTGAGATCAATAAAGTATTGCTTGGTTATATTAGTATGCATTGAAATTTTGGAAGTAGGACTGGAAATTTAAAATTCACTTAGTGGTTTCCATTTGATTTGTAAAATGTTATACTATAGGCGAAGTAAGGCCTTTTTTCAATAAACAAAGGGACTTTATGCCATATTAATGGTCATACATAACAATTTTGCATTTTTCCTATAGACAACACCCCTACATTGGCTAAACATGGAGAGTCTTAGCAAGCAAGTTGCCTAGCCAATCTTGCAACATAAGAACCTCAATTTTTTCATTTGACTTATATGTACTAAAATTTTTATTTTCTCTCTTCATTAGCAGTCTTCTATTTGTCTTGGATATGGTGTCATTTCAAACCCTGTATTGGCTTGAATATGGTGTCATTTCACTGCTTTGCCAAAGGAGAAACATCATGGAAATTGGTTTCCCTGTACAAGATTCAGCTACACATCTCAAATTTTCTCAAAGGAAGTTGCTTTGCAACTTAGTCTTCTATGTTTCAGGTATGAGATTCAGGTTACATATAATATCTAGCTACACTCTGTTCTTCTAAATTTCACAAGCCTTCCATAGTGTCTCCATCTTTAGACCCAACAAGTACCATCTTTAGACCCAACAAGTACCAATTGCTAATCATTTTTGTGGTTTTAGTAATCTATTAGACATCATGTTGCCTAAAGCACACACACGGGTGCCATGGTAGAGACTACTAGCATTTCTCATCATCTTCATCGCATTATGGATTGGAGGAGCTCATAGATGTACAACTCGGTTCTCAACACATAGATGACAAGATGCACCGTCTTTGTTGTCGTCTATGCTGAGTTTGGATATATTAGGCCATCGGCGACTACTTCCAAAGTAAGTTACTTTTCATTTTTATCTTATTTACTAGATCAACATAGTTTCAACACAATTTTTTTTTTATAATGAACAAACAAATATATCAATCTTCAGTAACTTAATATGTTGTAGATCTTCAAGTTTAAGTGAGGAATTGAGCAACCATATATGGGTGCTTTGACGCGCTGATAGATTTTTCTAGTAATGATTAATAAATAAGAACTTGAGTTAAAAGAGCCATATTCCTTATTGAAAACATGGAACATTTGGCATACCTCTTGTTACAAAATTAGGTAAATGTTCTTAGCCAAAAAACACAAAAGAGAATATAAATATGAGACTATATAGATGTGAATTTGTTTAGTAAAATTTGGTAAACATTCTTAGTCAACAACCAAAAAAGAATAGATTAATACGAGTCTAGATAGATGTGAAGTTTCTTCAGGAATGAGCGGGTCAGATGGTCTATGATCAATAATCATGTGGTAGTTTCATGAGGTTGATCATCTCCTCTTAAAGAAGACTTGTCAGTCACATATATCTTTATCACTCAAATCTCTATCTGCCATCAATTTTATAACTGGTCATTTTTTTGTACAAAGTTGAGGTGTTTCATGGTCATGTCTTGGTTCGATTATTTGTTTATAGTGTCAATGTATGTGCTGATCTTTTTTTTTTTAATTGATTTTCTATTGAAGTGGGGAATAACTTGACTCATTTGAGGACAATCTTCCCTCAGAGTACCATTTCACATGGCAAGCTCCCTATGTTGTTTCTTATTTTAGAGGTCCATCCATTCATCTATTGGTTTCAAAAGATCTTCTATCAATGCAACTGCCTTATTTAATTGTTCATAGAATATGTTTGACAGTAGTTTCTTTCACGGTTCTTGTTTCATTTAGGGTCTGACTGGTTTGATGTAACTTGTCTGGAAAATACCAGAACTCATTTTCCTTTCTTAGTTTTATGTGACTGGTTCCTTAAAAGTCTAGAAATTGAGTTCCCCAATTTGCCATAGACTTCCAGCCATATATATAGTTCGAACTTTGAAGTTTTGGAGTTCTGTAGGAAATCGACCTGAAAACCACTTCCATTCTATCGCGTCTTGCCCTCTTCTCGTGTTCTTCCCGTGTTTGTCTCCTTGAGCAGCGACTCCTACGGTGGAAGACCAACAGTCCCATAGTACCTTGCTCACTTTGACATAAAATAATTGGAAACTGTGGTGCGGCGTCCTTGTTCCTGAAGTGTATGCGGTCGTATTTGATCATATTCTCAGCCAAGTGGAAGCCATCAAACTAATTTTGCAAACGTGACGGAAGGTACGCTGCGAACGGATCTGGGATTAGTTTTTTCTTCAAACCTTGATCGAGATTAAAAATTGAGATCCATATCGCCGTGTCCTTTTCATATTCAGATTTTCATCAACTTTGTATCTGCTATTATAAATTTTTAATATTATATTGTTATGTTCTGTAGTCGACACAGGCTGTTATTTGTTCGATGTGAGTAAAACCTAAAATAGTTATACATAATCTCGTCGTCATTGTTGTTCTTGAGCTTCTGAATTATTTTGTTATATACCAATTTGCCTATTATAAAAATGTCCTTGTCTATCCTAATGTTCTTGATGTCGACTGTTCTAATATAGATGCTTGTCCATAATCTAATGGTGAATAAAGGATCTGAAATCTTTGTCACGTATTCTTTATAAATGATGGATCTACCACTACAAACGGTAGACATGATTTTGATGCTGAAATAAATATTTATTGTTCATTCTCTTTGATACGAATACGATTTTCATACTTAAAAACTGAACACTTTACCTGTAGCTCATGCTATCATTTCCAATATTTATAATCAACCATTTCCATTTGACAATACGATTGTTGTCACTTTTGAATTTAATATATATCTATTTCATATTGAATACTTTTTAGTTTTAAGTTATGTGTGCATAGTTATTAAAAGTCAATCAGAAAGAAGTCAATTTTCAGGAAAATTTGAAGTTTCAAACCAATCACTTGGAATATATTTTTCAGGACTCCATTTCAGTTCTAGAAAAATCAGTTCCAGAAAAACTACAGTTACGTTGAACCAGTCAGACCCTTAGAGTTCATTCTATCTTTTATTACTGTACAAACACCTTAATTTGCTATGGTTTAAAAAATGAACATGAAGGCAGCCGAAACCTATGTAGTGTCTTTTGTTGTACCTTATATTTAACTCAGTTCGTATACTTTTGACCTTTTGAAGGCTTCTCAATGTTGTTTATATCACTATCATTGGTGTGTTCGTTAGCTGATGAGTGGAATTATTTACAGAGTGCAGGAGTTTGTTGCAAGGAAACGTTAACTAATCTTCTCATGGAAGTAAAATGGTCTGCTAGAATCAGTACAGGTGAAGCCTCACGGATGGAAGAAGGCACCACATGGCTTACGAATGCATACGTACAAAAGACTATTGCAAGAAAACAATGAATTAGTGCAGCTCACATACTTAATGCATAACATCACAGATCAAGCAGAAGCTAGAAGTATCATCATACAAATTTAGAATGGCGAGCATGTCATATAACTCTATGTTTGTGTTGTAAACGAACCATTTGTAATTTATTCGTAGATTTGTTTATGTTAAAGTTGTATTCGGTAGATGAATGCGAGATGTAAGAACAAGCTGCTTGATTATAATAAATTTTTATCAAAACATGCTCTGTGTTAAATCTTTTTCAAACTAAGAAGTGCTTGCATTATTGATTGATGATGCTGCATCAAAATTATGATATTTAATGTGTCTAACACATTGCTGGAAAAACTATACTAGAATGCACAGCAAAAAGGGTATACTTCATGATAAACTAGTGTGCCGGTTCTGCTACGTACCGGCATCAAAGCAATGCCGAGTCATATGTCGTCTACCGGCGTTGAATATGTTCTTTACTAGCACTATTATGATGTCGTATTTGTTGATCTTCCGGCATCCTGAAAATTGCCGCAGGTATTTTTGTGGCATGCTTTTAAACGGCATGTGCACGGCATAAAAAAAAATGCTGGAAATGAGCAGACCCGGCATAATCTTACCTTCAAACCGACACTTTTAGTTGTCGGATAAAATAGTATTTCTTGTTGTGGACCCTCCCTTTCCCCGTCAAATAAATCGGATCCCCTTCTTTGGAGTTGAGTTGAACGTAGCTGCTGGCGTTGCGACGGCGACGTCAGCTAGTTGAGCTCATCCCCGCCGGTTTTGTTGTCTTCTTTAGGATGAAGTTACATGATGGACGATTGGGATAGCTGAGATATGATATTCCTGTCACGGAAGCCGACGTTAACGGCCCTGAATACCGCAGGTGATACGGGGGCAAGGACCAGATTAATCGTCTCCACGCGTCGGCACACGACATCCATCAACCACATGCTCCATCTTAATCAACTGCCTCAGGAACCCACGAGGCTCCACGTGATCACGCTGCTGATTCAGCACCAACCCGACATTAGAAAATATATCTCATTCAGCAGTCTTCTGGATCCAAGATGACCACCGACCTCGTCGTGGTAGCCTGAAGGTTGTCCGTGAATTCTGAAATTCGCTTACTGAGTGAGAGGAACAACCGGTGTCCACGTCTGAGACTATATATTCTTCATAGACATATATCAAGTGCAATATTAAAGTCATTATTGAGTTTCTCATTCCTATTTTCCTTACACCAATTTTTGTCGTTCTCTTGTTGAAATAATTCTGCAATAACTAATCCTTCTATCGCCATGGGAACACAACACATACAAAGAGTTTTACATTCTTTTATAAAACAAGCAATCATGATTCTTTCCCATCATGTAAAGTCTATACCAGCAATCAAACGATAGCTCATATTTGAGAATTTGGATTGAAATATTCTAGTCTGGATTGGGTTATGTATATGTAGTGGTACAAATGTATGGGTAGCAAAATCAAACCCAACTTGACAAACCGGATGAAGAGATTTGCGGAAGTTCAAGTCTAAGAAAAATATCACACGAGATACAACCCAAGCATGCACAAAAAAAGCTACGGCTGCCCATGTCGATAAAATCAATAACCACAAACTAAATAACCAAGTAAAGAATATGATTGACGAAGAAGACCGCAGAGTTCTAATAAGCAACCTCAAAAAGATTATAAGATGGCGATTGTTAGGATTTTGTCTCTTATCTTAATTGGTAAGAAAAATAATATCTAACAATTTCAGGAAAGTAAAAATTAATGTTAGACTTGGAGTCCAAGACATTATTTCCTTATCCTTTTATATTGTCATTTCCTAATCCCTATAGAATATTTGTATCCCCTCGCACTATCCAATCGGGAGTCCCTATCTATATAAATAGGAGTAGACACCGTTAGAATACGGTGCATCGATGTGTGCGGTTCCAACGTGTAACAACTTCGGGTGTGTCAACATATGACAACATTGTGCGCCAAAGACGGGAAGCAACAAAAGATAGCCAAAGGAGAGAGAAAGAGAGTGGGTTACGAGATTCTATTGTGGGCACGAGATTGTGAGAGAGCGAACGACAATCCTTGTAATCTTGTTGAGGTTACTTAATAGAATTCTATGGTCTTCTTCTCCAATCATGTTCTCTACTTGGTTATTTATTTTGTAGTTATTGTCTTTGTCGATGTGGGCAGTCATAGCTTTTATTGTGCATGCTTGGGTTGTATCTCATGTGGGGTTTTTCTTGGGCTTGAAGCTTTCACAATTCTCTTCAAGTGGTATCAAAGCAGGGTTCATGCAAGACAATCAGAAAGCATAAGGGGCACAGATAAGCATGACGATATCGACAACTATTGTTGGGGGTCATCCGGTAGTAAATCTTGATGGCAACATTGTTATGCAACCAGGCGGGAATGAATCCATGTGTTGTGAAATATCAACACGATGTGGAGTCGTGCAATTCACTTGCAAGGGGCAAGCGACAATGAAGGCTACCTAGTTATGTCGACTGGTTGGATTTTTTCTAACCAAAATAGGAGAGGATGAAGAGAGGTCTACGAACATGGAAGGTGTAGATGAAGCATTAGCATGGGTGGCAGGCATCATGAACCCAAATAGTGCTATGTGTATTAACTCTCAAAGGCAGTCTGGTGTGAGATTACAAACTCAGTTGCAAACTTCAGCAGGAGCAGAGGTGAAGTTGTCTACTATTGGGAAGAGGAAGACGTGGTAGGACCATCCACACAGTGTCATCAAATGAGCACAACTCTATGCATGGGGGCCAAAAGTGCGAAGGATGTGGTTCTTCCAACCCTAGGTAGAGGCGATGCAGTTTCTCAAATTGTACAACAGGAGAAGATCACACATGAAGGGTCTGGACAGCCATGTCTGGACACACACTCTATGCAAGCATGCATGGTGATACACTTCTGGAAATAGAAATAGCTTCTGAGGGTGGAAGCATAAAAGAAGAACGGGAACAGATTTCTTGGAGGAGCAACTTCAGCGGATAAGATACAAGATAGAGATTGTTAGGATTTAGTCTCTTATCTTAATTGGATAAGAAATAATATCTAACAATATTAGAAAAGTATAAATTAATGTTAGACTTGGAGTCCAAGACATTATTTTCTTATCCTTTTGTATTGTCATTTTCTAATCCCTATAAAATAGGTGTATCCTCTCACACTATCTAATCGGGAGTGTCTATCTATATAAATACGGGTATACACTGTCGGAATACGGTGTGTCGATGTGTGGGGTTCTAACGTGTGTCAACTTCGGGTGTGCTAGCGTAGGACAACATTGTGCGCCAAAGACGGGAAGCCACAAAAGATAGCCAAAGGAGAGAGAAAGAGAGTGGGTTACGAGATTCTATTGTGGGCACGGAATTGTGAGGGAGTGACAATCCTTGTAATCTTGTTGAGGTTTCTTAATATAATTCTGACAGTCTTATTCGCCAATCATGTTCTTAACTTGATTATTTATTTGGTAGTTATTGGATTTGTCGATGTGGGCAGTCGTAGTTTTTGTTGTGCATGCTTGGGTTATATCTTGTGTGGGGGTTTTCTTGAGCTTGAAGCTTCCACAATTCTCATCACCTAATGCACCAGACAAAAGTCAGGTTTGGCAAGACTTTTTAGACCCCACTTGATCAGAAAAGTTGTGAATTTTAAAATTTTTAAATTATCTTTAGATAAATATGTATCTTTTCTTTTTATCAACTCTAGAAAAATAGTCATCATATTTTAACACTTTAAAATTTATAGTATACGAACAATATTTTATGTCTATGTGACTTCTTCCATTTAGCGAGATGGAAAACAAACACTCAAATCAAGACTTCAAACTCTAGCTAGACTACACGATAGATTATTGTCCAAGTCCAAATGATTTTTACCCCATTTAGTAAGGAGTATTGATATAGAGTCCATCCTTCACGCCAGCATTGACACTCCTACCTCAGGAGGTGCAACAATAATTAAATGCAGACGGTTGCATTAACTTTTCACGGGGTAGCTCCAACCTCCTTTGAAGCAGTGTTCTTGAAGTAATATCAAGCACACCTTGGATAAGCCTTCACTTTGTTGAAGTAGCACCAAGCAACCTCCTTTTAACAACCTCCAACCCTAGTAGTAGTCAAGGATAACAAAATACAATATAGAAGAAAAATATTGGAAGAAAGAAAATACTTCACCAATTAAGTACAATGCTTTGATCCTAAATTAAGCGTATAGACCTCCTATCCACTAAAGATGGACGTGGCTATATGTGGTGGCTACGAGATTGTAGCTATAGGACATAAAATTGAGTCTTGTAAAATAAGATGGAAAGTATAACTTCTGCTTTGTTGCTCACTAGAATGTATTCTCAAGTGTAGTTGTGTACTTTAGCTGTCCTAAGGCCTCTCCTATTTATAGGAATGGTTTGTAAGTACTTAGGGACGTTCTAGAGTGTTTCTATAGTGTTCTTAGTGCTTAACTAGCCGCGAGGAGACTCCCACAAAGTGTTAAGCACAGTGCGAGAAGGACAAGCAGAGTGTTGCATTATAAAAAGCCAACTCTCATTCTCTCCCCATTTCTCCCTAACCCTCTCCCACTCCAGCCCGTCGTCATGCCATGGCCGCCTTCTCTGCCATTGGTGACGTAATAAAACCACACAATCGTCATCACACGCATGCTGCCTCCTTCATCGTCAACCTTCATCGCCATGCCTAGGCCGTCGTCATGTTCATGCCTCCTCTTCCACCACAAGAACATCACCGAGTCACATGTTGTCATTCCTATGTCATTTCCGCCGCCCACACCGCATCCTCCGCAGACAATGATCACCATGGCAACAATGCCAAACTGTTGTTGTGTCTGATGTCGTTGTGCCAACACCGCTGCCATGCCATGATGTTGTCGTGCCCCCCACCTCCGCTGGTGTGCCCTTGATGCCATCTTCATGCTCGTGATGCTATGTCCTGTGACGTCCATCATCTAGATGACTCGCCCATGATTTCCTTTTTAATCATCTACAATTTCTTGTCAGCCACTCAATCTTAGTATTATAATATACAAAAGTTAGATATATGTTGAACGAGTTTTAGTTTTATGACATTTGCAAATAAATTTTGATTTTTCCAAGTAAAAAATGTGAGCATGTATTTGTCATATGCAATAATGCGGAGTTATGCATAAATAATGTAAAAGTTACAGAAAATAATGAGTGGCTATTGTGACTTTCTATTATATTTTTCTTGTCTCAAAAGTCCCCTGACTACAAGCACTTTGTCATTATTTATTTGATATTCTTGAGGATGTTTTTGGTAGTACAATAAACATAAATTGTATTGATATGAAATTTACAACAATATGTGAAGTACGTGACCCATACATTTTATTTTAATCTGACAACTTATCATATATGATATTATTTAATACGTTCTAAACAAAATAATGATATCAACATAATAAATGTCCACAATTTTTTTGAAATGAGACACACTGTTAGCTTATTTTGAGTCTAGTTATTGATAACGTTTGGTACTATCTTGAACATATATAAGTATTATTTTTTAACTTAGCATTAAAACATTTAACATGTGATTGTGTGTGGGTGAGATACGATAGACAGTTTAAAGGTGGAGGGAAAATGAAGGAAAAGAATATTTAAAATTTGAAATGAATTGTTTTTCTTATGGGCAGAGGATAAATGCAAGTGGTGGGTGGTTGGTGGTTGAGTGGCATTATTATCTTTGTTGCAGCAACTACATGCATACAATCATACAATCGAATAACAAACTTCTCTCCTCGAGAATTATATCGCACTGCGTCATTTTTTTTGGTATTGTACTGTTATACAGTTCAATAATGATTTTTAAGTAATGATTTTTCGACTTAGCAGCAAATTCGAAAAAATGTGATTAAAGTCAGAGTTATTCATTATATGTGACTATGAAGTAGAGGAAAAACTTATTTATATATTTTTTGAAATGGGACGGATTGTTGCAATTTATTCTGGGTCCTTTTATAGGTAGATTTTAGTATGACCTTGAATATACTTAAGTATTGCTTTTAGACTTAGTAGCAAAATGTCTAAACATATGATTGTGGGCAGGTGAGACATTAAATGCAGCTGAGAAATGGAGGGAAACGAAGAAAAAATATTTTGAATTTTAAATGAATTGTTTATTTGTGAGAGAGGGACTAAATGCAATAAGTTGGGTATGATTAATGATAAGAAAAATTAGATGCCTATTTTAGGATCAACTTGGTGTGTACTTGCTTGGTTTCTTAATTAGTTGAATTATTTCTGCAATCAAGTGGAACCCTAATTGTAATCAAAACCCTAAAAAGGACTAGTAACCCAAGGAAACAAATAGGATTAATAGACCATGATGGCATGATTAATGATAAGAAAAATTGGATGCCTATTTCAGGATCAACTTGGTGTGTGCTTGCTTGGTTTCTTAATTGGTTGAATTATTTGTGCAATCAAGTCAGCTTGACAGGTATGTGGTTAATTATGGTTAATCACATTAGTTTCCTGAATGGTTTCCCAGATGATTCATCACATTGAATGCAACTTATCCATTTGGATGTTCATACTTGCAAATCGTAAAGTCACTATGATTATCACAATAATAGTATAAGTGTGTATTCTTGCACCTACATGCCACCCTGATGGATGATGCAAAAATGTCAAGCCCAAGTGGGAAGACCGGTGGGCACCATGAGTGGTGACCCCAAGCACCAAGCTCGGGATTGAGAAGGTGGCCTATGATATTGCATGACTAAAGGGCACCATGAAGGGTGACCCCAGGCACCAAGCTCGGGATTGAGAAGGTGGCCTTAAGTCAATGGCAAAAGAGAAACCCTAGAGGGGGGTATTCCAGGGTTAGGGCAAAAGCGGTGGAGAATGACACATTGAAAACGTAAATTGGCTTGTTAACTACCTTGATTGTGATAATTAGATTGTTAGCCATATTTGTGAAATTTTGGTTGTCCCCACATACCGACATATTTTGATATGTTGACTGACGTTTTGTTTGTCGGCATTTTAGGTGCAAGATTGAAAAGGACAAAAAGTAAAGTGGCACATGTGGAATTAAATAAGAATTAAAGTACAAAGGAGGATTAGTTAGAATAGACTACAAATGTGGATAGCGGTAGATATCCAAGTTTTGAAAAAGGTATGCAAAGTTTTATTTTATACCCACTTTCAGTTTAGTTAGTAGAATTTCATAATTATTATTGATTATTTGTCGAACCTTTGATCCTGTTAATTGGGATAACGGCTCTGACCTTTGGGTCTCCCTTAATTGGGGGTTATCGGGAGGCGGGGTCGTTACAGTCTTAGTATTTATGGATGAATGGGATATAGAGTACTATAACAGTCTAGTTTATTCATAATTGCACAGATGCAAGGCAAGTTGGTATGACAAGCAAGAGGTGAAAGGAAATATTTGATCATAGCTCATTAACTTCTCTGAAATGGTAGCAAACCACCCCTTGACAAAATATGGACCATCTTTGTGAGGGATAAGTCAATGTTGGAATTGCTGCAACTCAACATTAAGGTTCATGAGGCTCAACATTTTATGAATCTAATGCACTCTTAGATCTTTATATTCAGATTGTAAAATTTTAATAATGGCAATTTAGGGCGACACTGTCTGAATTCACTGATGGTCTAAGAACGCACAACAATATTAGGTCAATGATGGGGACGACCAAGGGTATGGAATGTAATCTATTAGTTTTCTAAAGTACAAAGGGTCCTTTCTCATTTTGTGAATAATTTGAAACCAATTTCTAGGATCAACACTTTGAGTGAGCAAACCAAATCTTCTTTTATCTAGCATCACTACATCATATTATGTAATGGTAGGATTAGGGTTTCAAATTCTTCCAGGTCTAGGGTTATTGCTTGAATATAGCATTTATGTTGCCAGAATCTTCAAGAAGTGCTTCGTGATCTTAATATCCAACACATTACATAGCATTTTTATGTTTCAATTCAAAATAGGAACTGGATAGAATAGGAAAGATGGTCATTATATTGTTAACTGCAACTGAACTATATCTTCAACCTAATTGAATTATGACTCTAAATTCTAACAGTTCATATGGATATAATGACAACAATTACAACTAGGCTTATTCCATTTTTTTAGCTAGGTTTATGGGGACCAATCTTTATATTGAGAACTAGGCACCTTAAGATGTACTTGAAGATCAAAAGTAGGCATTGAGACCTACAAAAAAGGATCCAAGGCGTATTAATGCAAAACAATTACATCAAGGAAACTATTCAAAAGATACTTTTCATTCATCAACAGATTACCTCTAATGAGAAACATGTGTAAATAGAATAATAAGAGACCAAACTAGTCAAGAGTCCATATTAGGTATAGCTAACTGCTAAGTTAATCTTTCAACTAGGGATATAAACAAACAAGTATGAAAATATCCATAACCATCCCCTTTATGTTAGCGGGTATGGTTAAGGATATATACTTGCTTTCTTCAATGTCTTATCTGCGCCATACCCATACTTGTGGAACTGTTGGTACATGGGGTAGTTCCACGAGTATACATGTATGTTATTGTTTTTTTTAAACCAAGCTAGGAGGCTACCTTTTCATCCCACCCTCCTCTTGCAAGCTAAGTAGAAACAATACTACCACTAATATAGTAGAAACCTAATTACAATAATGTCAAGACTCAAATCGATGTCTAGTACATAACAAGCATATACTAACACACTATCACTAAATTGTGCTAAGGAAGACAACATAGTATATATCTCGTTATAAAAAAAAACTCCATATATGTCAAATACATTTTGTTATTGGACAGCTAAAAGTTTCATTTAGTGTTATAAACTCAATAGGTAATATTTAATCGATTTAGATAGATAATCTATTCATTCAAAAATCAAAAGTGTGTGCATTTACGTACACTTCATATGTATATGTGTGTCTACTTGTGTATGTATATGTACTTCTGTATGGATCTATCTATGTATATTTACATACACATGTATATCAATATGCATATGTGCATGTAAACAATTTGTGGATTAATATGTATGTATCAGAATTGGGTAAATTTTATTCTGAAGTCCCTAACATAGTTAGGTCGAATTACATAGTAGCCCACCTACGCTACTATACCCTTTACAAGAAGAACAAACTTGTAACAACTCACTCCTTATAGATTGAGTCTACTTTTGTAAACTTTACAAATCTTTTTGCTTATTATTTCTATGATGTTCGTTTTGGAATTGTGCTTTCTATCATTTCTTTCCCTCCAAGTGTGGAAGACAGTGGCTGAATAAAGGAGTAGTAAATTTTTATTTCTCTGTCCATTATCCTTTCCCAGAAGAATGATCATCTCACTAGGGTTACGAAGTTGAATGAGGGTTGATTCAGTATTGCTGCAGACCAAGCTCCATAACTTCTTGACAAAAGGGCACATTTTGAAAAGATGTTCATGTGATTCAGTTCCATCACAGAAGTAGCACGTGTTGATGGTTCCCGGGTACCATTTCTCTAGTTTATCCATTGTAGCTAGTGAATGGTTCGCCACTCTGTATAGACTCATAGACCATTTAGGAACTTCATATTTGGTCCAGATGTATTTGGTACAGCTGCCTTCTCCTCTGTTGCGAATCAGATCCCAAGTATCTCTACTCAAGTCATTTTGAATCCAGGTGCCTCTATGTATGGTGAAGAGATGCTTTATTTGTTGCCAGATCGTCATCATTATGTTGATCACCCGAGAGTAACCTTCTCTGGTGTTTGGGATGAAATCTAGCCCTTTGGGATATCTTCCCTTCATCCATCTCGCCCATGGAGAGATCCCATGGTTGTAATAACAAATTCTTTTGACAGTAGCCCAATTGGCTATTTCGTGTGGGGTTCTGAGACCCACACCTCCTTCCTCCTTCGGGAGAACCAATCTTGCATACTTCATTGGGTGGGTACCTCCGTCCCAAATTAAAATCGAGATTGTCATCTCCATCTGATCTAGTACAGCATTTGGTACTTCCCCTTGTTGTACCCAGTAGATCAGCAGTCCTTCAATAGCCGTCTTGGTGAGGACAATTCTACCTGCCATTGAGGTTTTGGTTATAGGCCAGCGAGCTATCATGTTTTCCAATCTGTCTGTACAGTATGCAAAGTCTTTGATCTGCAGGTTGCCGCCTGCCAAGGGAAACCCCAGGTATTTCGTGGGCAAGGTGCTGCATTCAATCTCTAGTATTTCCTCAATGGGTTCTTTTAAATGCATGGAATTATCCGACATGAACAGCTGGGATTTCTGTTGATTAGTGTGTAATCCAGTCTGCTTTCCAAACTTGAGGAGGAGCCTTTTGAGATTAGTTAAGTATTGTGGTTTAGCTTCCAGGAAGACAAGGACATCGTCAGCAAATATTAGATGACTCCAGACTTTTGTACCATGTACTGTGTAGGTTTTGATTTCTTTCTTAGCTTCAACTTCCTTCATCAGTTGGGTGAAGTATTCCATTAGGATCATGAAGAGGAGCGGCGACAATGGGTCTCCCTATCGCAGACCATTGGTGCTTCTGAAGATGCCATTCGGTGTGACATTGACCAAAACTGAGAAGCTAGGGGTGCAAACACATTGCTTGATTATATTTATCCAGCTGTCTCTGAATCCCAGCTGATTCATAATCCACCAGAGCTTTTCCCAGCAAACACTGTCAAAATCTTTTGAGACGTCTAGCTTCAGGCCTATCTTCTTGTGTCCACGTTTGACCCCGAAGTCTGCCATGAATTCCCCAGCAAGCAGCCCACAATCCGCTATACTTCTGCCTGAAATGAAAGCACCCTGCTGTTCCGAGATGAGGATAGGAAGCACCACTTTCAGGCGTTCAGCAAGAATTTTGGTAAGGATTTTATAGTGAACATTGCAACAAGCAATTGGTCTATAATCACTGAGTGACATAGTTGTTTTCTTCTTTGGTACAAGAACCAGGAAAGCATGGTTAACTTGCCTTAGCATTGCTCCACCTTCCATGATCCATTCGATGCTCTGATATAGGTCATCTTTGATTGTGTTCCAAGCTTCTCTGTAGAAGTGGGAGTGGAAACCGTCTGGGCCTGGGGATTTATCTGTGCCTATGCTCCAGAGAGCTTCTTCGACTTCGGCTTCAGTAAGAGGCCTACACAGGAAATTGTTGTGAGTATTATTTAGTTTTGCTCTCCATTGGAGGTCTTCTTCTTCCTCTAGATGATCGTTCAAGGGTTTATTGTAGAGGTTTGTATATAATTCCGTAGCTTGAATTTCCAGGTCCCGCTGGCTATTCACCATATCTCCTTCATATGTGACTAGTTCAGTGATTGCATTTTGAGCTTCCCTTTTCCTCATGGCATTGTGGTATAAACTGGTGTTGCGATCCCCATCTGAGATCCATATTTGTCTACTTTTCTACCAGGTGAACTTTTCCTCAGCTGTTTTGAGATCTTCCAGCATCTTTTTAAGATTAAGTTCTTCTTCAATTAGATTGGAATTTAAAGGCTCAGTCAGCAGAAGACTTCTTACTCAGATCAAGTCCTTTCTTGTTCCTTCCAGCAGCTTTGGAATATTGACGTATTCCTTGGACCAGACTTTTAGTTTCTGTTTAAGATGCATAAGCTTCTTAGAGAAGATGAACATCGGATTGCCTTCGACTTTTATTTGCCAGGCTTCTTCTAGTATCTCGTTGTAACCCTTCCATGAAGTCCAGAAATTCACGAATCGGAAAGATCGAGGTTTCCTTTCTTTTTCATTAAGCTGCATGATGAGTGGAGCATGGTCGCTAATGTCGACACTGGCTACCTTGATTTGGACAGTTGGTAGTTGATTGAGCCATGTTTTGTTGACTAGGGCTCTGTCTAGTTTACTTGCAATGCGTTTCTCGGGTTTTCCTTCATTGTTCAACGTGAACACTTCCCCTCCAGTCATGGGTAGCTCGCATAACTCAGCTATATTGATTGCATAGTTGAAAGATTTTATGATTGCTTCCTCAACAAGACGACCTCCTTTCTTTTCCTCTAGTAATCTGACATTGTTAAAATCCCCCATCAAGATCCAAGGATCTTTGATGGTCTTAGATAGATCGACGATGTCCCTCCATAAGCTCTGTCTTTGGTTATGATGATTGAAGGCATAAATCACAGAGAAAACCATCTTCAGACCTCCTTTATTAGTGCAGGTGGCAGTAATCATCTGATCCATCTTTTTGTAGGTATTGACTTCCCATATATTTGGATTCCATCCAAGACAAATTCGTCCTAGATCCACTTCCTCCAGGTTATTTATATGTGCCCAACCTCTCAGAAAGACAGTGTCTGTATAATTTGAGTTGCATCTCTTTATTTTTTTTTCCGATAATTGCAGCTAAAGAAACTCCACTGGAACTAATCCAGTTCCTAACCTCCCTTCTTTTTGTAATCTTATTGATGCCTTTAACGTTCCAGGATAGAACAGACATTTAAGTCTTTTTGTTGTTCCTGGTTCGCCTTGTGGGATCCTTTTCTTTTCCCTTCTCACAACCTTTAGATTTCGATTGGCTTCCTTTTTCCTTCTGTGGGGTTTGTGGGGCTTTCTCTGACTCCATAGTTGTTATTAGTTCTTTCTCTTCATGATCTGAATCGCTTAGCACACTGTATGGATTTGCATCAGGGTTTGGGATTTCTCCTTCCTCCGTCTCCTTGGAAGCCTCTTTATTTGTAGCAGTGGGTTTCCAGACTTTTTTAGGAACTTGGAATCCGTCGTTGGACTCCTTCTCCTTCATCTTTTCCTTCTCATCTTTAGGACAATCATCAGTTCCGTGGCCAAAAGCGCAGTAATGAGAGCACTTTTTTGGTAAGTATTCATATTTTATAGAGAAGGATATCTCCTCTTTGCCCAGGATATTAACCTAGACCTTGTCCGGGGTTTCTTCTTCTGCTTCAATCTCTACCAGAACTCTTGCTTCATCTGCACCAGATGTTTCCATGGATCTTGTCTCCACGTGCAAGACCTTCCCCACTCCTGAGGCAACCGTGCCTGCAGCCTTTCTCGTCCATGTCTTCCCGTTTGATGGGATTCAGATCCATATAGGGATCGTTGCCATGTCTTCCTTTACTAGATCATCTCCATAACAATAGTGCTTAGCGACGGCGAGATGGCTATCAAACCAGCGTGGGCCGCTATTCAGACAAGTTTTCTTGTCATCTGCATTGGAGAACCTGATAAGAAAGAATCCGTTTTCTTTTGACAGAAGGTCAAAATCTCCTTTAGGGTTCCAAACCCTGCGAATCCAAGCTTGAAGATGTGGATAAAAAGGCCCTTTTCCCATGACGTAGATAGATATAGGGAATTCCCATACGTCTTTCATGAGTCCGTATTCATCTACATCTAGATCCACGATCACCTTGCCGTCCTTCTTCTTTGGCTTGGGGAAACTCAAGGTTTCCTTCTCCTGTGCAGGGGTTCTCTTCACGACATCGATCCAAAGTTTCCTCTGTTTGGCGTCGTTCTTCTCAGGGTTTTCCAGGGTATGGTTTTTTGGTGGTTGGGAAGGTTGGGGTGCGGGTGAGGTGTTGGGTGGGGCGTTTGGTGGGGTGGATGGGATGGCATGCCTCGAGGAGGGTGCCATGATCGCCGGTCCTTCTCAGGATCGCCCTGGCTATCGCCAGAGAAACCCTAGGAGACAGAGGGGGCTGTTATCAGTTATGTTAATATGTATGCATGTATGTATGTATGTATGTATGTATGTATCTATTGCGTATGAAGATGTACACGTGTATGAGTGTGTATATCTTCCCATATACATGTATGTAACGAGTGTCTATGAGCATATTATACACATATTTTGCATGTATACTTGTATATCTATGTGCGAATATGTGTGTATTTAAGTGTGCATCTATTATGTATTCATGTATATGAATATTCTCATGTTTAGGCATGTATACATGTATATGTGAGTGATTGTATGTGTATGGGATGTTTGCATTTACACTTGTATGTGTTACATTGTTTGTTTTTTGTTGTGTACATATATATGGTACCATGTGTATATGTGCATGTCTATATATAATTAATAAATACATATATATATATATATTTATATTTATACATATTATTGATATAGATATGTAAGCAGTTATGCAGATATGGTATACATATACTCGATAGTATAGCCATTGTGTTGCAGTTTTGTTGGTTTAAGGGTAGGCATGTATGTGGGTATGAAAAACATACATGAATCGGTATAACAAATATAGATTAATGGGTATGCGGGTATATGTATATCCATTTATATCCCTACCCACATATGTCGTACAAAGACCACTTGTGCATATCACTCATTATGCAAAATGTTCAACAAATCCTCGAGATAGTTTGCGCTTTGCAATGCATTTATTTGAACACAACATGTTGCACCATCTACGTTATTTCATATGTCAGCATAAATGGGCCTACTAGTGGTACATCTTAGTTTGTTTTGTGCATATATTGCACATTGGTTCACTCTTATATATTGGATATTTATATCACGTTTAGATTATGGAAAAATTCTTTGATATTCGACATGGCACCAGGGTAATTCCACTAAACCTAACCCTACACTCACCACCTATCCATATAATCAAATGTCTGATTTGGATATCTTAAGACCCAGAAATAGACATATATAGACATCTACAATTAGTTCGACGGAAATTTCATTATTTATGACCCTGACGATTTTAATGCCAAAATGAGTGAATTAAATCATGAAAATTTACCAGGAAGATCTAAATGCCATGATCTTTTCAAATATGCAATAATATTTCATATTGTATGTGTCTGTGGGGGTCCCCACATTTGTAAGTGAAAGAAGTTGAGTTATTTCAGTAGAATTTCGATGCTGATTTTCAATGGTAAAATGAAGGAATCAAGTTATAAATTTTTGCAAACACAGTGGTTAGACATAAACACACTAGATTATATGATAAATTTATATGAAAGGTCAGGGTAGGATCTGTGTCTTGATGAGTTAGGGCACAAATGAAAAAAAAAGTCAAGTCTGTTACATAGTTACAAACTTCAATTACAACTTAGATTTTAAAACTTACAGTTCCAAGTTACAAACTTATTAACAACAAATTGTATAAGTCTAGTGTTAGTATTTTACTACCACATGGGACATTTATACATAGATCCAAGACTTTGGCTTTTTCAAAGTATTTATCTAGATCTCTATAGAAGATTGTAAAATCGAAGAAGGCAATATATAGGTCCTCAAATTTAAGAAAACCAGCTTCTAGAGGCAAGAGATTATTATTTTTTTGCCAAAATACCCAAGATGTAGTAGTAGTCGGGCCTAGGATCAAATTTCTCAAAATTTACTTTTGAGCCTATGCCATTTCACAAAATCATGGCCCAAACTAGACTTTTTAGTGCGAAATTTCACCCTATTTGGCAAAACTTCACACCTAGGGAATTTTGTTTTCACAAAATTACGTCCCATTCTTAACATTTGTGCGTTTCGATGTCCAATTGTACGTTTCAACATTCGATTGAAAAAAAATCAAAAGTTTAGACAAAAATTCACAATTTTGATCGAAATCTTGTTCCATGCACATCTCCGTCATCTCTCTTCCCTCCCTTCTCCATTTTTCTCATCAACTAGAAGGGTCATTTCTGCCAGTTTGGCTGAGCAACCATCATAGGAAACAACAATGTTAGCCAGGAGCTGCCACCGCTACCTCCATGGTCCACTTGGCAGTAGTGGGAACCTAGGCTCCCTTCACTGCTAAGCAACAACAATGGAGCAATGCTCTTGCACCCGCCAACTACAATAGACAGCTATCGTGACAATGGCCTCAGTGCCCACTCATCGTAGATTGGCCATCATTAGCCCATAAATTCTCCTATGTTAAGGTCTTTGTCACCGTGACGCCAAAAAATCCTAAGTGTTTATGATGTAGGACATATTAGGCTTTATTCTACTTGTTTTTGCTTTGTTTTATTTTTTATGGACCTAAGCACAAACTATCTAGTTTGTGTTCTTAGTCTTAAATGTTTTATGTTTTTCTTTATTTTAGGTTTTATTTAATTTCGAATTTTATTAAATAAGACTTTATTTCCATTGCATGTAAGTCAAGTCATGTAGTGTTATAAAAGCCAGCCTTGAGGCCGATGTCGAGACAGTCAAATATGAATTAGAATTTTGTGAATTTGTCGTTTATCTTCTTCTTTCTTCTTCAAAATGTGTTCCACGTCAACTTCTATTTACAATTTCACAAAAAATGGTGTTTTCCTTCTCTAACTCCCCACACACCTTCCATGTGTATGCTTGAGCATATCTTTCTTCTACCTATCGCAGAACATCTTACATGTGTTGGTGACTTCATAATTTAGCTTCTTACTGGCTCTATCTCACTGCTCTCACTACACATCTTTCCGATGACATCCAAGGAAGGGATTTATATCAAAATTGACAAAATTTTGCTTGAAATGTTGATTTTGGCACCATCAAATACGATATTCTGTGAGCATATTAATAGGATTGCAAATATCAATATACTGATGGATATACTAGATTTTTCCAATCACCACCATATGTCAACAAAATCTACAAGTATATGATAGAAATATCAATTTTTGCATGCTTGAGCCAATTTTTGTTGTTTGAGAGGAGAAAGTGTGGGTGCAAGGTGGATTTTGCAATTGGGGATTAAATTAGCCTATTCCAAGGTATTCCTTTATATTACCTATTATTTCTCTCATTTACACCTCATCTATCCTTTATATTACCTATTATTTTGCCATCCAAAAAGGATTGGCAGCCCAGTTTGTTGCTCGTACTTCTATGAGAGCATTTATGTAATCTTTTGATTTATTTTGATCGACCATTATATAATCTCATCCAAAAAAGCCTAATATTGGCAAAGATCCCCCAATCTACATCTTAATATATCATCCTATTTGTATGTGGTCTACAACACTATCTCATAATATACATTATAATTATAATAATATACCTACATACTACTATATACAACTAGGAAGCACAAGCACTTCCATATGGCCCTTTGTCCGTGTCAGACATGTTTTGGACACAGACACTTCCTGGACACGGCCTGAAATGTTTTGGACATGGACAGGACGTTTCCCATCTATTTTGGTCTATTTTTGCACCCCAGACACTTCGTAGACATGCCCCAGACACTTCTTCGACACATCTGTGTAGCTACAGCTGCTACAACAGCCTATTTCTGAGTAAATTCTAAGTATACCGCTTCTATTCAACTATACTTGTCACTGAGAAAATGTTACACTACAAAATATCATAAAAATAGTCAACATGTAAAATCTAAGATGAATTAGATATCATGAATCATTTGATTGAGTAATGTTAAGTCATTTTCTATATATGAAATTATGCTATATTTATTGAAAGTAAATAAATCAACAGTTAGGTCGATACATCACTTTTTTTTCTACTACACACAAACATAGGTAGATCCATGTTTGTAAACAATTATACAGTCACTTGTTCTAAAATTCAACTATATATACTAAAAGTAATGCAACAATTAGGTATCTATTTCATATAATATATCTCGTACCATGACACATGCATACCTCAAATTCTTATATTATTATGCATATAAATATATATAATTCTAGGTAAATATTCAATATATTTAGATACATGCACATATAAAGACATACATTATACACACATTTGTATATTTAAAAAATCTTTCTCATCTAGAGTCATGTCTGTGTCCTATATTTTAGAAAATTGGTGTCTTGTGTCTGTGTCTAGAAATGTGTCCATGCTTCCTTGATATACAAGTGTAATTTGCAATCTTTTTTTAGTTATAGGCTAATTACTATATCTATGTTCTTATTACTAGAATTATTTAGTATAGAGAGGAAGAAAATGTACTACTAAGCAACACACTAATAATATTTGTGAAAAAGTACAGATTTTGAAACGTCCTATTCTTATTTTTGTTTATATATTGCACTTGCTACAAATATCCCACATGATGGACGTGATCGACATGGTGACTACACATGGTGACTATATTCTTATATTATCACATCCCCACAACATGCATATAGTGGACATGGTAATAATGCCTTTAATGTTCATTCGACTATTGTGAATTATTTGTGGGGAATTCACTACTGTATATCAAGATCATGTGGTAATAAATGATGGCGGAGAAACAAGGTGTCACTTTAGTGATGTTGCCTAACTTCCTTCACAATTATGAAGTCAATTGGGAGAGTCAGATTAACTTTGAACAAGAGAAAGAGAAAACCATAGTATAGTTTATTTCAGAATCTACGATGATGCATATGGTGACGTAGGCCCAAGTTTTATAGAAATCATCACTTCAAGCAACTCATTTTGAGCAATGGCCGCCAAGAAGGGGTGGTCAACCATCACATCGGCCATACAATTTGTAGTTTTTCTTTCACTAAAATAAACTAGCATCTAATTAACTAAAGCATGTATCTTACTTGTATCTAGAAAACTCTAAATATCTAATAGTAGTAATATCTACACTCTGCCTTCCTTCAAATTTGCATTTTCTTTACTCAAAAGATAATACTTGAAGTACTTCCCTTGTATATTGAATACATGATGTTATTACATAAGTATGTGTATTTAAGTTTATGGATTGTGCTAGTAAAATTTCACAACATAATTCCTACCTTTTGTCATCAAATCCTTCATCAACATCTCCGAGAAACATGCCTGATTCCTTATCTCACATGAAGCCCCCCCCCATATTCAACTTAGAATTTTATTGTATAAAATGATGCACTTAGATGTAGAGATTACACATGTAAAATTTCATGCTTTAATTTTTCTATTTTGGCGTCAAAGTGGCCATGATTGCATCTAATCAAAAATTTTGTCGGTATATCAATAAATACCTATTTCCATGTTGTCAAAACAACATCGATATCAAATACCTCATATTTTGTGACATCTGCCTCACATTATGGTTGAAAAGAAGTTTCAAACTATTGTCTACAATGAGTCAATTTCATGTACCTACCTCCTTCAATATGAAGACACTTATCCACTCTAAATGATTTCTATTTTACACAATTCTATAATCTAGTGACAAACTCAAATATTACTGAGAAACTTGCCGAGGATGCACCTAAGTGGAAAAGGGAGAACAAAATGAAGTGAAGAATTAGCCGCGGAACAACATGGAGCCATCTATTTCCTCCCAAGTAATCTTTGACCCAACTAAAAGATTTGACTTGTAGTAATGTTTAAGGACCAACAACTATGGGATATAAATTTGCAGAGTGTGTAGTAAAAGATGCACAATGACCGTAGATGATGTTTTCTATTGACTTTGTGGCTTGCATGTGTTTGCAAAAGGAATCACCTTCATTAGATTTAGAGTAGAAGTTGAGCATCACAACTCATCTTAGTAGGTCATGCTTGAGGGTGAGGGTGGTATAAATGGGCATTAAGAAGTCTAGAAAACTAGGCTAGTTGATTTGTGACAATAATACGTTGATTTGATGACACTATCCTCTTCATCTTCCTCATAGGTTGGTACTAGAGTTGTAAATGGATATGGGTAGACCCATGGATCCGAAATCCGGACCCTTAAAAAACCCGCCACGAGTCTAATATTTTATAACCGCATACCCTTGGACCCATATACCCTTAGACCCGCATATAAGTGGGTCCAATAATGGTTACACTTGAACCCAGACCCGCTCGACCCATGTACCCGCTATACATAAGTAGCTACTTAAATAATATGATATATATATATATATATATCATATTTTACTAGTCAAACTAATAAAATTATTGAGATTATATTCTACCCTAACCACAACAAGGTTGAGACTAGTCATATAATTAAGAATTAACTATTCTATTTTACAATAATGAACATCATATGTAAACTTAAAATCAAAATATCTATTAATTTATATTACTTTCTACATAAGTTAAACATTAAGATGATGACTACAAATATGTAAACAATTAACTCAATTAATGTTAATGTATAAAATTAGCATTATCTAATATAACTATTTCTTGTTAATATATTATATAATAACAATATCTTGATGTACTAAAATATATAGAACATAGTCATTTTTCTTACATAAACAATATGATGTTTTATAGAACTTCTTACCCGCATACCCGTACCGCATACCCACTATTATTGCGGGTAAGGGTATGGTGCGGGTCTAACTTTTGTATTATGCGGGTCTAGAACTGGAACTGGACCTACTAAATTAGATGAGTATGTGTATGGGTATGACCAGACCCGCACCGTATCCGCACCGTTTACACCCCTAGTTGGTACATGCAATTCCAAGGGTTTTGAAGGTTATTTTGGGATGCAAATTAGTAATTGTTGTGGATACAAATCTCGATTTGATATTTGGAAATGGCCGATCACATGAATAATCTTTTAAACATAATGTTTATGCCCCAAGATTGTGAATCCCATTCTTAGATTACCCCATTTGTCTTGCATAACAAGAATCATGAAGGAAATTTCAGGGGAAATAAAAGATTGTGGCTCTTTGCAAAAAGAGACCTGGTGGTGGAATGACAAAGTGCAAAAAGTTATGAAATATAAGAAAGGAGAATTATTGGAGTGACCTGGATCTCGAGATAGTGGTGCATTATACGGATACAAGCTGGCAAAGAAGGAATCCTAGAAAGGAGTTCAAGAGGTTATTTCTAGATGCTTTTAAAAGATGAATAAGAATGTGGACGCTAAGGCGGGGTAAATGTATAAGAAATTGGGTTGTATAAGAAAGGGAAGAGCAATAGTGAATCCCTAGCATTATATTTTGAGAATGTATCATATCCCAACCTAAAGGGCAATTAGTTGTATGGTTTCATTGTTAACAATGATTAGGCGTGGGAGGGGGGTGACCGGACCACACCCTCTCATGCCTCAAGAGTTTACCGTGTCGGTCTCGCCCGGGGTGGGTTCTCTCGGTTACCAAAAAAATGAGTGGAAATGGAACATGATTACAATCACCATTGTTTCCTTGAGACATGATGGCACCATTTCTGGTGGAGCTTAAGGTGAATGAATCATGCAGTGTGGAGGCTAGTTGTAGTTGTTACAACTCCAATTTTCGGGTTCTTTTGGTGAGAAATGTAATTTCTCCTATTTAAGATATTTGAACAAATAATGATATGATTTGTTTTGAATAAAAGGATTTCATTTACAATAGCCTTGTTGGTTGTTTTGTGGGCTTTATTGGCTATTGGGCCCAATAACAAGGAAAAGACAAAGGAAACTCCATTATTAAATGAGGAAATAAAAAGTGGAGAAAAGAAAGATGTAGAAACCTCTAGAAGGCAAGGGAATATTATCCAAAGGTGGATTTCGTGCCTCTTGGGTTTCTTGGGTCCCAAGGAGTCCAAAGTTGCAAAGATAATGCAACAAGAAAAGAAAAGATCAATTAAATATTTCTTTATTAAGGAAGAAATTGGAAACAATGATAAAATGTGAGAAATAAGTGGAAAGAGGTATGATTGAGTCATCTTTGGTGGATTTTCATATCCATAAGGTTTCTAATGTTAGAAGGAATTCCAATAAGGAAAATAAAAAGAGAGATAAAGAGAAATCCTCAAAAAGAGATATTTTAATAAAGAAATAGTAAGATAATGAGAAATTATGGATAGAAGGATAATGAGTATCCACTAAAAAAGATTTCAAAATATTAGAGTTTCTTGGGGTCCAAGGATTCCCAATGGAGAAAGAGAAAGAGAAAATACAAATAATACAAAATAAGAGGATAATGTGATACATAATTAATGAATTTTGTGGTATGGTTAAAAAGAGGTATTTTCTACTGTAAGAAAGTATAATTTTGTACTAATGGATTAAAAGACAAGCATAAAGAGAATAAGAGAGAGGATTTTCAAATTCGTAAATATCCAATAAATATGGTTTATTAAGAAGATAATTAGGAGAGAGAAGATTGCTTCTCAATGAAGGAATATGTTTCATTTTGGGAAAGGGACTTGTTAACTTGTGGATGATCATCCTAGGGCTTCGTTACCCTCCCCTATATAAGGGTAGAGCCCATGGCCAAGCCCAAGGAGATCCCACACATCTCTCTCTCTCTTCTCCTTCTCTTTTGCATGCAAACCCTAGCGAAGAGGGTAGTTTGAAGCCTGGAGTTTCGAGGGGGCTAGATGGAATGTGATGGAAGCCTGTTGATCTTGCAATGACCGGAGGAGGATCGGTTATCATCTCCGAAGCTTTAACCTCACACAGCCACCTGCTCCAGGCCTGCACGACGTGTAGAGCGTCGTAGGCTTGACACACTTGAGCTAGCCACCTAGGCTGCTAGCTGGGCGGCACCCCAGGTGGAGCGGAGGATAAAGGAGTTTGGGTGGCCATTGGTGGTGGTCCGCGAACCCTAGGAAGGGATGGGCATCCCCGCGTAGGGCTGCAATCGGTGCCAGGTCGGGCGTAGTGAGCTTCAAGACGACTAAGTGACGGTTGGACGTTTTTACCCCTCTGGGGTGTGAAGAAACATCAACTTACGCAAGGGCAGTATCGTAATCTGGTTATATTTTCAGCCAAGCAACGTATTGCATGGGATTGCTGACGTGCCAGCATCCCATTAGCCCAAGTAAGTAAATCTTGCAAATTTTGTATCTTTTTATTGGTAGCTCGGATCGATACATGTAATATATCAATTTTGCTCAGAAGAATGTGATGAATCCACTAAAAATAGATTTAGAAGCTAATTCATATTGCAATTCGAAAAGTAGTGGAAGTTATCAACTTTAATGCATTAATGATTCAGAAACCCTAATTTGAGATGATTAATGTATTGAGAAGGGTTATGTAGATGATTAAAGTTGATATTAACATGTTTATTATAAAAATACACATCAAGATCTAAAAGGATGAACTTTATACATAATTGGATTAATTTAGAATTCCATGTACATGAATGAGCTTTAATGTGCCTTGAAACCCTAATGTTAGTAATTATGACTCTTAATGGCTTTAATTATTCAAATTCGTGAATAAAGCTAAGATATGATGATTCTAAGCTATTTTGAGTATAAAAGTTCCTAATTGTGGATAAATACCCTTAATATGGTAATTAGGGTGGAATTAATAATAAATAGAGTTCATATGTGAATTAGACCACAATGAACTATGAGTTGTTAATCTGGAAGGAACCAAAGATGATAATTGGACCTAATGATTATAAAGGATAAAAATGGTAGTTTTAATGTAAAAGAGGCATAATAGAATTATTTGACTTTTAATTGTGTCTATGATGTTGAAATTAGGGTTTGCAGACTAAAGAGCATTAGAAATAATAAATATGAAGGCTAAAACCCTAATTGCAATAGAAACCCTAAAAGTGGACTAGAAACCCTAGGAAGCGAGCTAGGTTTAATAGACCTTGATGGCCTAATCAATGATAGAAAAAATGGATGTATATTTCAGGATCATCTTGTGTGCTTGCTTGTTTACTGGATTTCTTGCTTAGTTGGATTATTTATGCACTCAAGTCAGCCTAACAGGTATGTGGTTAATTATGGTTAATCACATTAGTTTCCCGAAGGTTTTCCAGATGATTCATCGCATTGAATGCAACCTATCAGTTTGGATGTTCATACTTACAAATCATAAAGTCACTATGATTATCACAATAATAATATAAGTATGTATTCTCATACCTACATGCCACCCTGATGGATGATGCCAAAAGGTCAAGCCCAAGAGGGAAGACCCATGGGCACCATGAGTGGTGACCCCAAACATCAAGCTCGGGATTGAGAAGGTGGTCTTTATTGGATGACTCACAGGTACAATGAGAGGTGACCCCAGGCACCAAGCTCGGGATTGAGAATGTGGCCTTAAGTCATTGGCAAAAGAGAAACCCTAAGGAGGGTGTGCCAGGGTTAGGACAAAAGCGGTGGAGAATGTCACACTGAAAGTGTAAATTGGCTTGTTAATTAACTTGATTCTGATATTTAGATTGTTAGCCATATTTGTGAAATTTTGGTTGTCCCCACATACCGACATATTCATTTATACTGACCAACGTTTTGTTTGTCAGCGTTTTAGGTATAAATTGAAAATGGCAAACAGTAAAGTGACACATTGTGAAATTAAGAAATAAAGTGCAAGGAGGACTAATTAGAATAGTGTCCAGATGTGGATAGAAGTTAGATATCCAAGTTTTTGAAAAAGGTATGCAAAGTTTTATTTTATACTAGATTTCAGTATAGTTTGGTAGAGTTTTATAATTATTACTGATTATTTGTCGAACCTTTGATCCTATTAATTGGGATAACGGCTCTGACCTTCGGGTCTCCCTTAAATGGGGGTTACCGGGAGACGGGGTCGTTACAGTAGTTCTCTTCCTACTGGTGTCTCTAAATACTTAAAAACAAAGAAAGATTCCATGATGACATATTTGAATTGTCACACTCTTTATATGTGAGTGTAAGTTAGGATTTTAGTACGAGGGATGTCGTACAATAGCTTACTATGCATGAAATTGTGTGTCTGTTGCAAGTATTTGACTGGATACACTCCTCTAACATATTTGTATGGTACCAGGGGAATTTACTTCATGTCATCCCATCCCTATCATGTGCACCCATGATCTAATAATATCATAGTTTTGAGGTGGTCAGGAGGTCACCTGATTTGGTTGAGTGCTCATGCCACCTAGGCTGCCCATGTGGTCCCTAGGTAGTCAACACCCACCCAGGCAGTTACCTAGCCACCCAGTCGCCCTGGGCAGTTGTCTATGTGGGTCAAGAAGTTGGGTGTCCAACCAGGTGACCCCCCCTGAGCGCCCTACCGGCTAGGCGATGCCCGAAGGGGTACCTCAACAACTATGAATAATACAAGGTAAGGATTATTTTTAAGAAGTTTCCTCTATCTTAACATTATCCCTACATCCTTGATAAAATGTCAGGTGCAGAAATGAATTTTGAATTTTATCTTCATATATAATTTTGTTAATTTGTAACTGCAAAAGACTGCAACGAATGAGTTTGGAGTGCAAATGAAAACCAATTTAGGAAATCGCCCCAACTAATGGGTTTATCAATGACCTCATGGTACTAGAATGATGGATTAGTATGTGACCACACTCCAAAAGGATCTTACATGAATTTCCAGCCAATTATTTCCTACCAATGTATTTGGCTTCCTTTGATAAAATTGAAGGGCCCAAACAACATACACCCACACATGCTTTTGATGAGATCACCCTATCTGAGGGGTCATTGTTCGAAATTTTCCATGTCAAAGGAATTCTTCCTTGATCATTTCTCAAACATTATCATGCCCCCTTGAGCAGTTATAAATTCAGGCAAGCTGAAAATTTTGGGATACATGATTTATGCATGAAATTTGTGTAAAAAGCGGTCAATGGAAAAAATGGGAAAAATTAGAAGATATATAGACACACACACATGTATGCATAAGTATGTATATCTATTGCACATATAAATATTGCACACACACACCACACACACACACACACACACACACACACACACACACACACACACACACACATATATATATATATATATATATATATATATATATATATATATATATATATATATATATATATATATATATATATAGACCCACACACACATCTATTGCATACATATATAACATACACATATAAAATAAAAATACACACACACATACACTCAAATCAAGTCAAAGTATTAGATAGTATAAACAAGAAAGCATGTGAAAAAACATATAAAATGGGAAGAAAACGTAAAAACACAAATTATTCATGAATAATACAAGAATAAGATTTGGAGTTATTCGTCCATTTGATACGTCTAGCAAAAAATCCACTTTTTAAACACGACCTTTTCAGAAAGACGAAGTATATTGTGACTATGCCCTTGAGCAATACCAAAATCCTAAACAATTGCATACATATCCCACTTTACATCATCAGAATATTATGACAAACCCACTGTTCTTATTTGTCCATTCTGGAGTTTGAGCCTGATGGTTGGTATTGTGTATCCACAACATCAGATAATTCGAAGCATGTTTGGTAGATGTCACTGATAAATATTTTTGTGATTAGTTCAGTCAAAATATGACTTGCTTTCAGAATCAGTTAAAACCAATTTTCAAGAAACAAACACATTTAAATCACAATTCACATTTAATAAACCAATTATGAGAGGAGTCAATTGTTTAGTTTCTACAACTTTAAAGCTTATCACATATGATAAAGATACAACGGCAGAACACAACATCAAAACCTGGTTGAAACTTATGTAGAAGGAAGGAACGTCTGACAAAATAGTAAGACATGCAAAGAAGATCAATACATTTGTATATACAAGGAAACATGGCTAAGATGAAATTCTGGAGGTGCATGAAACATGCATCAAAGCATCATATGAACCAATACCATGAAACCAAGTTGTAGGCCAACACTTCACACAACAAACAAACTACTGAGGATCTTAAAAGCACAAAACCATCAATAACTGAATACTCACAATCAATATTATAGAAATATGCATAATAGGAACTCATCCATGATACCATAGATTGCACGCAACAAAGATTGAGCAAAATGACTTGCTAGGGGATTAGTGTGATGATGTGTTGATTGTTGATTGAGAAAGAGAGAAATAGTTTGGAGTCACATTGATGTATCAACTCTCAACAGACTAGAGACAATAGCCAATAGGTTTTCTATATGGAACACATATGGAAAGTAGGTAATATCAGATAGGCATGGATCCAATAATGTCCCATGGGGGGATGGAAAGGGTAATTGGGTATGATAAACAAGGAGTAAGATGCCATGGCATCTAAACCTTCTTTAAATAGAACAAATGACGACCCAAGAAGCACTGAGCCATCAATAAAAAAACAACCAACAAACTTATTAAGAGATGGAGGAACCAGTAGATGAAATATGGAGTCACTCGTGTTATCCTTATAGAAAAGAGGAATCATCAATGGAGGAAACATTTGTTGTCAATGCACACTTGTGGAAATACGAAGAACGCTGATTGAGGAATGATAATTATTTATAATCAACACAATTTATATTAAAACAACCAAACCAAAATATAAAGCCAACATGGAATTTGTTGGAGTGCATCCATTATCCAAGTGGATTAATCAAATAAGTTAAAAAGTATGGCTGAGGACAAGTTCTGATTGAGGATGATTCAAATATATGAATTATGAGGAACTCTGATGGCACCTTCTGGACTGCAAAGGATTCCATTCAATGAACTCCATGACATCGTACGTCCATAAGAGGCCATCATCTAGAAAATAAGATTCCATTTAAAAAATAAAGTCACTCTTGTAACAAATCTAAAAATAAGGGTACAACTTGAAATAGGACGAACAAGATATAATTTGAGAGTCCAACATGCCAATCTAGTTGTTCACCACTCACCTAAAGAAATATCTTAGATGAGAGAATAGACGATAGAGTAATATATCCCAAAGGACCCAGAGAGAGATATATAGGAAATTTCTCAATATGATTAAGAAGGGATGCAACATAAATCAAGATAGAGAGAGAAATTATGATCAAGGAGATACAACATATCTCAAATCAAGTCATACCTAGGGTTAATCCTAGTTTTACATCATTGTAACGAACCACCTAAATGCATATATGAAATTATGGTTAAGTTGACACTAAATACATAAATCCAAAAATTTTCTTTCTTATTATTACATAAACCATCATGTATATATCATTTTTATGATCTCATAGCATATTTTACTTTATTTTTGTGACTTACCAATTTTAGTTATGAATTTGTAAATTTCAATAAATCAGAAAATCCATAAAAACATGTATTTATTATTCGATAATCTGGTGATCAAAACCATGCCATAAATTAGAGAATAGTTTGCTAATTTCAATGCATATTTTTATTTTATTATGGGTTGTATATAATTTACTATGAATTTTAGAAATCCTGGACAATTATATATTCCCAATAAGGTACCTGTATAATATTATCCATCTTAAAAACCCAAATGATATGGTCCAATAAGGGTTTGACAACCGGACCATGCCTACAAAAAGGCATACATAAAGCTCAATGCAAGATAAATCAAAATAACCAGTGAATGGACAATTTTACGCCTAACTTGTGTGGAAAAAGAAAAATAGAAACAAGGCATTCTTGGGGTTTCAAGCACAAGAATCCTACTCGACTCCCACCCCACGATATAGAGCAAGGTAAAAAAACCCTAGGCTGATGATCTTACTCCATAATGGTGGAGATCAGATTACATTAAAAATTAGTGCAGGAATTGACACCACAAAATTGGTTGGTCATCTCAAAGAAAGTGAAACAGGAAGGAAGAAAAATCATGGAGAAATAGACTAGAACAAGGTGTGGCTTGCTAAAAGAGGAAGAGAGACGAAAGATGGTATTTTACCAAGGAATCTGGCAACTTAAGGCATGCGAAGCTTCTTAAG
Organism: Alisma plantago-aquatica; assembly: GCA_963693085.1. NCBI lineage: Eukaryota > Viridiplantae > Streptophyta > Magnoliopsida > Alismatales > Alismataceae > Alisma > Alisma plantago-aquatica. Next base: position 149,973,405 of record OY856414.1, on the reverse strand, counting down.
ATCACCACAAATACTTAGGACCTAATCCTATTCCATGAGGACAACCACCTTAGTCTGTCAGAAAAGCTCTGGTAAGCAACATAAGTCTGAGTTTAGGGGGAAGAAGGGGACCTTACAATGTAAACTTGCACCATCCCTTGACTTGACCATCTCCCAGGATCGTGGGTTACAAAGGAATTTCTCTTTAAGAGATCAAAGAAAGTTGTATGGTTCACAAACTTCCTGTGCAAACATGTGTTTAAGTTGATAGATATGGTGATCGAGCAATCAAACTAGTGGCAAAGAAGTAGAATATCACGGTCAAATATACTCAGGGACTCACTACTTGTGGGAAGGGTATTCTTCATTAGACTTTGTACAACAAGAAAAAAACAATCTTGAAGTGGGATTTAGGCAAACCCTTTATAGTTCACGCCAAGGCTTAAATTAGGGTTCAGGTAAAAGAGAAATGTGATCACAAATTCAAAAAGGGAATAATCACAAAACACCAGTGAATGAATGGAGAGAAATCTAGGTGAGAATGTCAAGACAACTTTTGATGCAAAATAGGAGGGTGTCTAGATAGATGGAAAGTCACAAGCCATTTGATTTTTTATCAGTCTATCGCGAGTCCAAGTTTATGGAAAGGCAACATGACAAGAAACTTTAGAAAAGAAATTTGAGATAAATAATTAAGATCTCAATTGGTTTATATTAGGATCATTATTTAGATATTTTCTTTCCTAATTAAATAGAGGGTTTTAGCATTGTCCAATAAGGATGAGGTTTGGAATGTAGAATCCGAATTTTACATTACTTTCCACTACTGGGGTTCCAATATTTTATTTGATATTGTTAGATCTTAACCTATATTTTCTCTTCTTAGTGAAACTAAGACATCTAGGGTTACTTGTTTAATGTGAAACTTGACTCATAATCAAACTAAAACATAAGGAACCCAAATATCTCATTCATTTTCACTTTAGTCATCATTAATAAATTATCCAATGGATTAGGGTTAGAAAATGTTATTTCTATATTTCTTCACCAAATAAATATCTTTATGAATAATGTGTTGACATTAAATTTGTTTTAGGATTATCTCCTCATGACTAGATTTATGTGCTTTTTATGCAATTGTATTCATTATTTAATTCAAATCTCCTTTCGAAGATGACGTTGTCCTTCCATCTATTATTATTTATACCCATTTAATGACTATTAATGCATTCTCATTATTTTTATTAACTGGATATGTTCTAACTCATTTCTACCATTTATTAAGTGATTAGCCAAACTAATAGAGGGTTGGGGATAAATTAGTATATTTATATATTAATATTATCTATTATATGAACCTCACCACCTACTATATCATGGATTATTCTTTATTAGTTCATCATAAATATATGTGTTTTTTACATTGTAGGATCTAGGATTTTTTTACACAAAAGTCATGTTATATGTATATCATCATTATTAGCCATCCAATCCTAACATGTTCTCATGCTAGGGTGTATTCTATACCTTGTTTAAGGTTTATTCTTAAATGAAAACCAAAAGAATCAAAGCCTTAGGATTAGGGTTTCTAGGTCTAAGAGGTCAAATTTTAGTATGTTAAAATTGTTATAGGCTCAAACCCAAGGGACAACATTTTCAAGAATTGTGTGATCAATGAAACCACACAAATTTATATTTATTACAATAGTTTTTTTTTGTTCGAGTGAGACAAGTTTGAAATAAAAAAACACTAGATTAAGTTTCTACTTATCAGTTGATGGAGACACTAGGGTTAATGGGTTTGACCACTGCTACCTTCTATTCACTCACTCACGACATCATGACACACATGAACATACTACATTGAGGTTAGGTAAATCCATCCTTTTAGAATTCAGATTAGAGCCGAACATTTAATTCTCTAAACTTTCCACCACATTACCTAGAGATCATCTATCTGTTTCCTCTTGAAACACCTATCTAAAATTTTGATCAAGATTTAAACTAGAATCTAATCAGCATCCATGGTCTTAGGTTTGATGTTCCCTACACCCAAGTCAAGATAAATTTGCATATATGTCGGCCAAACACATAAACAAGAAGCAAAAATACATGGCAAGGCTACTCCTCATACCCTAGAGAGGGGACTACTCAATCCTCATGGTAGTTATAACATAAATAACATATACAAAACAAAACACCATCTTCACAAAAGCTAACAGATGGGAAACTATGGTGTGTAGATGCATGTATTCTAGCTTAGGGTAATCTTGAGAGGAGAACAATAGCACACTAGATTATGCAGTTGAGGTCCTATTCTGTTGAAATGGAGTTTGACTGATCTATCGCTTTTGAGGTTAATTTGTCGAGCTATGGAGTGGTAGAGGTCGACAAAATTGGTGGGTGAAGGTGGTCGATCAAGCTATATAATCACATTGGTCGATCAAGCCACCTCTATCGAGGTCATATTGTCGACCTGAGGCTGAGGGCGATTGTCCGACCTATCTCTTTTGAGGTGGTCCATCAAGTTGCATCAGTGGAGGTCAATTTATCTAACTATTTCAAGGTCCATCACTTAATATGGTATGCAAGTTGATTGATATAACCCTTTTGAAGTTGATAGATCAAGTTGTGATGATTTGTTGACAGATTTTGTAGCCTCTTGGTGTCTCAACATGTACTCAAGTGGAGGAAATGGTCTTATATTTATAGGAGGCAGAGAGGAATTCTATCAACTTCTAGGGATTGCATCATCGGTGAGAATATGAAGGGTCACATGCTTCAGTCAACATATGAAAGTCGATCAATTGAAGTCAGCCAATAGATATTTATTGGTAAAGATCAATTATCGGATGGTCAATTTCCAAGTAGTCTCTTAATGGAGTTTGATTGGTTGGTCGATCGGTAGGTGGTCAATTGGTGAAGCCCGATTGGTTTGTTGATCATTAAATGGTCAGTTAAAGTGATCGAACAGTGGAGCTCGATCATTAATGCTCGATTGGTTGACCTCAATCAATAGAGCATACTCAGTCGTAGCTCGATCAAAAGACATGGATGGGTAGAGCTTAGTTAGTTGTATCTTGATCAGCAGAGTTCGATCAATGGAACTCGATAAGTGGAGATAGATAGCAGGACCTCCTAGGCTAGGATGGTATGAAGACATTAAACTCCTAACTAATAAAGGAACTTAATAGAAGTATCAAAATCCTAAGAAGATAACATAAAATCTAAATATAGAGAATTGAAGCTATTTATAAGGCATAATAATAAATATAAATGCAAAACTAGACTAGAAATGTGAAGAAAACTAGGATTAATATGCCTCATCATGAAGTAAAAGACAAAATAATACATTTAGTATTTAGTTCAATATTTAGTTGAGCTTGAAAGTTTAATTTGTCAATACGGTTAGTCAGTACAATATTTTTTTGTTGTCAACTTATATTCAATATCAATGAAAGATGAGAGAGTGAAACAAATAAATATGTGAATCAGATCCTAAATTGTATTCATAAATCATATTATAAAACTTCTCATATATCTTTCAATGGAAATGAATATTTTAATATAATTTATAATGTAGATGTAGATCCATGTAAGGAATTTTGGATAAATATGAGTTTGTTTGTGAACATGGGGATTAATTAATGAATTAATTAATCATTGCTTGAAAAATAGTTTTTAGTAACTTGCATCTCTAACTGGGTGTCATCTTTTGCCTATGACTAGGTAGGTATTAAAGGAGTAATTCCAAAGACTAATAGTCTTTCCTAGTGTTCTAGAAAATTGGTTCCTAATGTCAACTTTTATGAAAGAAAAGGAAAAGGAAGTTTGTTGATTAGAACTTTTTAGATTGTGGATCCGGGTGAGAGCAAAAGATTGGTAGTCCTCTATCTAACCTGGTCAACCCCTAAATATCAAGACCTGAATCATGATCCATATCATATCTCTCCAGAACCCTAAGATCCAAGATTTCTCACAGAAAGTAGATAAATGAATTCCAAATACCATAATTTCTTCAACGACCCTAATATATAGGATTTTCCTTGAAGGACACATAAACACCCAATTGACCCCATAAACCCTACTCCTCCTTGAGTTGCAATCAACACCCTTAGCATTATCAAGCCTACATATATTATAGGAAACACTATCTTGGATCAAACAAGTGATTCATATCCTCAATATCCATCCTCCACATCGGTCCTAGCACCTACAATCCTTCTATCATCAATGCTTTGAATGGGAAACCAGCCAGTCTTGCTATCCAAAACCAATTGGTTGGGTCATGGGAGCAACAAGAATGATGGATCTCTTCCAAACCCATATGATACCATGAAGGACCTGGAGTCCCCCCGATATCTCTTACCCTTACTAGAAAATATGACATCAAGGATCCTTGGTTGATCACCTCTGATGTTTTTGGGATGTGGATTTCTTTCCCCTTAACCCTCCATGTACCTTGCTTAATCTCAAAATTGATGAACAATGTGGTATTTCCTCCTCTCCTTCACTCCTAATCCCATATGTGTGCTCGCAAATCCTAACACCTTGTCACACCATCTTTGGCCACTACTTGCATTCCTTACTAGAAAATATGACATTAAGGATCCTTGCTTGATCACCTATGATGTTTTTGGGATGTGGATTTCTTTCCCCTTAACCCTCCATGTACCTTGCTTTATCTCACAATTGATGAAGAATGCGGTATTTCCTCCTCTCTTCGCTCCTAATCTCATATGTGTGCTCGCAAATCCTGACACCTTGTCACACCATATTTGGCCACTACTTGCATTCCTTGATGACTCATCAAGTTTGGGAAGCCACAATTGCCTCCTTTCAGGTTTCTAGGCTCTTAATAAAAGTCATTTCACTACTTGACTTCCATGGCTAGTATTTTGAAGTCGCACAAAGGGAAGATGAATTTCCATGGTAAATACATTTCTTTTCCCCTAAAGCGTGACAAGTCCAAGTCATACTATAGGGGTAGTTGTGTCCTTTGCCTTTATTTTAATAACATTTTCACACTGTATAGGAAATGTTTATTTTAGTGACATGACCATCTATTATTGCTTAGTCATATTTAATTTGCAATATGTCCAAAAAATTATGTGTAGATCAAAACGTAGTCAAGTTAGATATAATTTTAATTAAAAGGTTAGATAGAATTTAATGGAAATGGGTTGAACACCTGATTTCACCTCTAATTACAAAGGCGCTTTTAGCATCCCATTAAATATGTCATTAGATGAAAAATATCAAATTAGATGCTTTCAAATATTTAATACATCCCTGAATATTAGGACCAACAATGTATAAAAACTATCCAGAAATGTAGTCAAACTATGACTCCCTTATAGTTAATGTGTTTTCACTTAATATTAATAAGGGAAATCACTATAATAACGTGGATGCAGAATATTTGAGTTACAACATGAAAATTAGGTTTTAAGGTCAAATTAGGGTTCCATGCAAACAACTTGTCAATCCTAAAGACTAAATCAGATCAACACCAAAAACTAAACCCTTTCCTAGCCTGAAACCTTCAATTTAGAACTTTTGAGAAGATAATAACACTTTGTTGTTGTTGATTTTCAGGTTGAATCTTGTTTGGACATAAATCTTGAGTTGATTGGACATCATCTACTATCTTAAGACACATGTCTTAACTACAATTTTATGCAATTAAACTTGCTTTATTTACTAGAGATTCCCAGAGCTTACTCAAAGTTTATTCATTATGCAAATTTCCTTAGTTGATTCATTTCCTTTGATTTCAAAGGAATCTATGTGTATATCTTATATGGTCTAAACAAATTTGAAGCCAACACATAATCACATAAGGGTGGTTTAGGATATTGTAACAACCAAAATCTAAAGGATGATCACTAGGAGAGTGACTACAAACTAATATAATAAGGTGACATGAGTCAATTGTTGGAACAATCACCATAGAGTCCAGTTATGGGAAAAACACTACAAAGTTCATTGTTGGGATAGATTTTGGTACACCCAATGATATAGCATTATTATGGGTTTGAATGTAAAGTGAATATGAAAATTCAATTACTTACCAACATTTGTGCTTTACTGCTATATATATTGTTAATAGTACATGCACACATTTTGGTTGCACCCACTACACATCAAACAATATGCATACCTACATATTGTTTGTTGGTGTTTTAGCTATACAATTTAAGAATGAAGAATTGGACTCTAATGGTAATAATTTACAAGGCATAATGTTTACATCACTTGGAGGATTACATAGGTTATTCCAAATTGTTTTCTTTTCAAAGAAGTTGGTACTTTCCCATTTTTTGAAAATTATTTTACTCCCCAGAGGAGATATTATCTTCCCTAAATATTTTTTTGGAATCAATAATTTTTAATGGTTGTTTACAATAAATATAAATATTGGAAATGTTGAGTAACCCATCTTGTCCCTATGGTCCTCATTTCAGTGGGGATTATGGGAGTGGGGGTTGTTACAATATCCCATATCTTTTGTCTTTTAGAAGACTTCCCACATCCTTATTTGATGAGGCATTTTCAGTGACTACATAAACTACAATTTTTTCTCCAATTGTTGAATTGAATTCTTCACCATATTCAAAACAAATTGAACGTTGTGGATATCAATAGAAGCATCTATCTCTCACAAAAAACCTTTTTTTTGCAACATACATAGAAATTTGATGATACTCCTTCCCCTTCTACTAGTCCAATCATTAACAACCTCTCTTCCTCCAATCCTCCATGTCTGTACCTCTTGGCTTCTTAGTCAATTCCATTTCATCCTCTATAGAGGTTCACACAACTCATGCATACAATGTCCCTACAATCTAGGATGGAATTGATCAACTGGTCTAACATCATATTAAAACTCTACAACATTATTATGTTCATGAGTATACCTAACATGTTCATAAGTCAATTTAAGTACATTTGAAAATATTCAATAAAGAAGAATTTAAATGGGATTTGAACAAAATAATAAATACTTACTGGATGATTGGCAAGCCAACAAGCTATAAACTACATAATTGTTTTTCTTTTCTTCTTTCTTTAGCTTGTTATTGATGATTTTTTGCTCTGATAGTCTTATCTGATTGACAACAACATCTGAGTTCGTTCTAGAAAATGTGTCAACCTGACCCACCATTGTAATTTTTTGTTGCATTTTCACCACTACCACCAAGAAAAACCATCTCCTCATTATCTGGTTGTTCCCTAATACTCAACTCATCCATGAGTTCATTCATTTCTTGTCTTCTCTTTGCCTTTTTTCATGCCATACTATCTAAATACTCACCATTGTACCTCTTTACTTCTAGCGGTATGCTCGTGCATGCATCTACATCCCTCATCCTATGTACAAGATGCTTCTTTAATATAAAAAAACTAAAAGTCAATAAATGTTTGTAAAAGACACATTCAACTGCTCTTTTCGAGTAAGGTGAATAAACTCACAATATTTCCAGTTCGGGTCACTTCAGCTAGTTTTGGAAGCACCATGGTGCGAGATCTTTGAGGTTGGAGGTATAACAACATAATCCATATATACCAAATCACATGATAAATGTTAGACTATAAGTATAATGTGGTGAACTAGCTATATCAAATCAATAGATAACTACATATTTACATACATATTTAATATAGTAATATACAGATATACTATATGATGTTAGTGTTACTGACTGTGTCATCCCCTCACGAGGAAACCACAGGATGGATAGGGAGGAGACACCCTCAATGGTTCGATCGAGGACAAACACTGGTACACGGTCCGAAAAGGGGCTAACCCTTCCTCGACGTTGTCTTCCCGAACGGCCTTGCTGTGATGGATCAACCACTGCCTATTGAGAAGAAGTTGGAGTGCACGCTCGTGGAACTTTTATGCTGGTGTCGCAAGGAGGTCTGGTACACCAGGGACTTAGTTGACAGGAACATATGCAAGGAGGTTTGGTATACTGAGAACTTTGTCATCGACATGAATGGGGCATCAGAAAACATGATTCATCTTAATAACCAACACAATATGAGCACAATTTGACGCTCCACCTGTCTAAGTCTCAATCTGACGCTCCATAAAATTTTGTAAAATGGTTTTAAGAAACCCGCCTATGTCAGATCTAGAGGAAGGAGATATTCTACATGATGGATATACTTCTTGCAGTCAGTCACAATGTATGCTTGCAATGGGGGATCTCATCCATATCATTTATCGTTCAAGGGTGCCTGCCTCCACTCAGTGACATTGTCACGTAGGATAGTCTGACAAGATTGGTGATTGTCCTAGTGTCCCTAAACTTCCCATAGGAGGCTTGCACTATCCATTCTAAAATTTCCACTGTTTCCCGAATGGTAGGGACCATATCAAAGATTTCACACGTATGATCTCTCATCTTAAGAAATTTCACCTCTATAATGAAGAGCGTCGTATAATATTACATGATTCAATGCAGAAAGACTTTGATTTATTTCTTACAGTGGAAGATACCTTGAGGGTCCTTGATCAGTGGATGTGTGGGATATGTATGCGGATACATGCCCTGATCTGTGCATGTCATCATGATGATGGCCTTGTATGGGTTGTTGATGATATAAGAGAGACTAAAGGTCCTATTGTGGGAATCTTAAAGCCCAACCCAAATGGCCTTGAGATTCGTAATGCCACAGGGGCTGGCCCTAGTTACTCTGCTTCTTGATCATGTTTTTTGAGAACCTATAACAAATATTTTGGAGCACCTCCTTACATGCCAATTACTCTTTTTTCAGAAGCCCCCTTGAGCAGGTGTTGACATTATTCTTCAATGTATCAAGTATTTTCCTAAAGGGACTTCGTGTGGCACAGACGGGTTGCAGACCCAACACATCTTAGATGCCCTCTATGGAGAAGGGTCTGTTGTCACCGCAAATCTCTTATATATCATCACCCTTGTGGTTAATTTATGGTTGGGAGGGAGGTGCCCATCAAGTTTGGTAGAGTTTGTAGCTTCTGCTCCTCTTACACCCCTAATTGAACCTAACAACGGGATTCACCCCATCATTTTTGATATGATTTGGAGGAGTTTGGTGTCCAAAGTTGCCATGATAGGAGTGGGAAAAGATATGACAACTTATCTCAATGATTTTCAATTCGAGGTCAGTGTATCTGGTGGGGTAGATGCAATTTTACACATGTCAATAGATTGTTAAATGAGCGGAATGAAGATAAGTCCCTCTCTATGCTTACAATCGATTTATCAAATGCTTTCAACCTGGTGGATAGATCAATGTTACTCTGTGAGGTGTGGTTGAGGTGCCCATCTATTTCTTTGAGGGTGGAGTTTCTACATGGTCGAGTAACTAGGTTGTATGTTGGAGATAATTATATCTCGTCAGTCACTGGAGTGCAACAAGGTGATCCCTTGTGTCCATTTCTTTTTCCCTTTTTATTGCATCCTCTTATTCATGAGACTAGAGACAGTTGCAAGCTTCTTCTCCATGCTTTGTATCTTTACGATGGGACCATCACATGGGACACATTAGAGGTGTCCAATGTACTTGATATCATTAAACACATAGGTCCAACATTGAGTGTTGATTTATATATCCATAAAACATAGCTTTATTGGCCTACTTATGATGGTAGAAAACTTCATGAGGGTTTGTTTCCAAGAGACATTGGGAGGTTTTTATCAGGAGTGAAGCTACTTGGAGGACCGGTCAGCAAGGAAAAATATTTTATTGAGGAATTGGCCTCGAGAAGGACTACCAAGGCCGTTGAATTGATGCATCTTCTTCCACAGTTGCATGATCCACAAAGTGAGCTTCTTCTACTTCGTTATTTTATGGGAATCTCTAAGTTAATGTTTGATTTAAGGATGTGCCAACCTGTTCACATGAAGGAGGCAAAATGGTTCGACAAAGGGCTACGAGAGTCTATTGAGGATATTGTGGTATACGAAGGGCCTTTTTTGGGGGATCTTCAATGGTGAGTGGCTTCAATTCCCATTAGACTTGGTGGTCTGGGACTTTATTCGGCATCAGAGGCATCTTCATATACTTTTGTATCCTCTACGGCTCAATCTTGGGTGCTGCAAGATCATATTTTATGAGACAACGGAGTATGTAGTATGGACTCCAATTTTAAATATGCTTTGGATTCTCTTCATTTCACCATTTCATATCTTAATCTTAACTATTTTGCTAATAATGATATCGTCCCCCCTAAAGCCCAACATGCTTTGACGAGTGCCCTTTTTAGCAAAATTGTTAAGGACATGAATATTAAGTTTGAAATAATCGTTAGATAGAAAGCTATTTTCATATGTTTGCAAACTTATCGTACTTAAGATTTTCTTCTTGCTACTCCTATTGATGGGTTGGGATTGCAGAGATACTTTGCTATTCTCAGATATCGTCTTATGATTTTCCTATTTCTAGCCGATGAGGTATGCCCTGTCTGCTGCAAGGTGAGCTTATACTCCTTTGGGGAGCATGCAATTCATTACAAGGAACTACTGGGCTTCAAGTATAGGCATGCTTTTGTTAGGGACGTTCTCTATGATGTACTTAGGCATGCATGAATCTTTGCTAAGAAAGAGGCACCAGTGAATTCTTTGACGGATCCACAGGGGGGGGAGATCGACTCTTAGGCTAACAGATGTCTTAATTTTTGGCTGGGTTAGACGGAAGCATGCATGTGTGGATTTAACAAGAGTTTCTCCATTGGTGGGCTTGAAAGGTGGATATTTTACTATGAGACAGAATTTCCTGAAAGCTGACTTAGCTAAAGTGGTTAACATAAGAAAGTGTGCATTAACAATCAAATCTTTTCATACCTTTTTGGCTTTGATACTTTCGGGTTCTTAGCACCACATGCTATGGATCTTCTCAAGAGGGTGCAAAAATTTATGCACAACAATGTCATGACTCCCATATCTATGGATGTAGTGTGCAGGAGGATAGGCTTCACCATCCAAAAGGGGCTTGTGGTGCAGCTTGTTGCTCGCTCGTCTTCTTTTCACTGTAATTAAATCTTTATCCCTCTATTAATATTTAAACTCAAAAGTATACAATGTTACAAATAAATAACCATAATATAAGATATTATACACATATACAACATATATTCTATATTATACACTATACAATGGAAGCTATGTATTAAGGTGCATTAATTACTTATATAGTGTTATACAAAACTATACAATGTATACTAATGAATATACAATAAACGATATGTATATAAGGAACATGTATTACTTTTTATGGTATTAAAATATTATGCTACATAATGAGGTCAATAAACATATTAATAATATTGCATAATTAAATAATAAGAAACTAAGTACAATAGAAGCTTTTAATGACCCCTCCTCCTATTATCCCTATTGAAGGAGGACCAAGGAGTTGTTGATCATTACTTTACTTTCCAGGATCCATATTTAAAAATAACCAATATTATTCTATAAATTTCATTTAAATAACTTTGGTTGATAACAAAATGGAATATAATGCTCCTCGAAGGAGTTACATAAAGTTTTAAAAGTGAAATTTCTGCATGAAAGGATATCACTATCATCTAAATAATTCTCTAGACATCTTTAGCTTTATGATCTTCTGATGCATTCTTCAGGATGTTCAGTATCTTTGAGCATTAAATATAGAATCTAACATAAAGCATTAACAAACAAAAATGCAGTCAACATATTTTTATACTGAGTACATCAGTGCATCTAAAGATGAGCATATATGGATAATAATATATCATGCATATCAAGAAATTATTAGCCATTATTGAACTTCAAATAATCTAGTTAATTCTCCAAAACATGTTTTCTTTATCTATTAAGGTGTACCAGTTCCCTTGTCCCATCCATGGACTCTAGGATTTTTATCCAAGATTGGATTTCATGGTGACTATCCAACACTGGACTTGATCACAACATCATCATCAGATTTTAGTCATTTTCTTAATGACTTTCCATTAGCTCCTGGGAGTTTTAATCTCCTTAAACTACACTTACGAGAGTACATGTTGGGTTTTAAATTAATATGTACATATATAGCACACAGGTATTTATAAATGAACTAGAACTGAAATAAACATTCAACAATTTAGGTATATTGACAATCTTTGAGACAGCATACTAAGATCAACATAAGTTGATAATCCTGGTTATTCATAAAAGAACCAGATAACTTTTCAGTGAGATGTGATTTTCAAAGTAAAAATAATCCAAGAAATCAACTTCAGACCCAATCAAGACTTAGTACAATCAGTAAATCAATAAGATATTAGTAAATAACACTAACGTATCACCAATGTACACATATAATGCAAATTAGGTCTAGCTTTGGTCCTTGGGGTCAGGTTCAAGTTCAAACTAGGGTTTCACTTCAAAACCCTAAATTTTTCATACCATGGGTTCTTAGAATAGGAAACTCTAGTTAGACATCATAAGTAACCATAATATTTAAAGTTATCATCACATTAATCATCGTTAAACATGATTGTATTATATAAAAGTGACATCTTATCAAACATATATTCATCATTATTTCTCAAAGTTAGGGTTGACATATAATCATCATTTTCTATATATGCATCAAATCATACTTTTTAATTGTGAAATAGATTTATGTCTTGAAACCATTTTTCCTGTATTCTACATATTTTTCTGATAATTTTGATATATATACATATATATACATATTGCTTATAGTTAGAGCTAGGGTTTATTTTATATATTCTTTATAAGACTAATTACTTTCTGACCAATTACAACTAGACATGACACCTAAGATGGGTGCAGATTGAATAGATTTACAATCAGGGGGTAATGACCTCTCTACCCTTGCATAGTGACTCAGTATGGTAAATGGCCGAATCTCCAATTGTTCTTCCCCATCCCACACGCAATCTAGACAAATATGGAGTCAATTTCAAGGTTGATTCTAGGATATGGTCCTTGGTAGTAAGAACTTATGAATGACGCTTACATTGACTTTTCTAGGCTCTTTCAAACCCAACAAGTGGCAAAACGAGCAGAAAGATGACTAAAGATAGGGTGGATCTAGGTTAGATCTGCTATGTTAAATTAGAGAAGAAGAAAAGGAAGTCAGGGTGATGTACCTAATTTGATGGTTTAGAGTGGATGTTTTGGGCTTGTTAGGCAGTGCTTGGGGCCAAGCCAATTGGGTGCATGGAGTCTCCCAGACTATGTCAAGGTAACTACAGAGGAAGGTGGAGATTAGTCAGGGTCTGCATGGTCTCTCACATGCAATTTGAGAATATGTTGTGCTCTAGGAACATGAGGGAAGTTGTGGGGTTCCATATATAGACATGGGATAGGGTGTAGAGGCATCAATGGCCATATATAATCCTTGAAATAATTTGAGAATTTAGGTATCATTGTATTCATTGACAGAAATGGCTAGTAATGGCCAGATTGGATTCACCATTGTCCAACAAGCTGTGGGCACCAAAATCATGCAATGAGGTGGTCTAGAGAGGGAGAAGAAGGACCCAAAAAATAGGAAGATTCTGTAATCCATGTAGAAGCAAGAGTCTAGCTGAGGGAGGATATTTCTCCAGTCACGACTCTAATTAGATCCAATGTTCATGTTCGGCTGGTCTCTGTCTCTCTATATATTTTTTTTTTAGATAAAACCCCACTTTCATGAAATGTTTCCCTAGGTTACTTCGTAACTCTATTTAATCTAAAATTTTTGGAAAATATATTTTTATTGATTATCTATCTTAGATGCAAAACCAAACTAATTTAACCTTGTTTTGTATCCAAAACATGATACTCAAGCAAAGAGAGAGACAATTCAATATTTAATTATCAAGGTAACTAATTAACTTAGTATCTTTTGGAATCTTTTATGATGTTTAAAAATTCATTTTTTTATCAATTATAAATATGCTTGAAATTTATTTGAGATACAAAATGTTGATATTTCAACTTTTTACATCAAGAACCCAATTGCAAAACAAAGGATATCAATTCAGTCAATTTGAAGGAAATACTTTCAATTAAATTGACTAGATTCAATACAAGATCTTTTTAAAGTCTTGAAATTCCATGTTGCTACATCATTCCCTCATTATTAATTATGTCCTCAAGCTTTTCCCTGGATAGATAAAAAATGTAGGTGTGATTTCTCCATGTTTGTCTTCATCTCCCATGTGGCTTCATCCTCGTTGTGGTGTTTTCATAGAACTTTATCTATATCAATTATTTTATTCCTGAGTACCTTCACCTTTGAATCCAAGATCCTTAGAGGTTCCTATGGGAATGTCAACCTACCTTGGATCTCTAAAGGTTTAGTGTTGAACACACAAAAGGATCCTTCCCACTGTGCTTCAGATTAGACATGGTAACACATCATGCATCATACTGTACTAAGGTGGTAGAGTAAGATGATAAGTGGAATCATAAATTCATTCTAAAATCTCAAATGGACCCACATATTGGGGACTCAAATTTCTATGATTTGTAGCTAGGGAACAAAGGGGTTGTATCTTCAAGAACACATGATGTCTCACAGAGAAGTGCACATACATTTGCTATGTATCTATGTAGGACTTATTCCGATCCTCAAATTTCTTTAGATTTTGTTTGATCAAGGTGACGTTATTCCATATAATATAGTTCTTTAGACTTGTACAAGTTCCACTCGCCTACTTCATTCTAGTGAAGTGGCGATCGACACGGCTGGTGCATTGATAGTATGTCTCTTTTCATAGGCTCGTCAAACTTTTTATGCAATGATATTCTTAGAAAGATATGGTTTTTCTTTGAATACTATCTTTTATCTTGTGAACTCCTTATGCATCAAGTTTTACATCTTTCTATCTAAATAAATGCTTTTATTATTATATTCTCTAAATTATGTTATTGTTTCTCTTATGTTAGGAAAAAAGAGTATTGATTGACCAACTTGGTGCCACAAACAATTTTGTTAGTGGTACTAACATCCACTACCCAAGATCACATCATGTAGAGGAAAAATGGGTACTATCAAGATTAGACTCAGTGTTTCCGAACAACCACACATTGCCACTGATATACACACTCAATGCTACCAACGGGAGGTCTATAGTGCATCAAAGATGGAAAAGAATTAACTCAGTACTACAGACAATGATGTCAGTGCTACTGACATCGTCATCCATACCTTCACAAGATAAAATGAGGTGCTACCGATGAGACTGTCTGTAGTACCGACATAACAAAACAAGCAAAAAGAACTACAAACTCAATTTCACGGACACCCTACCAGTAGTACCAAGCCTACATTATTAATGCATATCTATTGTTACTCAAATTGCATGGGTGGGAGTTAAGTGGGGATTTTGAACTCACTTATTACATAGAGAGTGTGGTGTAAGGAGTTTTATCACATACACTTGGGAGGGTAACATATAGAGAGAAGGGATGAAGGAGACTAGAACCAACCAAACCACAATCACTTTTGGAGGATGGATTTGCAGCCAAAACACTGCTAGTCATGGCATTCACTAGAAGGGATCTTCACGTCAACTTCTTCATGGGTTTTCAATCAGTTTTCTGATGTCTCTCATATCTTTAACTTATTACTATGATCTAATGTTGAACATGGAGAGATAAATCCGCTTTTTCCCTAGAATCCCAAATGAACCAGACACATCATTGCAATTGGATTTGATGAATTCATAATATGATTTCATTATTATGAACTTGAAATTATGATCATGTTGATTTTTTATGCTTGATCACTATAATTAAAGTGTTAGACTTCTAATTTCTTTGGGAGAGGGGCTAGAAGTTAGAAAAGGTATAATTTCACATAATAATAATGCGACTAACAACTATAAGACAATAGTGTGGAGAGAGTTAATACTTGTCTAAATTACATTATGGAACTATTACAACAATGAGGTTTAAGTTACCTTGCGAAAGTGAGTAATGTTAGTTATGGATCTCTAGTTTAGAAATAATAAACATTATTTATAAATGAATAAAATCTAGTTGCAACATGCGTTGTGGTGAAGCCATCAGTTCCGGGGATCTTTTAAGGATATTTTGCAACCAACGTTAATCTAGTTTTCTTAATTTGTCTTTAATTTTAATAATGTAAACTCAAGCTATTTGATTTGACCTATTTGATTGATTTCCAGTTAGTAGTAGTTTTTGGTTTTATGATTCAGTTAGTTTGACAACTTGATGCTCTTTTAGTCTATATTACACCACATATGTACTTATGTTTTACACACATGGTTTATGTCTGTCAATTTTTTGGCACTGTTATCTGAGAATCGACAATACCGACACTATGAGTGTCGAGACGGTTCACTCTTGACCATTTTTCTTAATTATGTTAGTTTTATTTTTAAGCAAAATAATAATAAATCATTTTTATTTCCACAACTAGTATTTTGTTTCTTACATTTAGCAATTTAATGTTTAGGTGCTAGTGCATGGTTTATACTGAGACAATTGATTACAGACTCAACTCCACCCTATGTAGATTGTGATGATATTCTACAAAGGGCACATGAGTTCTTAGTTTCATCTAAGAAGTTTGTCTGCAATACTCCACTACCACCATAACATGACCATGTTGCATAATTGTCTCAGAATGGGGAAAATTGAATGGATGATTTATAGGGTTTAGATGATGAATAGAAAATCTGGGAGATAATCAAAGTTTCTTCGGTAACAACTCCACTTGGACCTATAACACACCAAGCCATGAATGTAGACAACTACACAATTGATCACGGTTCATGGCATTGATCACATCACAAGCATTCCATGGGATATCATAGAAGATTTGATGAGGCATATAAATAGTTTTGTAGAGAGATGTGCTATATTGAAGCTTGATAGGTTACTTACTATTGTCATCTACCTAAAATTATACTCTTTGGTAGATATAGCAAAATCTTGGTTGGTTTCTCAGACTACCTCTTGAGTCAATAGATACATGTGATGAGATGATTGATGCCTTCTTTGAGAGGTACTTTCCACCACAGAAGAAAAATGAGCTAGTATGGAAGATCCATAGTTTCAAAAAACATGCAGAAGAGTCTGTTCTGAGGCATGAGAAAGGTTCTAGAATATGCTGAGGAAGGTTCCTCATCACGACATAGACCTATATGTCTAGGAAAATACATTTTATTATGATTTGCACAAATGAGAAAGAACTACTTTAAACAATGCATGATCAAATAATTCCTTAATTGCAAAGACAAAATGGTCATAAAATTGTAAAGAACATGTCCTAGAACCAGCCTTAGGTGATGGATGTGAAATGCCATTAATAATGAGAAGTGTAATGGAATCTCAGGAAGTCATGGAAAATAAAGGTCAATATGGCTCAACTCATCGAAGTGCTAGAGAAGAATTCTACCACCTCATCTGGAGGTGAGAAGGAGGAGTGCATGTACTTATAAAAGTCAAACAACATGGGAAATAATGATTATTCATGAGTGGAGGATACTGAATTCATGGAAGGACCCTAATAACTTTCAATGTGATCCTATACTGGCACAACAACCCCACCTCAACAACAAACATTCTTAAGAAAAATAGCAAGAAAGAGGCGCTAGTAGAATGGATAAGTTAGAGGATATGCCTGGGGAAATTCATGACCAATAATGAGGCATATCTAGACCAAACATAGAGGGATCAACAAAATCAAAGATCCCAAATCAATAGTCAGGAAAATCTCACTCATATAGAATCAGACATGGTAGCGCTAAAAAGCCTATTGATAGAGACATGAGTAGGGCCATCTCAAACTAGTAAATGGTTGCATAGGTGTGGTACATGGATCAAAGAGTGATCCAGACAAAATGAAGTTGACACACTACAAATATCAAGGATGAAGATCATTGGGGAAGCGATGACTAATGAAAGTGTCTCTCTCTCCTTTATAACTTTGATAGAGGCGGTAGGCAAGAAACAAATTACCTAATTTGCAATGGCTTTCATGGAATCAGAGTATTTTGACAATAAAAATACTTTGTAATTCATAGCAAATCTTGTGCACGACATTGTACAATTGTAGATGATTGTTTTCCTACATGTTAAACTATTTCATTTCTTTCCACATGAATTGTGCATTCCTATACTACATGTATTTAACTACCACATCAGGCTCCATAAGTACCCAAATCCATGAGAGAACTTGGTTGTTACTAGTGATCCACATGTCATGGACTTTCTTATGTGCAATTTTATGAACTAAAATTTAGCATGGGATTTCAAGAAACTTTGAACATCATTCATACATGATAATAAGTTATCGCCATTAAGATTTATAGAAGTGACATGGGACATGTCATTGTAGATAACAGAAAGCACAAATTATTTTGACTCATGGAAACAAAAATAGTAAGGATACCATACTAAAAGCAGGATATAGAATTAAGCCTCTACCGATATACATGCATGATAGGAAAGAAAAAATGCTACTGATATAAAGGTAGGATATGATGAAAAAGCACTATCAATACATATGCATTGTAGGAAGAAACAAAGCACAACCGCTATGTAGGCACAATACAAAAAACAAAATCATGGGAATACATATGTTGTGATATGAAACATATAAAGTCCCTAATTCAAAACAAGGCACTCATACATGTGGTGAGGAAAAATAAATAATATTTTCCCCTTCTTTTTTTGGTACTTTATATACTAGCATCAAGTCTTTTGCTCACTTTTTTTTTTCTTTTTTGTTGTCATTTATTTAGATGGAGAAGAAACAAGGGAGACGAGGGAGTATATGGGAGGGATGACATGCATAAAATTATCGGAGGCATGTTGGGTGGGAGCTAGTTTTTGGTTGTTGTTGTTGGTAGCTACTCGTTGTACGACTGGCTGCCACGACCTATGTACAGGTGGTTGACGCCTAATGGCTGTCACTGCCCACACAAGCAACTGGTGAATGGCATGTTGTCTACTTACCGGCTGCCACAACATGGTGAAGGGTAGTCATTATCTTGTCATTTCATGCTCTCAAGGGTGGTGGTGATGACAATACTTTGACGTTGTTATTGGTGGTAGCGGTGGGAGTAGTCATCGAGGGAGAATAAAGGAAGAGGGATAGAGGGAAGAGAGGGGGTTTAGGGAGGATTCAAGTTAGGGTACTGTATCTAATACCACGTGGATGGAATAACCATAGTCTCACTTGTTTGTAAAGAGGTCATGGGTGTCCTATATATAGGAGTCATGTAATACATGGGTACACATAAGTGGGTAAATATATCATTTTTTAATATAACATTACTTAAGTGTACTACCATAATAACATGAATTATAACTACAATGGGATTAAGCCCTTAACTAATAAACCACTGATACTAACACTATTGATCTTTCTCGCAAATAATAAGTAGTCAAAAGGTATCCCTATCCCTATAATTGAGGTTAACTCTCGAAGTTCCAAGTTCAACCCTTCTTCAAATTATCTAATTCTTTCTTCAACTATGAATGTCAACTGTGGGTAGAACCGCAATAACTTCAAGAACTAAACCTAATTATAATTAATTGATGCCATTCAATTTATTTAAATTCTCATATGGGAACATCTACTCACATTAATATGCATTTAGAAAGTACTAGTTCTCAACCTATGTGCAAAAATCAACTCAACTGATTGACCTCCAGGTCTCTTCTCTTCTTCCATGGGCCACCAATTCCTAGCACTTCCCATAAGAAGGTAGATAACATGCTTTAACTTCTCTTCCTCGTGTATCTCCAATGTATAGAAAACCTTCTCTATCTCCATTAAACAAAGATCTACATCCTCTACGTTAGCAATATGAGAATAACCTATAGCACTCACCCCACACAACCCCTTAAAGGTCTTCCCCATACCAAGGGCAGACTCAACATGTGAACTGGTCCCATGGTGAAGGCGGCATGTTGTCTGCCAAATGGAAAAATAGAGATCATCTACCAAGACATATCTTGATTCAATGGATCGACTTGATATATTGGTTCTAATGGATGCAGTGAAGGTCAAATAGGACCTACCTTGAGCACTCACGATGCATATTCCCTTTACTGCTCCTCTACACAACACTCCTCTACAATTGATGGAAAAAAACTACAACCATTTCTTTTTAGTTCATAGGATTTTGTTGCATCAAAATCATCATAAGAGTGGTGATTATATATGGAGACCACAAAATAACAAACAAGTCATCCTATTTCATGGTAACTCAAATCTAAATACACATTGATCGTTAAGACAACCTCAATAATGTGTATTATACATTAAGATGGCTCACAAATTCCATAGTTAAAACACATTCATCAACATACTAAATGAATATATGAGTTGTGAATGCATCAATATGAAAATACCATGCTTAATTCTAGAGTGTATACAAATGACTCTAAAGACATCAAAAGTTAACATATCGGGCTTCACGTGAGATCCTCCTCAGACTGAGGTCTCGAGGATGGGGACCCCTCTCTATAGATAACCTTAAGGGAGGTTGTTGAGATCCTAAAAATGTTTTTACAATGAGTTTGAGACTAAAATCATGTCCAATGATAGAATTTCGGCTAAGAGATAAGGAGTATGCAAGATGTGAACACATTTTAAGAAAACAACTATGCAATGAGGTCGTGAAGATCATAGCATATCTCTGAACCATTCAAACAAGCATACTCACAATAAAATGAAACAACTACAAAGTTAATGCTACTCGACTTGATTGGTCATTTAGTACAGTCCATAGTGAACTTGGTTCGTGTCATCCAAGATACAACTAAAGCGTAGTGATCCACTTAGTCCATTGTATAGGCTGGTCCCATTAAAAACTCTCCATGCCACGGTCCGTGTGAGTATGATCTATGACCTACATAATTGTTAGGTCCTACTGGGTACACATGTCGCGGCACTTCAACTTCACGTAATGATTATCATATCTAATTCCATCACATCAGCATGATGGTTGTATTCGAATTGGAGACAAACTAAGTATCAATAACGAGGACAGTTGTGATAAAGAATTATGACTAAGACCAACGAAAACATTGGATATGTTCTCGCCATCATGTAGTGAACATTTCAGATAAATATGACAATGTTGATATTAGCTATCTCACGTAATTTATAAAGGTTTGTTTTCCTTTTGAGTAGTGTGTTTTAAACGGTGTTGAGTGTCGAAGTTTATAAGTTATTATCTATTTATACCCTATAAATAAATGCAGACGACATGTGCGTCGGTGTGTTTCTCTTTTCCAGCAGGGTGTTTGCCGGCTTCTCCGTGGGACAAAACTACTAGCGGCTGCCTGCTTTTCAAGCCAATGGCAGTTATGTTCATCCAAGTCAATTTTTTTTAATTTTAAATAGATTCTAAATGAGCGTTATGAGTTTATGTGCTTGGTTTAGTCTATCTGTATATTTGTCTAATTTAGGATCATGTCTGTGTATTTAGTCTAAATGATTTAGCAACACATTTATGTACTTCACCAATTTGTCTATACATTTCATTAGTCTCTATGTGAGTGTAAATAGTCCACATTCTGATTGGGCTGACAGTTTTTTGGAGCACATATGATGCATGTCAGAGGGAGTCAACTGAGTTGTCCTCCTTTAACATGTTTCAAGTAAACATTGTCAGTAATGGTCACACGCACAAATAATTCTGGTAATCTCACACTTCAGAATGGGAGAGAGTTAGCCGGCAATTAAATAATTTTTTCTTCTTTAACAAGATTATATATAAATTATTATGAGTACCAATAATGTAATATTTTAAGCAGAAGTAATTTTAGTAATCACACAAACATGTTGAAGGTAATCATTTGGTAATTAATCAAATAGTTCTTTTTAGCGGATTGTATGTATTTATTTATATAGTAATTATATAATAGTCGACAATGTGCACACGTCTAAGAAGGGGCGCATGCGTAAGTTTGAAATGACAAACTACATGTTGAAAAGAGTTAGTTGATATTTAATCGAATTGTTCCCAATTATCAGGTCATCTGTAAATTATTGTGATTGTTAATCACATAATTACTTAGGGCAAAGATTATTTTAATAATCACTTGCTAAGCTTGGGTGATCGTGTTGTTCTTTTTAGCAGGTTGTATATAAATTTTTATATAAAATTATATATTAGTTCGTTCACAAGCACATGTTTGAGGTGGGTAACATATACAACTTTGATAACAACACATTACATGTTGAAAAGAATCAGTTGATCGTCAATCAAGTTATTTTTTTAGCAGAATGTATATAAATATTGTCAATTACATTTATTTTATCTATAAGTGTATGTGGTGTGTACATATTCTAATTATGAACCCTTTTGGGTCGATTTAAATAAATCAACTATGGTCAATTGTATCATACACACATTTAAAAATCTTTATTAAGTTAATTTAAATATCATACACGTGCTTAGTACATGTTTTTTGCTAGTTTTAAGAGAAGAACATACCAACTTTAGGTGGGCGGGGATAAAGCTAAACAAAAACTACACGGTACAGTGCATATGATGCCTCGATAGGATCATAGGACAACATTACATCTTTCCAAGATGCCACGCAGTAGTGATTGCGGCACCATATATTTCAACTCATTTTCTCTGGGGATATATTATCGTTTTGTCATCTTGGAAACAAGTTGAACTGGAATTTGCCGTGTCTTGTGGGGTTGCCGAATCAGCATAAAGGATCAGGTGGAGCCTCGTGGTTTATAGCTATAAGGCGCAGCGTTGGTTGATGGATCTCATGTGGGTTTGCAATAACTGGGATATGGCCGTGCCCCCTGCGCGTGGGGCCAGATGTGGTCGGTTGTTAACGTGTCCCCCATCCCCTGGGCGTTGGTGTTCTTCTAGTTGTGAAAACTGAAAATACGACTTCTTTTCAGTTGATTTCGACGTCCACTTCCTACATAGGCTACATTGAGTTGTGTGGTAGTGGTGGAGGTCGGTATACCAACGATCTTGGCGCCAACGATCTTGGCGCAGTGTGGGATGTCACTAGTCAAGCAAGACGATATTTCTTGACGAACAAATTTGCACAAAACATAAGATTTTGTAGGAGGCCAAACTGCCGAAGATTTGACTTGTCTTAGTTGTCTATTTGAGACAGATGAATTGAACCATCGACGCGTAGGAGTTAGACGCATCTGTCAGCTAGCACAGCATCAGCAACTTGTATCGATTTGGAATTGCTTACGATATCTTGCCTGCGATTGTTTTTGTCTTCCGTAGGACCATATATATCTGTACGCTTCTACTACCTTACATATAATTAAGAGTTCAGATGAATTCCATCTGTTATCTTTAGTTAGTTTCCCTTGTTGACTAATTAAAAGATCCTTAAAATTTAATGTTTTTTTATTAGATTTTAGAATGTCCTTACAAGCCATAGCAGTCAATTACAAATTTAATTTACATGTTTATGTGAAGCTGAAGAGTCAAATAAGAAACATAAGTACAAATGAAGCAAGAGATACAAACAAGCTAAATTAGAATATTCAAAATAAACCGTTCTCTTAAATAAGAGAGATGTTATTCAAATAAATCAGCGTTCCGTTATCTTCCAGATGCATATTGTTTTTCATGTCTTGATCCGGTCATAAACCTACAATAAGAGGTCGTATCCTCACATGTAGATGATAGACAACAACACTACAGGAGCAAACATCTGTCGTTAAGTACCACCACCCAACAAATCGTGCTAACGGAAGAGGGGATGGTGAGAAAGATTTTTCACATTCAGGAGACGAACTCTGTAAGAGAAATTTTGCACAGATACATTGTTATCTTTGATTTATGTTAAAGCCTAAGCTCGGGATCTTATTTATAACACTTTCATGCTCAATCCTATTCCTGATTTGACACTATCACATGACCACCTTGTACACAAAATGAACCCAAGAGTCCATTTTCAATTTGAAAAATATTAATTAAATAATTAATTAGGTAGTTATACAATTGTATAAAAAGATGACAGAAGACAATCCCATGACCCACATGCATGTGCCCGAGCCTAGACTGGTGTGGCACGATGCGGTGAAGCGTGGCTTGTGTGTGTTGTGGCCACCATACCCACCTCAAGGGTAGGCATACCCTCCCCTAGAGCTCTTGGATACTAGTGTCACTTGAAATCCTATATATAAGGACTATGAAAGTTTTAGAAGTGGGTAATGTGGAACTAAAACCCTCTTTCATTTGTACGAAAGACAAAAATCAAATTTTCCTCTACATATTATATGTACTAGTTGCACCTACATTGGGCTTAATCCATCTTAACTAATATTAGCTAGGCTATATAGCTAACAATCCCCCACAAATCCAACGTCTAGTGTGTTCTATCACTTAGCCCTTCACACTATGCTTTCAATATGTGTCATTCATCTTGAACCATGCCTCAGTTATCTATCGTAAAGTCCCGTAAAAACTAGGTGAACTGACATCTTAAAACTGAAACATGGGTGCAAGAGTGTCGGATGGTAGTAACAAAATAGAGACAATAACAAAGAAAAACAATGCATTAAAAGGCCATGCATCCAAATCAAGAATCATGATTTACATCAGGAACAATCCCATTCCTCTGTTGTGACCTAGACAACGTCTATCATTTAGTTGGAGTCTCTAAAGGATGTACTTCTAGCATCCTATTCTAGGATTTGACACCATTCAGAGAGTAACCCATTACTAATTTGCAATCATGACACAAAACAAGTTATTAGAGGACATACAAACAAATGCTAAAAGCATTAAAGAAATTGCACAGTGTCAACAAATTACATGACTGCTTGTTATTACCACATTGAATCCAATTTATGGGATTTTCACTCTTTTGGATTGGGTTGCTGCTTCCTGTGAATTACAAGGGATTTTAGTCTCATCCCCAACTTAGATTTCTCAACTAAGACCAAGGATATACCTTTAGTCAAAGGATTGATTGCACTTTATTTTTTATCTAAGTGGTCCATAGCTACAACCCCATTAGACACTAGCTCCCTTATAGACTTCGGTCTGACTTAGATGTGTTTACAATGATTTTGATTGTACATGGAACTCTTTATCTTGATGATAGTTTTTGTTCTATCACAATGAACTGAAAATGCAGAAAGTGGCTTCTTTATTGTATGTAAACTGGACATGAGTCAATGTAGCTATTAAGCTTCCAATCCAATTTCATCTAAAGCACACAACTCCACCTCAAAGGTCGACTGAGACAATATGGTCTATTTCTTAGACCTCTATACAACAACACCTCCTTACAATAGGAATACATACAATGAGATATGATTGCTCCTAGAATTCATGCCAATCCAGCTTGCATCACTATAACCTGACTATAGAAGGATATTTTCTATAATGTAGTCCAAGGTAACTCGTTCCCTTGATGTACCTCTGTTGGTATGTATGCCCAGAGAGACAATCATATGATGATTGGATTGGCATATATTCTAATTGATTTGATAAATATCAAAGGCAAGCTTCTAATTTATTCTAGCTCAATCGATTATGAGAAAAATGATGGAGAAGAATGGATGTCTAAAGAATGACAATACTCAATAACGTATGTCTTCAGGTTGAGGACCTGAACAATGAGATCATACAGATGCTAAGAGTATGTACATTCTTATTTATGTCCCTAGTCATATGTCATTATGGAAGGTTGATAGACTACAATGACACATCAAGACTAGAGTGTGTGTTGGTTGATGACAATGTCTCATTAGTCATGATATATGATATCAAATCAAGTACATAGATACATGTTAAAAAATAGTGTATCAGACAGATCCACCATGAGAGTGATACATGGAACCATGATATGGTAGTCAGAATCATCTCTCATAGTGATGGTGATGATTGTGATTCTTAGACCTAAAATCACTACACTCATCGAATGTGATTGGGTACACTTTGATATCATCAAACACAGTCCTGAAACATGGATTGTTATAACTGTGATGATCGGGTGTCTTTGACGCATGAGATAGATTGTGAGTGATAGATATGGGATTTGTCCCTCCTAAGGGAGTATGATGTCCAAGCCACTTGATAAGTGAGACTGCGAAAGGCATGCACATGCACATGTGAATCAATATATGATATTGATGTCACACATATCTCAGACAGTCTGCTCTAGTTCAAGAAACATGAATGAATGTTAAAAGGATGACAACTCCATGCCTTGAGTTTATTCAGGATATCAGAAACAAAGGAATTATACATTCACTGGAACACCAATCACAAATTGTAGGATTGAAAGTTGTTCTCCAACTTTCCTTTTCACTTGGGTAGCACTGATGTACGACTAGGTACCGCTCTTTGCTTGTGATGTCATAAGCTAGTTATGGACATTCACTACCAACGTGAAATGGGACCTATAGGGTCACACATAAAGGATTAACCTGGAAGAGGAGTTTATCTATGAATGAAGTTTGGATTGATTACTAAAGTGTTTAGGTACTCATTCAAACATTCAGTCAATAGACTTGACTCAGAATCATCAAGTTCAAGTATTGAACGAAGTGATTAGAGTGTTAGATTGATTGAGAACTGAATTGACTATGTTCTGCACAATCTGGACCACCAACCGACCAGTTCACTGGGTGAACCGATCGGCTCATGGGAAATGAGATGACCGATTCACTCTAATGAACCGATCAGTTCACTTGTCCAAACGAGTAGTGTTGGGTTGTCCTAGTTTGTGAGAAAAAAAGTTTTCCGTTTTGCTTGTTCAATTCGATTGGGACAAGAATTAATCTTTGTGTTAATTAGAAACGAACAAGGAAAGTCAATTATGGACAAGTTTGGGAAGTGAAACGACCGGTTCACTAAGTGAACCGACTAGTTCACACTCCCAACTGACCGCTTCACTAGTGAATTGATTGGTTCACCTTGCCAAATGACTGTTTCAATTGTGAAATGACCAGTTCTCCTGCCGAAGTGCAAATTGTTCATGGAAATTTCAGACCCTTCTACTCCCGGACAAATTGGGAACCCTAACCATGCCCTTTATTATAAATAGAGGGGTACAAATGGCTTCTCCAGACACAACTCAGAACATCAGTTGTTGTGTAAAGTTTTTGTCCTCTCTGGTTGTGGTAACCGAGAGAGCCCAAGCAAGTTCTACCCATCTAGGGAGGATCAGTGAGGGAAAGACAACTACAGAACAACAACTGGTTGTGGGAGAGTGTGTTGGTGACTATTATTGTTACAACCCCAATTTTTGGGTTCATTTGGTGAGAAATTTAATTTCTCATAATAAAGATAAATGAATAAATAATTATGTCTTTTGATTGAATGCATGAATTTCGTTTAAAATAGCCTTGTTGATTTAATTGTGGGCTTTATTGGCTATTGGGCCCAATAACAAGGAAAAGACAAAAGAAACT
The DNA here is from genome assembly GCA_963693085.1 of Alisma plantago-aquatica. Classification (NCBI taxonomy): domain Eukaryota; kingdom Viridiplantae; phylum Streptophyta; class Magnoliopsida; order Alismatales; family Alismataceae; genus Alisma; species Alisma plantago-aquatica. The sequence continues at coordinate 149,946,039 of OY856414.1, read as the reverse complement.
CCATTATTAATAAGACATGGAGAAAAGAAAAATGTAGAAACTTCTAGAAGGCAAAAGAGTGTAATCCAAAGGTAGATTTCAGGCCTCTTGGGTTCCTTGGGTCCCAAGGAGTCCAAAATTGCAAAGATAAAGTAATAAGAAAAGAAAAGATCAATTAGAAAATAATGATTAAATATGGAAAATAAGTATAATTGAGTTTTCCTTGATGGATTTTCGTATCTAAAGGATTCCTAATGATAAAAGGGATGCCAATGAGGAAAATAAAAAGAAAGATAAAGAGAAATCCTTGAAAAGAGATATTTTACTAAAGAAATGAATAAGAAGAAAGAGAAAATAGATAAAGGATAAGTAAAGGGCTAAAGAATATTCCCAAGATGGGATTCCGAGCCATTAAGGGTTCCTTGAGGTTCAAGGAATTCAAAATAATAATTTAATGGCAAAGAAAGAGGAAATACCAAATTAAATTGGTTGAATTTAAAAGATAGCTTGCTTATGAAGAAAACACCCTTTTCCTTTGGAATTTGTGTCTCCAATTTGGTACACGGGTAGATGATGTCGATCCAAAGCTTCCTCTAAAATTTGGTGGAAAATGATAAAGGAATAAGGAGTTGTGATATTTAAAAGTTTCCTAAAGTAAATGGATAATCTTTGAACCGTATTAAATGTCACAATGAAATTGGATTTTTGGATTTAATGAGGATCGTTGATCAGGAATCAGAGGGATGGGACTAAGTCCTAGTCATGACATGCTATGGAGTAGGGGAAGGAGTTTTTGTTTCCCACTTTGGTTGAGTTTGATTAGATGTGCGCAGATGGAAAGTATTCCATTGAACTCGGGAGGTCTTTCTGAGTCTGATCATCCTGGGTTTCCATAGGTTTCGTAGTGAAACTAGAGAAACCCCAAATCTCAGGAAGCAATGGAAGGACCCTATATATATGGAGGGTGCTCCACGATGCCAGCATCTCCACCAATTGTTCTCGCATGTTCGGACCCCTGGGATGAGTTCTCCAGCACCTTCAATTTGGTCAGAAACCTCGACCCTCTCCCTCGTCGAGTTGCTGCTGTCGCCGGAGTAGCGGAAGCTCGTCGACAATGAAGCGGCAGTGCCAAGGAGGAATTGACCCCCCAGGCAAGTTCGATAGGGGCTGGAGGAGCTCCTCAACCGGTCGAGTTGGTCGCAGATGTGTGGATGGCCAGAGTCAACCCTTGAGTTGACTCGACTGGGTTGCTCGCGAGCCAACGTGAGGAAAACGATGACCAAGGGGGTAAAAGACCCCTTTTCCCTCCCTCCTCTGTTGTTTAAGGTAAGGTCATATCTACCTTTTCATTCTTTTAATCGCAAAAGAGACGTGTCCCCGTGGACCGTTAGATCTCACATGGTCTTCTGGACCACGAATCGGATGGTCAGCAATTTTCTAAAAATAACAGATAAATCCATTACTTTGCAAAAATCATAACTTCTGCTAGAAAACTCAGATGAGGAAAATTAATACATGAAAAGTGATCAGAAAAATATGAGGAATGCATAAAAAATAGTTTGAAGGCCTAAATCTGTCTTTGTTTTGCAAAAGTATCTGATTTGGATGGAAAAGATATTAATTTGTGGTTAGAAACCCTAATTGTTAATCAATGATAGATTTAATACTGCAATTAGGTTAATTCAAGCATGGTTAACTTGTTTAATGATAAAGTTAAATTTTAACCTGTTTTGATGATGGAATTGCAATGTTTAGGGTTTTAAACCTAATAATGTAATTAGCACCCTTAGAAACACTAAAGTGAGGAAAAAGGGAAGAAAAGATATAGTAATCTGAAAATTAGGGTTTTTATGGTCCAAACCTAAACTTAAGGATCTTAATGGAAAATAAGACAAGATGACTAGGGTTTGATGGATATTTTGATCAGAGTAAAATAAAAGTGGTAAAAAGGAAATGAAACCCTAATTATGGTCGAAACCTTAAAAAGGGCTAGTAACCCTAGGGAACGATTAGGTCTATTAGACTTGGATGCCATGATCCATGATAGAAAATATTGGATGTATATTTCAGGACTGAATTGTGCTTGCCTGCTTGATTCTAGATTACTTGCTTGTTTGGATTAATTCTGCATTCAAGATAGCTTGACAGGTATGTGGTTAATTATGAGTAATCGCATTAGTTTTTCCCAAAGGTTTCCCAGATGGTTAATCACATTGATTGAAACTAAACAGTTTGGATGTTCATACTACAAATATAAAGTCACTATGGTTATCACAATTATAAATACATGTATATTCTCACACCTACATGCCACCCTAATGGAATATGCCATAAAGGTCAGGCCCAAGAGGGTAGACCAATGGGCACCATGAGAGGTGACCCTAGACACCAAGCTCGGGAATGAGAAGATGGTCTATGTTGCATGACTATGGGGCACCATGAGAGGTGACCCTCAGGCACCAAGCTCAGGATTGAGAAGGTGGCCTTAAGTCAATGGCAAATGAGAAACCCTAGAGGGGTATTCCAGGGTTAGGGCAAAAACGGTGGAGAATGACACATTGAAAATATAATTTGGTTTGCTAATTACCCTGATCGTGATAATTTAATTTTTAGCCATATTTGTGAAATTCTGGTTGTTCCCACATACCAGCATATTCCTATATGCTGACCAACATTTTGTTTGTCGGCGCTTTAGGTACAACAATTGAAAGAACAAATAGTAAAGTGACACATTGTGGAAATAAGAAATAAAGTGCAAGGAGGATTAGATGAATGAATCCAGGATGTGGATAGAGTAGTTTACCAAAGTTTTAAAAAGGTATGCAAGGTTTTATTTTATACCTGTTTACAGTTTAGTTGGTAAAATTTGATAATTGTTATTGATTATTTGTCGAACCTTTGATCTTGTTAATTGGGATAATGACTCTGACCTCTTGGTCTCCCTTAATTGGGCGTTACCGGGAGGCGGGGTCGTTACAATTATGCTGATAGAAGGGGACAAATCCTTCTAGTCCGTTCTTCAGGATGACTAGAGTTCCCAGTAGTCTGTGTGGACTATCTATAGAGGTAGGAGACTTCTTCCGCTCAGGAGGATGTCAATCAACCGTAGTAAAGGTCAAAACCAGGAGCTATACAAACGTTGTCAAAGACAAGTGGTTGAAGACTGCAGTAGCTGCGAGATATTGTCACTGAGCAAGCCTCTGGACCAGGTATATCTCGCTAAAATCATCCTTCCCATTACATAGATGTTGATGTGATCTACTGGTTATGGGTTTATGGTCAAGTAAAATTTATTTCCACTGCCTGCTCTGACCATGTAAAACCCAACAGTGGTATCAGAGCCACCTCAATACTCTATGTTTTGGGATAATCGATATGATCAAATTTTAGTTTTACCATCTTTATTTATTGCATGTGATGCAAATATTTAAATCACTAATGTGAATATCCGATTAATACCACATGATCCCAAACTAATATATACATATATGACATGGTTTATATATATGCAATCGATACGCGTTTCCCTAAAATAGTTTTGATGGTGGATGTGTAGCATGGTTATGGCCTATAAACCCTATGTGCATGTGTGTGGTTGGTTATGGTTGTTTTCATCTTGATCTGTGCACAAATCCCTCTTCTTCTATTCTGAATCTAACTTAAGATTCTCTTCTATCTTTCCTCCCCTCGAATGTAACTTGAGGTTTCACAAAGATTATGTAAAATATGATTAGCTTTATTTCTTGTTATGATGAAGATTGAAGATGACCACTTGATGGAATGAGATGACCGACTGAGGAGTAGTTGGTGGCCTGACGAGGAGCCCAACGACCCGACAAACCAACTGTCCGGAGGAGCCATACAATTGATTGGTGACAACCAACCAACCGACCAGGAGGTGAGCCGATCAGTCATAGAATGAGTTGATCAACCAGGAATGGTATAAGCATAGATCTTCATCAACAACAGGTTGTATGTGATGTAGACCTTAGATGACCGTAGTTAGTTGTTGCTCCAAGGAACTACAATAGGATGGCCATAACCATTGTTTTACCATTATTGTATGTTTTCATTTGTTATAAAGCATGTATATGATACATAATATATATGTAGTGAGTGGATACTTATATGCATATATAAGCATATTTAAACCCATCAATATAATATTAAGTCTTAGATGCCTTTCATAAGCAGCACACATGAAAAGCTTGATTGAAAATCCTGGGCATCCCAAGGGTGTTGCGTTGTCTATCTCATGGAAGTGTGATGTTAGTTGTGTGGGCCCGTCAAGCATGGTGCACTCCTATCATGTTGGCTTCTAGGTCAGGCTTAACCAAGTGGTCTTAATGAGATTAAGAACTTAGAGGCATGCAGATGACTATGACAAAGAGTTGTGCATATCATCTATCTAAGAATTGCATATGATGCAACTGGTAAATGTTACCTACCTTAATAATTGATTATGGATGCTGGTGTTGGTCGAGTAATAACTCAATTGTTTTGGATCTTGGCTCACGAGAAGATTGTACGTTGTTATCTTCTGAATTGATGGTGAGGGCTATCAATTTTGTCAAAATTGTGGGAGCGATAATTAATTAAATACCTGATTATATCATCAATCTTCAAATCAAAAGAGTTTTGGACTAAAATTGCAAATTTTCTTTTTGTAGATTAAATGGCTACCAACAACAATCACTTTTCATAGCGATCGGTCCTTGAGAAGGACAAGCTAAATGGGAACAACTTCCACAACTGGTTTAGGGTGTTGAGACAAGAGTGAAAGCTCTATGTTCTGGATACACCAGAACCAGAAGAACCCACTCCCAATGCACCAAAGGTTGAAAGGGATGCTTACAAGAAGCATACTGAGGATGCCATTGATGTGAAGTGCTTGATGTTGTGCTCAATGAACTATGAGTTATAGAGACAACATGAGAACATGGACGTCATTGAGATGGTTCAACATATCAAGAACATGTATCAAGACCAAGCACGACAAGAGAGATATGATGTCTCCAAGGCATTATTCAAGTGTGTCATGACAGAAGGAGATCTAGGAGGCCCTCACACACTCAAGATGATTGGGTATGTGGAGAACCTAACTCGAATGGGATTCCCTCTAAGACAAGAGTTGGCTACTGATGTGATACTACAATTGTTGTCAGAATCCTACAGTCAATTTGTGATGAACTACAACATGAACAACTTTGACATGCCACTGATAGAGTTGTTGGGCATATTGAGGACAAATGAGGCACAAATGAAGAAATACAAAACCAAATTTGTGATGATGATCAACAGAAAGAAGGGAAAGTCTAAGGGAAAGGGCAAAGCAAAGAAAGGTTCTGATGCTAGCCAGCAACCCAAGTCATCTTAAACTCTCAAAGCCAAGGGAGGAATGAACAAGGGAGGAAAATGTCACCATTTTCATGAGTAAGGACATTGGATGAGAAATTTTCCTCTCTACATAGATGAACTAAAGAAGGAGGGGATGGAAGTCTCCACCTTAGGTATTATGAAATAAACTTAAAATGCTTCTTTATCTTAGTTATATGATACCAAGATATAGATCTGACATATATGATGTGCAGGATCTGAAAAGAGGTCATGTCCTTTATGAGAGGACTAAGAAGGAACACTCATAAACATTGGAGCAAGTGTTGCTTCCATAGATAGTAGTAACTTTTAGTTTATTTCAACCCAAAGGGCATGTAATAGAGTTATGAACTACTATTTCATTTTTCCAATAAATAGAAACATTTTATTTCTGCATCTTGTAATGATAAGGATGTCTATAAAAAAAGATTCATGTTTCAATTTCAAAGATATGATCTTTTATGGAAATGCCATATTTATCTTATGGTGCTTAATATGCATGAGATAAAATAAATAATACCTAAAATTTATTGATGACTCAAATAGTTAATTAGCATTATCATCTAAACAAATGAATGAGAAATTCATATCTAGGTTCCATGTTGATGGATAAACTAAACTCTCTTGGTTAATGAACCATTAAGAGATATGAATGTCTTATTTATTGGGCATGATGACAAGTCAATCTTCACTAGATGTAGTGGGAGAATGACTATTCTATTAGGTATAATACATATTAATGTATATACATACCTATTGGAATAAATGCTAATACTTCAAATATGGTATTTAATGAAATACCAGTATGAATATCTTGAAATGTTCAAGAATATCATAAATGAAAAACAAACTTGGTAAAATTAGTAATTCTTTGATATGATCCATGAACGAGATACTTAAACCAAATGTTTGAGGACCTTGTCAGTAACTATGATAGTGTATCATAGAGAACTCATGAATAAGGCATAATGATGTCTAAATTAAAGAAGGAATCATACTCTAAATTGTAAGAGAATGATCATCAAACAAATAACTAATCTTCTAGAATTCTTCTAAAGAATATGCTTTACACTAAATAAAGGTATATTAGGAGATTAGGAATCACAAGTGTTGTGGATTCTCAAATTCATTGTGTAACAGATACACTTCATATATCTAGTAGAAAACACCTTGAGCTTGATAATGATATCCTACAAACTCAAAGGTGATTAATTGGTCATATGATGATGAGACAATAATCTATCTAGATGATGTTGAGGAACCATATTTTGAGTTGTGGCTTGAAGCTATAAGATCCAAAATGACTTCCATGTTAACCAAATAAGGTATTACCTTAATGGTAGCACTTATAGGGATAAAACCCATAAGTGCAATTGGGTCTTAAGAGTTAAGACTGACATGGATGACATTTGAAGAGTTGATTGGTTGAGATGAATTCAACTGAGTTCAAGGTGTTGAACCTGGTGAATTTATTTAACCAATTCCAGTGGCTATAGGCCATAAAGGATCATGCTTGCTATTGGAACTTGAAAAATATGAAATTTGGCATATGGATATTAAAACTATATTCTTAGTAGGAATAACATGAGGTTGTGTACGTGACACAATCTGAAGGGTTTTATAATTTGGTTAATGCAATATATATATATATACACTACAAGTTATAAGAGATTAATCAATATGATTGATTAAATACAAGCATCTCAGAACTGGAGTCTTTACTTCAATTATATAGTCAAAAGGTTGAATGATACATCAAAATAAAGAAGGGATTTGTGATTACAAAGGTTTAGTGGGAGCATATTCATATTTCACATGATGACGAGGAATAAGCGAAATTGGTGTGGAAACACTACTACAGAACAGGCCTTTAGCCTCAGTTAATTAAGGGCTTTTAGTGTCGGTTTCCAAGCGACACCCAAGTGGGTGCCTCTAAAGCTGGACCCCTTCGGCGTCGGTTCCCAACCGACGCCCAAACCCTTCCTGTCACCGAATACATGCCAACAAAAGGACTATAGGTGTCGGTTGTTTACTAAAACCGATACTCTAGAATTGTTATAGACGTCGGTTATTAAAAGAAGCGACGTCAAAATGCTTCCCGTCAGCATTAGTAAAGGGTCTATGGGTATCAGTTTTTAAATATAACTAACGTCATATCATCATATCCCCTACTTGCCACCACAACCGTGCTTCCCAGCACAGCCATGGTACCTGGTCACATAGACGTCAGTTTTATGTCAAAAACTGCCGTCGTATGTCTTAGGTGTCAGTTTTGTTCAAATAACTGACGCCCGTGTTTTGATTTTTTTTTCTTATCAGTTTGTAGGCCTGTTGTATGGCTGGTCAGTAGGATGAGAACCTACAGTTCAGTTCTGAACTGTAGGTTTATGACATCTATTGATATCAGCCAACAACAAGCCACAAACCTGCAAAATTAACAAGATGGACAATATTATATATATGTGATTCACACACATGTATAAGCACATTTAATTCATATTATTTTTTCATCACACACATGTAGAAATGAGTAGCATTATGTAGTTCTATTCATTTCATCTCTTTTCACATTCAGACACATGTAGAAACATTTATGTATTGATCATCTTCACACACATATGACAATTCATAAAAATTCATTCACATTCATACAAAAATAATTATGAGAACAAAGTTATTCTTTATTCATCATTGTCATCATTGTCAATAAAATTATATCAAAAAATTCCCACTCTTTGTAGGGCTTTTGCCCATTCTTCTCTTACAGCATCTAATTCATCTCTCGTATAGGGAGCATGTACATAGAAACACTTTCCACCTGTGCTGAAGTTAGTTGTTTTAAAGACCTGCAAAGAGAATGACATATATATATAATTAATAATATATAATAAGATTGATATATTTCATATTATCTAATGACTATGTATAATACCTGTTGTATCTTATCGATTTCCATTACAACATGTTTGATGATTAGGTCTATAAATAGCATCACATAGTAGGCACATGCCCAGCCGTTGTCTTGTGTAGCACACTATAAATTGAAACATACAAAATATTCAAAAATACAAATAAGCACAATTCACATAAATAATATATACATTGGAGTCAGGAAATTACTTTCACATTCTCCCAAATTAGTGATAGATTCTTTTTCCTGGGGACCTTTCCTCCAACTTTTTTATATTCTTGTAAAGCCCTACATATGTTAATGTAACCCATTAAATTGCATAATTAAATAGTAATGTAGTAACAACAGAAGTTAACAGATATAAAAACATGAAATATTTCTCACGAGAATAATGGCCTTTTAATTGCATGTCCATATAATGTATCCAACTCATTCCCCTTAGGATCTAGATAATAGACCGTGAACATCTTGGGGACAATAACTAGTAACTCCCAATGCCTACCACTACAGGTAAGAAAGTAGAAAATTAATAACTCAAAATCTACAATAAAAATGTAATTTGCTTAAGTCCAAATTATAAGCAAAGTAAACTTACTCGACATTGAATGGAGCTATTATCACCGTCTTATTATTTTTACCAAAATATTAAAAAATATCACAGCAGTATGAAGTAACTAAAGAAGGGTATGTATCTACAACACTAATCAAAGATGGAACCAAAAATCCCACATGGGAAAACCCAAAATTTGTACATATCTTGTGTAAGTGGCTGCAAAACATGTATTACATATGCATTAATATATAAGAAACCAGATCACCGTATATAAAATAAGGTATATGGATGTATAAATAAGATCTCACCATATCCACAACTCTATCATAGATGTGTTCAGCCATTCATAACTAAACAACTCCAAAATATCTTGTATAAATATCTTGTTTTCGTATTATTGACCTGCATTAATACATATGCATTAATATGTACGTATGCAGAACTTGTATTACGTATGCATTAATATGTATGCTAAATGTGTATAAATAAATTATTATCATATGATTTTCCTACAACATCCTCTGGAATAGTAACAATTATAGGGAAATTTGTATCATGTTCTCCGATCCATACTGCCACACTCCTACAATTAGGACCTATCGAGGCGTGTAGGTCCCTTGGAAGCCAACTTGGTAGTCGAGGAGGTGTAGGCTGAGATGTAGCGGGTCTCGTCTTTTTGACCTGTATATATAATTTCAGATCAATTGACTCATATATACACACTAACACATTAAAGTCATGGAAATTTATTATACAAGATCATTATAGAGGGCATCCGCTTCGGGCCACACTATCACTCCGCCTACTATCTCACCAAGTGTTTTGGCATCTAGGTGTGCATGAGGAAGTGCAAGATCTATCCAGTCGGGGAGTACATGTATCAGGCTCACACGTACCACACCATCTGGTACTGGATACTCATGAAATATGCACCCTTTAAGGGGTGGGTAAGACGACGCCTCTGCAATGATATATTCTTGACTTTTTAGTCGGCATGGCTTCAACCCCTATAAATTTATGTAAAGAGGACGTGTTATATGCATATATACACAAACATATCATCTTGAACAGACTAGCTATGATGTCATAAAAATACTTACAGAGGACGTGCTAGGTAGTGGGTCTATAGGATTACTCCCAACCTCTGTAGTACGAGCAGTAGGAGAAGAGTGGCCCGCCACAGGTACTGTCTGAGTGGCAGTCTGAGACACCTGCCACTTTCTAATTGCTTCATGGAGTCTCTGATCAAGTACTTCCTTGACTTTCCTATTAATTAACGAATCTACCTATACATGGATAAAAGAAATGCTAACTTCTGATTATTGAATTACCTTTCACAATAACATTCTAAAATAAGAGAATAGGTTACCTCAACTTGTGAAAGTCCCACTTTTGGGACAGGTTTGCACTGGGATGGCCCAAAGAACGCTTTGATGCCCACACCAGTTCCCGCACCCCTAACACATCCAGGATGCTCTGGGTTACCCAGAGCAACTGTCAGTTCATCCCTTATGCCCTTAGGGATGAACTTGCCTTCCTTCCTTGGCTCGTACAACTCCCGCTAATCCCCATCAACAAAAATTAGTAAGTAATTAAACATAACAATAATCAATATCAATCGATTGCTCTAAGAGTTGATTTTTACCATTTTTGCAGTCGCCTCAGCAGTTGTGGGCTTCGGTATGTCTCCCATCTTGTTTTGCCTCCCAGCTATCCACATAGCATGGTGAGGAAGAGGTGTGGGAGCAGTAGTAGATGACTCTGCAGTCTCCTGAGTAGTAGTAGGCTGAGCAGACTCAACCTGTAGTCTTTGGCGAATGCCTGCATATCCTCTTAACACATGTGATCTCTTACCGAATTCATTGGCGATGCCTTTTACTCTTTTGTAAACATCCTCCCCTGATATAGGTTTAGGTGCACTCTGTTCCTCATTCTGTCCATTGAATGCTTTGCGCAACCTACGATACAGATGAAATTTTCGAAGAAACCTTCGATGACCAAGATATACAGTCTTTCCGCCGTATTTTAGTCATATTGAATCAGTGTTCTCTGCACATATAGGACTCGCTTTAGATCCTTTGACACTATATCCAGACAAATTCCCATATGCTGGAAAGTCATTCACAGTGCAAAACAACATAGCGTGCAAACGAAATGTCTCTCTTCGTGAAGCATCATAGATCATCACACCTTCACCCTAGAGCTTCTTCAAGTCATCAATCATAGGTTCAAGATAAACATTGATATCATTTCCAGGTTATTTAGGGCCCGATATCAAAGACGATAACATAACATACTTATTTTTCATACACAACCAGGGAGGAAGATTGTATATAACAAGCATAACCGGCCAAGTGCTATGTTGGCTGCTCAATGTCCTGTACAGATTCATCCCATATGTACAAAGCCCAAGTCTTAGATTCCTGTCTTCTTCACCAAATTTAGGGTACAATAAATCAATCTTCTTCCACTGTGGGGAATCAGACGCATGTCGCAGGATCCCATTATTATTTTTCTTAACATCTGCATGCCACCTCAAATTCTTCGCATCTATAGGATTGGCAAACAAGTGTTGAAATGGTGGTATTATAGGTAGATACCACATCACCTTGGCAGGAGAACTAGTTTTGGACTCCCCCGAAGTCGTCAATTTATACCTTGATGCACCACATTTCGGACAATCTTTCAAATTCACATAGTCCTTTTGAAATAATACACAATCATTCGGGCATGCATGTATCTTCTTGGCCTCCATTCCCATTCGGCACAATAATTTCTTTAACATGTATGTTGAGATTGGCAACTCGTTTCCTTCAGGAAGAATTTCTTTCAACAAAGACAATAATGATGTGAAGCTTTTTTCACTCCATCGATTGTTAGCTTTCAGTTTATACAATCTCAACACAGTGCTAAGCTTCATAAACTTACAACCTGTATATAACGGTATCTCAGCATCATGTACAATGTTTTTAAAGATGGGAGGTGGATCGGTGTGCTCTACCCCACAACTATCCAGCATCACATCATTGATGTTTACTGGAACTAGTTCGTTCACATCTACGTCGTCAAAGGCAATTTCTTCTTCCACACAAGCACTGCTACCGACATCCACTGATTTCAGGTTTGAAATCTCTCCATGTTAGTGCCATTCTGTATAGCCTTGTACAATCCCATTGCACATGACATGACTTTTGATTTCATCACCAGTGCTGACTTTCAAGTTGTTACCGTAATGCCTACATGGATAGTAGAACCTATCTCCAGGTTGTTTCCTATGTTCCTTAGCAAATCTAATAAACTGGTCAAGACCAGAAATAAACTCAGGGGTGCAGTGATTTGGAATGGACATCCATGATCTATCCATTCTATGATCAAAGAGAAAACAAGTATATATTAGAACAAGATTAGGGTCTAGGGTTAAAAGATTAGAGTTTATGGTTAAAACTTTAGGGTTTAAGGTCTTATATATAATTAATGGTTAAAACATCCTAAGTGAGATTAGGTGTTCAAGAACAGTCCCAAACCGGGGACTATCCAAGATTTACTCCTAATGAGTAAATTTTGGACGGGTTTCTAGGTCAACAAATACATGTGTTGTCATTCATATATATAATATATTGTGTACCACCTATCCCATTCTTGAACATCTAATCTCACTAGTAAGTGTATAATGTGTATTGGGTTTTCAAGAAAATTTCAGCAACATTTCCCCGTTGTTCTCCAAGTACATATGTACTTAGAGAACAAACGAGGAAATGCTACTGAAATTTTCTTGAAAACCCAATACGCATTATACATTTACATCCTAAGTGAGATTAGGTATTCAAGAACAGTCACAAACCGGGGACTATCCAAGATTTACTCCTAATGAGTAAATCTTGGACGGGTTTCTAGGCCAACAAATACATGTTCTGTCATTCTTATACCTACAATCCTAGTTTCATCATTCATATCTTAAGTTTTGTGTAACATCATTTAATCATACTTGTCAGTAAATAATAAAATACCCACATGTGAGTTAAGTTTTAGACATCAATGTATCTTTAACACACATGTTTCAAGGTTCAAAGCACATAATCAAATACATATTTAATTTAAGTTACATACCTATGAAATAGGTTACATAAATAGTCAAATACACATTAAAGATAATTTAGCATACAAACCCTATCTGGATTTCTCCACATTTCCAATTAGGAAGTATAACTCCAACATATAATTTGAAATACTTAAAACCAAAATATTAGATTATCAATTTATCATCAATCACATTAATCTATCATTATGAATTGATTATCATCAACCAAAATATAAAAATGTTGCAAGCATCAAGCATCATTTGACAATTAGGACAGGCGAGAAGGGAAAAAATCACAAAGAGAGAGGAGGACAATCGATGCAACATGGGAAGAAGAGAGTGTATAAAGAGAGAGCTCTTTTTCAAGAGATAGTAGTAGAAGCAATAGGGAAGGCAGTAGTGGTGGTGATGGAGGAGTTAGTAGTGTCAGTGGAATTAGCATGCAACAACTGACACAAAGGCAGTGGGCAGATAGTTTAACAATGGAACAAAAAGCAGACAACAAGGTTGGGTTGGATGTAGGTGATTGTACCTGTGAACAGCTTAAATGTTGTAGGGGTTCCCTTGCCGGTGAGACCAGAAGTGAAGCAGGCGGCGACCCAGTTGGGTTGGAGGTAGGTGATGGTCGCCGGAGCTGCAAGAAGGTAGAAATTAGGGGAGCGGCAGCAACTAGGGGAGCGGTGACTAGGGGACCACATCGGCGGCCGGAGCAGCGGCGACCAAGGACTAGAGCGGTGACTAGGGATCAGTGGCGGCAGCGGCACACAAGGAGCAGGGGAGCGGCAGTGCGCAAGGAGTAGGGGAGGGGAACTGGTAGAATCACGAGACCCTAACCGGCAGAATCGACAATGAAATAGAGAAAGGGAGAGTGCAGGCTCACGCGGGTGCTATTAAGTCAACATTCGGTGTCGGTTATTAAAAACATCGACGCTTAAAAATTTATGTGTCAGTTGCCACCACCAAACCGACACTTATATTCAATGATAGTCGTCGGTTCCAAATAGAAAAACCGGCGTCTATCTATATATGCCGACAAAAATAAATGTTCTCGAAATAAGACCATAGTCGTCAGTTTTCGTATAAAAAGTGACGCTAAAGGGAGGTCAAAATTTTCACGGTTAATCGCGTGAAAACACAACATTGTCGGTTATTGTAAGACTACCAACAATAAAAATTGGTCAAATTTCTGTCTTGCGGAAAACCTTTAGTCGTCAGTTTCTTTTTTAACAACCGACGTTGTATGTTAAATTTTGGAGGTAATTTTTTTCACTAGAAAATTTGGATTTGGTGGCTAATTTTAGGCATTGGTTTCTTATTAAGGAATCGATGCTAAATAAAAGGGATACATGTGTCTGATCGCCCTTTAGATATAGATGTCAGTTTTTTTATTTAACCGATGCTTTATGGTTTAGGAGTCGATGTTATTTTACAACCGACGCCTTTAAAAGTGACGCTATAAGCCATTTCTATAGTAGTGAAATACCTTCTTTAATAGAGTAAAGAGAAATGTCCTATGTGATAGGAATATAGGTCTATATAGATAGTTCTCAAAAGTATTTTGACCTGACAAAGAGAGATAATACATTGGCACTATCTACTGAAGGGGTCAATATGCAAAGATTAAATGGGAGAAAACTTATCCATGTTTCATGGAGTTAGTCTCTCAGATGCCAAGTGTCCCAAATTCTTATGAAGAATAGGAACACATAAGATAGATGCTGTATGTATTCACAAATGGATCTATCATGTATGTAATCATCCCATTATCTTATATGTATTGGACATGATAAGAAAATATATATGCATTCATTATCTTGTATGTATTGGACATGACAATATGATATACTCATCCAGTTATCTCATATGTAATGGACATAATGACTGGATGTCTGTCTACTTCTAGTGAGAGTCACTAGAATACCATAAAGAACTTATTTAAGTACTTATGAAGTATTAAAGGATTAGTTCTATGGTAATGAAAGGAAGAGTTGAGTGTAAATTAGTTACACTTATGCAAGTTTCCAAAATGATTGAAAAATTGAACGCAAAATGCAAAATATAAAAGTTATATTGTAAAGTGAACAAGATTTGTTAAGTGGAAATGTTCTGAGTAAAATTAAAAGGCCATTTAATTCTATAAGGGAATGCCGATTATCCTTATGTTATGAACATATATGGATCTAGAAGTTCATACATATGAACTTATAGATATTCCAACCATTGATAACAAAGTAAAAATACTAAGTCAAACTATGGAGCTAATTGTTAGGCATGGAATATCATATAGCATATTATGACAACTCCATCTCATATGAAATGTCATACATCAAGGAGATGTGAAACATGCATTATACCGACTAAAGCAAAGTGTTGCTAACTCACTGGATTAGCACTAGCACAACAAAAACATGTGAGACATGTTTAGAGATCACTGAGAATATGATTCAAAGGTGATTGGGTCTAAGTGCAACTGGGAGTCTGTGAGTATGTATGCCCAGAGAGCCAATCATATGATGATTGGATTGGCATATATTATGATTGATTTGATAAATATAAAAGACATGTTTCTAATTTATTCTAGCTCAATTGATTATGAGATAAATGATGGAGCA
This sequence comes from Alisma plantago-aquatica, assembly GCA_963693085.1. Taxonomy (NCBI): domain Eukaryota; kingdom Viridiplantae; phylum Streptophyta; class Magnoliopsida; order Alismatales; family Alismataceae; genus Alisma; species Alisma plantago-aquatica. Next base: position 149,930,530 of record OY856414.1, on the reverse strand, counting down.
GAATGAATGTCTAAAGAATGACAATACTCAATGACATATGTGTTCAAGTTGACGACCTGAATAATGAGATCATACATATGCTAAGAGTATTTACATTCTTTTTTCTGTCCCTAGTCGGATGTCATTGTGGAAGTTTGATAGACAACAATGACACATCAAGACTAGAGTGTGTGTTGGTTGATGACAGTGCTTTATTAGTCATGATATATGATATCAAACCAAGCACATAGATACATGTTAGAGAATAGTGTATCAGACAGACCCACCATGAGAGTAATACATGGTAGTCAGAATCATCTCTCATAGTGATGGTGGTGATTATGATTCTTATACCTAAAATCACTACACTCATCGAATATGATTGGGTACACTTTGACATCATCAAACGTAGTCCTGAAACATGAGTTGTTATAATGGTGATGATTGGGTGGCTTTAACGCATGATATAGACTGTGAGTGATATATATGGGATTTTTCCCTCCTAAGGGAGTATGATGTCCATGCCACTTGATAAGTGAGACTAAGAAAGGCACGCACATGCACATGTGAATCAATATATGATAATGATTTCACACATATCTCAGACAGTCTACTCTAGTTCAAGAAATATGAATGAACGTTGAAAGGATGACAACTCCATGCCTTGAGTTCATTTAGGATATTAGAGACAAAGGAATTATACATTCACTGGAACACTAATCACAGACTGTAGGATTGAAAGTTGTTCTCCAACTTTCCTTTTCACTTAGGTAGCACTGATGTGTGACTAGGTACCGCTCTTTGCTTATGATGCCATAAGCAAGTTATGGGCATTCACTGCCAATGTGAAATGGGACCTATAGGGTCACACACAAAGGATTAAACTGGAAGAGGAGTTTATCCATGAATGAAGTTTGGATTGATTACTAAAGTGTTTACATACTCAATCAAACATTTAATCAATAGACTTTACTCAGAATCATCAAGTTCAAGTGTTGAACAAAGTGATTAGAGTGTCGGATTGATTGAGAACAGAATTGACTATGTTCTACACAATTTGGACCACCATCCAGCTGGTTCACTGGGTGAACCGATCGGCTCATGGCCAGTGAGATGACTGGTTCACTCCAGTCTTGTCTAAACAAGTTGTGTTGGGTTGTCCTGATTTGTGAGAAAAAACATTTTGTGTTTCACTTGTTCAATTTGATTGGGACAAGAATTAATCTTTGTGTTAATTAGAAACAAATAAGGAAAGTCAATTGTGGGCAAGTCTGGGAAGTGAAATGATCGATTAACTAAGGGAACCGACCGGTTCACTAGTGAATCGATTGGTTCACCTTGTCAAACGACCATTTCAATTGTAAATGACCAGTTCGCCTACTTAAGTACCAATTGTCCTAGAAATTCTGGACCCTTATACTCTCGCACAGACTGGGAGCCCTGACCCTTCCCTCTATTATAAATAGAGGGGTACATGGGGATTCTCTAGACACAACTTAGAACATCAGTTGCTTTGCAAATTTGTTGTCCTCTCTGGTTGTGGTAATCGAGAGAGCCCAAGCAAGTTCTACCCATCCGGGGAGGAACAACGAGGGAAAGATAACTGCAGAACAAGAACTAGTTGTGGGAGAGTATGTTGGTGACTAGTATGTCGATAGAAGGGGATGACTCCTTCTAGTTCATTCTTCATGATGGCTAGAGTTCTCAGTTGTCCGTGTGGACTATCTATAGAGGCGGGAGACTTCTTCCGCTCAGGAGGACGATAGTCAACCGTAGTCTTGGTCAAAACTAGGAGTTGCACAGATGTCGTCAAAGATAGGTGGTTGAAGACCGCACTACCTGCAAGGTATTGTCACTGATCAAGCCTCAGAACTAGGTATATCTCACTAAATCCATCCTTCCCATTACATAGATGTTGATGCAATCTATTGGTTATGGGTTTATAGTCAAGTAAATTTTTTATTTCCGCTGCCTGCTCTGACCATGTAAAACCCAACAACCTCAACATTCGATCAAGAGCTTCCCAATGGGTCTTATCAATAAAATTGGTGTATCTACTCAACTTGCTAAAAAAAACGCATTGTCTTCTCATGTATAGTCATAATACATAAAACTTCCAATAATCTAATAGTATCATAACCAAGACACATGAACACCAGTATCATTCTAGAAAAAGGGCTTGGATGATATGGAGTCTTAATAGCTTTATGTGATGTGCGTAAAAACCTCTCCAATATCTTCTCAACATAGTGCGACTGAGAGAGTGTAATAGCATTAATAGACCTTGTGATGTTAGGCCACACATATCTTTCATCTAAATTTTGATACACAAGAACAACTTTGTCCTACTTACTACTTTCATATCAGAACCAAAAAGTAGGATATCGTCTACATATAAGCATAATATGACAATTCTACGATTAATGATCTTGTAGTAAATACACTTATCAAATTCATTAGAAATGGTGTCAAAAGATGATATCACAAAACAAAACATCTCATGACATTGTTTAGGGGTTTGTTTTTAGCCATACAGAGACTTAACAAGTTTAAACACTATGGATTCATTCCAACATCCTACAAAATGCTCAAGTTGTTCCATACACATCTTCTCTTAAAGATTATCGTGTAAGAACAGGGTCTTCACATTCATATGATGGATAGAGAGATTATGAATGGAAACAATGTTATGAGCACAAAATTGTAGTCATGCGATAAATGGGAGAAAAAGTATGAAAATAGTCTATTCCCTCCCTTTGTGTGTACCCCTTAGAAACCAATCTAGCCCTATACTTATTGATTGTTTTGTCTTTATTGAGTTTCTCATAAAAACTCATTCACTTCCAACTACAGAACAACCAGGATGAAAATCCCAAAATCCCAAGTTCCATTTGAAAGAATTGATTAGATTTCATCATTAACGAATTCCTTCTAAAACTTAACTTTTGGGAAGCCAAACTTTGTTTGGAGGTTGTAGGATCTTCGTCAATGTTGGAATTGAGAAAATCACTTACAATATCTTTGGATGTCCTAGGCTATTTAGTTCCCTTGGTTCAATCATCTTCTCTTAATCACAAGATTTAGAAATGATATGTTCTGATTCATCCCTCACATTTGTGTTCCTCACCACATGCTCGTCAATACAACTTGTGAAAATTGGGTCCTCTTGAGAAACTTCCTTGGGAACACCCGATTTCATTGGAAAAACATCGGAAAAATTATTACATGATGAAGTTTCACAATTGTATCGACATTACTTCCTGAGATTTTATATTTTGCAATCAAGAGTATATAGGCGTAACTTGTCTGTATGTAACCAAAAAAATACATATACTATTTTTGGTCCTAATTTAGGGACAAGTAGCTTTGCAAGACACCCCAATACTGGAAGATATTTGAGACTTTCCTTTCAATCTCTCCATAAATCAAATAGACTACTCTCTTTATGCTTACGAGGAATACTATTTAGAAAATACACACTGCATTGAAATCTCCCCCCCACATTAAACTGGGAAATCCTGAAGTTTGGATCAAAGTATTTATCATATCTATTAGGGTTTGGTTCTTGCAATTTGCAATCCCATTTGATTTTGGTGTATAAGGAGAAGTAACCTCATGAACTATGCCATGTAATTGATAAAATTCTAAGAACAACTTTGAGGTATGTTCTCCTCCTCTATTAGACCTAAATCTTTTAAGTATCTTACTAGACTCTGTTTCTTCTTTTTTTTAACAAAAAATATGAATTTTATTACGCCTTATGTTTAGTTCTAAGAAAATAGATGTAACAATATTTACTAGCATCATCAGCTAAAGAAATATATCACTAGTGCATTTTGGGCCTATGGTTTCACTTTTCTTAATGTCATTTTTCAAAAGAAACTGACACTATAGAGTTACGATCTTGTTTAATAAAGCACAAATGTCACAATTATGCAAATCTTGCCATTTAGGAAAAATATGGATACTGCTTTCATTTTGACGTTGATTTCATGGAGAAGTAACAACATCATAGATATCTCATGAAATTTTATTTTCCAATTTTTTTTGGTAAAGCACGTGTCATGTCAGATGACAAGGAACCATCGATGCAGACCTTCCTGTGAAACTAATTTTACCTCCAAAAACATATGTCATCAGTTATAGTCTAAAAAACTGACATCATAACTCATGTGCCCCTAAAAAAAATTACCTCCAAAATCATGGGATGTCAATTCCTCCTAGTAGAATTAATAATATTGTGTTTTCACCATGTTCCCCACAAAAAACATTGTTCCCTCCAAATTAGCTTATGTCATCGATTTTGGTCTTGAAACTGACATTATAGGTCTTAACAAAATTGGACATCTTTTAATAGGTATAAGGACATATGTTAGTGATTTGTTGATGTCCAACTAACGACATAGTGGAGTTTATGTTGTCCGTTTTTAGTCAATGAACTAATAACATATTGTTAACTGTCAGTTTATTAAACTCAACTAATGACTAATTGCTACTTGATAGCATACATGAAAATTTCTTTTCCACATTCTCAGTTTCATCATGGAATGCCTAGATGACATCTCTCTCTAGAAACAACAATGACAAAGATCTAGCTATTATCTCTCTCTAGTGCTTCGAACCATTTTCGCTGCCTATATTGCAACTATTACTGTTGTCACTTCCACTTCCTTATCCTTTCTAAATCACCAGTAGTTGGTTATGCCCACCCACCACCCTCCGCTTTGTGGTTCCGCCACCTTTACTCCTACTTGGTAATGATGGTGTGACTGTTGGTCCTTCTTGCAATGTTTCCGCCTCTGCTTCTACTTAGAGCTAGGAGCTAGGAGCTTGGACCTCTAGGCATAACCTCTACTTACCTCCTCCTGTTACGGATGGTCGTCATTTTCTTCAACTAAGTATCCCTTTTTAGTAGTAATTATTGATTTAATATGAAAATGCATGTAATATGTCTTAGTACATGCTTGTTAGGTCACTAAATTATAATTTTTGATCTAATTAGAATTGATATGCTTAGCAAAATACATGAATAGTTGCTTGTTTGGTTTATGTCAAGTTCTTTATATAAATCTTGAATATTATGTTTAGTATCATTATGCATATTCATTACGATCAATAATTTTGGTTTGATTTTTGTTCTTGATTAATATATGGCATGCCTCTCTAAATAAACAAATATTCGAAGTCATTGAATAGGGGTTTAATGTCAAAAATTGTCTAAATTGTGTAAATTGATATGCCTACCTAAATGTATATTTTTCTTGCACCTAGGATATGAATGGTGACACTAGGATCATAGGTATAGAAATGACTACATACATGTCTTCTATTGGCCTAGATACCTATCTAAGATTTACTCATTAGGAGTAAGTTTTGGATAGTCACCAGTTTTGACTATTTTTGAACACTTAATCTCACTCAGGACTCAAATATATAATATGTATTTGGTTTTCAATATCTTTCGTTAGCACTTCCTTATATATTCTCTAAGTACATATGCATTTGGTATTTTTGCATCTACATTGGTGTACTTGAAGAACTGTGGGAAAATACTATTGAAATATTCAAGAAAACCAAATACACATTATACACTTAATAGTGAGATTAGGTGTTCAATAATGGGATAGGTGGTTCAAAATCATTACTAAACTCTAAATACGAATTTCTAAACCCTAAAACCTAAATCCTATATCTAAAACCTAGCCCTAAACCCTAAACGCTAAACCATGATTCAATTCAAACATATTTTATTTTAAAATTAACATTGCTAACACCTAATTCAACACTCATTTTCCCATTGATCATAGAATGGATCAATCATGGATGTCCATTCCAAATCAATGCACTCCAGAATTTATTACCGGACTTAATAAGGTTATAATATTTGCGGAGGAACATTGGAAACAACATGGATATATGTTCTATTGTCCATGTAGGAATTACAATAACAACTTGAAATTTAATACCATTGACGAAATCAAAAGTCATGTCATGTACAATAGAATTGTATGAGGGTATACATAATGGTACTGGCATGGAGAGATTCCTACTATGAGATCAATATATGTTGACAGTGGTACTTGAGCTGAAGAAGAAAATATCGACGATGTTGATGTAAATGAATCAATTCCAATAGACATGATTGTAGCAATGCTAGATAGTTGTGCGGTAAATCTTATCGATCCACCTTTCTTATTTAGAAACATTGTGCATGATGCTTAGTGAGTGTTATACTTATGTTATACTAAGTTTACGAAGATGAGTTGTATGTTGAGATTGTATACTCAGAAGGATAACAATAGATGGAGCAACAAAAGCTTCACGTCTCTATTGTCTTTGTTGAAACAAATTCATCCTAAAGGCAATGAGCTTCCAATCTCAACATACATAGAAAGAAAAATTTGTACCCAATGGGAGTGTAAGATAAGAAGATATATGCATGCTCAAATGACATTTCAAAAGGACTATATTAATTTGAAAGATTGTCCAAAATGTGGGGTGTCAAGGTACAAGATGGTGACTTTGGGTAAAGCCAAAACTTGCGGTCCTACCAAGGTCATGTGGTATCAACCTATAATATCACGGTTTCAATGCTTATTTTCCAATACTATGGATGCACACATTTTATCTTGTCATACAGAGGTAGAGGAAAATAATGGAGATCCTACAACATGTGTATGATTCCCCCACAATAGAAAAAATTGATTTATTGCACCTGAATTGGTGAAGATGAAAGTAATATAAGACTTGGTCTTACGACACATTAAGTAGCCAACACAACAATTGGCATGCTATGATTATTGTATAAAATATTCCTCCTAAGTTGTGTATGAAAAGTAAGTATCTCATGTTGTCCTTGCTGATATCGGCCCCCAAACATCCTAGCAATGATATTGATGTTTTTCTTGAAACTATAATTGATGACTTAAACAAAATATGGGGAGAAGGTGTGATGACCCATGATACTTTATGTGGAGAGACATCTCATTTGCATGCAACGTTTTTTTGTACTATTAATGACTTTCCAACATATGAGAATTTAGGAGCACGACCTTCAGTGAAGGTAATTAGTTGTGAGTTGTGGGAACAAGTACACTTGTATGTTTTACACAACATCAACAGAGTCGGTATTTAAATCACCAAACACACCAATTTTATCAAGAGAAAATATCCTTAATCAAGTTCAATGTGGGTTGTTGAGAGCATAATTAAACATTTATTAGGTGGTTTGAAGATAAAGTCTTCGTCAACTATCTCAAAAACCATACAATGTTTGATGGAAATATCAAATGGCTTGCCTTTGAACCAAGAAAATGAATATTATATATTATGAAGGGTTTGAAATAAATGGATTTTCATACCACACATGACGTCAAGACGATAAGAGTATTGTTCATACAGTGGGTTCACCCTTAAAGCATCATCATTATATTTTTCTAGTGTGAAGATAAGAGTCCACATGAAGATAAAATGTCTTAGGTGTCATTGAAGACATTGTTGGATCAAAGGGATATAAAAGTGGGGTGAATAGAGCTAAAACCACTTACACAAAAATTGTTAGACCTTCAAGTTACTTCAACTAGGCACAACTACAAATAGTGAATTTGATGGCAATCTAAACATGCATAGCAAGGATGAGAGAGATTAAAACAAGCACTTGAACAAGTATTTTAGAGTGGTCCCACTCTCTAAACTAGGAGAGAGTTAGTCCACTACCTTGGGAGGTCAAGCCCTAGGATTTTGCAACCTATGTACATTTATATTCCATTATAAGACATACAATTGACCTTCCTTTTCTGAGACAAGGATACCCAACTTCCCTTTGAGGTCAAGGGACCCAATTACCTTACAACCAAGTCTTACCTATCGAGAGCCAAAGTCTTCTACCTCACCAAGGTCTTACCCACTCTTGTAAGCAGCCAGACACCTTTGCCAAGGAGATCCCCTCTTTGCAACGAGTCTATTTCCTTAGAGGATTTACCCACTCTACTCCCGGATCTTTAGCCTTCTCTTCCTTCACTCGGAAAAGCTATTTGCACCTTCTCCTTCACTTGTAGAAGCTTTCACCAACTTGATCTTGAAGAAAAGGGTTGGGAAAAGAGAAGCTTTGAGAGCTTTACAAGCATACATTGAAATAGCTCCCTCACACAGATCCTATCACACTCATAATGATGAATTGAAGTGTAATCAACAGAGAGAATGGGGCTCAAGTGGATTGGATGCACTCAACTATAGCAAGGAGCTTGAATAGCATGAAGGAGAAACCTTGAAATGAACTCCAAGAGGTCCTATATATAGTTGAGGGTGTCCACTAGGGGGTAGGAACACTGTAACAACCTCACTTTCTGTGTCGCCCAATTAAGGAAAAACCTATCCCCAAAGATCCAGATTTAGCAAATAATAAGTAATAGAAAACAATTTCATTCATTCATAAATATTATTTACAAAATGCTTACATGAAATTCCATTACTAGAACTTTACATAGAGAAGGAGTGTCTATCTAAATCCTCCATACTTATATTAATGTCTTTGCATGGTTTCATCTTCATCTTCATGTCCCTTATCATGTATATCATCATACACCTAAAACATCATGAAATAAAACATGGTCAGTATGACAAGTCATACCGATATGTGGGCAAATAAGAGTTCACAAGTAATGATAAAAAAATAATTCAACAATTAATGTTTAACAAACCAAATTTATATTTTCACCATGACTACCCAATCTAGGTTTCTCCACCCTGTGTCATAACCCCTCAGGGCCTCCTACTGTAGTATTCACTATCTTCCCCTATCGAGGCGGATGACCTTTCCATAGATCCAGAGGTGGCCTAGATTCATACTAGTCATGTTCATATATAATTTGATAATCATAGTCACTTTAAAGTTTGTATGGAATGAAATAAACAAGAAGGAATATATTTTCAAACTATGCAAACAAATCTCCGGGAAACCACATGAAACTACAACAATTATTCTTAGGCATAGCCACATACCTTTGCCATGTAGATTATTCAATTATACTTGAAGCATATTTTCCAATCAAACAAGCAAATCAAGCAATCATCATATAATCTGCATTAATTAAATTCTAAAGTGTCACCATCACATATCAATTAGATCAAACCCTACTCGACCTAACCTAGGATTTGAGGTTATCTCAGGTTTAGTTTAAGGAATAAGGGTGAAAATCCTAATTCTCTCACATAATAATTTATCAAAGTTTATTAATCCACCTTAGACATCATATGTAACCCTAATCATCATATTCAACATGTCTCTTCATTAAGATCCCATAGATCTAATTATGTTCATTAGCAATATTGTAAGATAAGATCTTTAGCCCTAATTCCACATTTTAATTATTATCCACATTAGAGACCCTAATTACCTTATCATTATCACTGTCATTTCATTTATTATCATTATGCTCAACAAGATCAGAAAATAGCATAAAAGAAAGGCTTTTAATGTTTTCAACATTATAATACCCAAATCAGGGTTCTTAGACTTTAATCATCATCTTAACACATATTGTACTACTTTTTCAAATTGTAAACATGATTAGACTCTAAAACTATTTTATTTAGACTCCTCTAATTCTCATGATCAATATTCATATATCACATGTCTTCATTTGAGCATCCTAGTAATTGCTACATTTTTTGCATGATAAAACAATATTGGCCAATTAGCACATGCCACATTAGCAACCAACTTATTCCTAATCATTCCGTCCAGTTAAAGATGAAGAGATAGGAATTACCTATTTTCCCCAGTGGGTTACGTTCAGCCTCAAGGGCATATGGGCCCTTTGGCCAACGACCGTCTCCTTCATCACGTAATCGCGAGACCGGGCGCGTACGCTACGGATGGCTTAGGAGTGTGATCAGCACTCGACTGCCTCAATGTCCCTAACTCCAGTCACTATTGTTGCTACCCAGAAAACCTCGCAGCCGCTAGGCTCCAGGCTTGCGACCCAGGCCAGTTCAGGCCTTTTCCTTTCCCCCGCCTGCGCCGGGTCAGTAACATCCTGCTTCTGTATCCGTTCACGTGTGTCCTGTGAGACTCATCCTTGTCCAATGCTCTGCATGTACACAGGCGACCCGTCGTTGGGTCATCCTTGGAGAGGCTGGGCTTATAGCCTCTTCCGCTTGCGACCAAGGGCACCATGCCCTCCTCCCAACCTCTTGGGCATGACAAGGGGTTTGATACAGTTGATGGTGGCTGGAAGGACATGAGACAAAGCTTCATCCTCAAGATATACAACTGAGTTAATCTAGGAGAATGGGTGTAGCTTTCATGCCTCAGGAAAGGATGTAAACCACACCAGACTCCTGTGAGGGGAAGCAGCTGCTCCACTCTCATTCCTGATCTTAGGGATGGTGACGGCCATACTGCCATCTACGGTGGTGGTATGATGGTATATTATTGATCTGGTGCCCTCTCTTGTCCGTTAGTGGCCTCCAGATGGGATGACCCGGCCTCATGCCCCTCCATAGTAGTTTGTGAGAGTAGAACGATCTTTCTTTCCCTTTCAAGTTCGGTTGCCTAAGCATCAAGATTGGAAGGGGCCTGATGTCCTTGTCCACATCAGATAGCAGTCATGGTATCCCTAGACACACATCGAGAAGGCAAGGGATATCACCTTCGAGGGAACCATGGAGAGGGAAGAAGTTGGATTGGTTCATTGTGCAAGCATGCATATGCTTTATATATACATCCTAGAAGATGCCCTAGTAGTTGTGAGGAGGAACGGAAGGAAAGATGGCTTGGTTTCCTCCCCCTTATTTTAATTACTTTATTACTTACTTGTCATGACCACGATTACTTAGTTTAATACAATATTCTTTTTATTAACTTTCTACCTGTTTCTTTTATCCTCTCTTGGTTGCACTAAGGGCCAAGTATTCCACAATCACATATGACCACCGTAATTATGAGTATCCAAATAAAAGATATTTTCTTTCATTTAACATTTGGTATCCAACTAAAATATAAAGAAGAAAGGCAAGGCACCTTGTTTAGGAAGCAATTGAATATATCCTCCTTATTTTCTCTAATTTTTCCTTACTTTTCTTTATGTAAACACTTCTTGGCTTTTATTCTAATAAATCAAAAGTCACGAAAGACACTGCCATAGTCTTATTAGGATTTTGGTTTCGGAATTAAAATCCATAAAAAAACACATAACTATTTGGTACACATCGAGTAATATGTTTCTCAAATTGATTATAGAAACTCATTAATCTTTTCTCACTGATATCCACATTGTGAGGTTCCATGGGGATATCTTTTCATATCCTAAAACTTGCTCCTTTTAGACATTTCATTAAAACAATTCCTTCCTTTTTCTTATTATTTCAAGCATACAAAGTTTAAACCCAAAATAATGTTATTTGATTCCTAAAACATTCTGTTGCCACACTTGGCTAGATAATTACTCTTTTAATTATCTAAAACATCTCACATCATTTTTTTCTTTTCAAAACTTACACAATTTCCCTAATTTCTATTATTCAACAATTATAAAACCATTAACATTTATTTGTACACAAAATCTCTTATTCTTAATTTATGCACTATAACTCTCTTTTCTAGAGAATTCCATATAATTATATATTTAACAATATCCATTGTCCATTAATTTAGAAATTCCTTTATTGGATTTTCTATTCTTTCTTTTTATTTCAACATTATTAATGGATTACTGCAAATGAACTCCCTCTTATTTTTTTAAATTTTTCATAAGGATATTATAATTCCTCCAATAATACCATTGGGAAATATTATAGATCAAAACATTATTTATATTTAAATTATTCAATTTTACCAAAATTTGAGGATATTACATTCACCCTTCCTTAAAAGGAATTTTGTCCCCAAAATTCACACCCAATCAACTTAAGGTGAATGATAACTCATCTTAGTTTCAAACTTTAGGGTTAGCAACCCTTCATAGATTAACTTTAACATCATTTATTGATATGCAATCCACATATTATTACTAAGATCGGTACTTGAATTCAGTTCAAGGCATAACCACATCCTTAGTATTTACATGATATCATATCTTAATGATTTCATTCTATTTTAGTGATTTCAAATTCTACTTGGTGATTACATTTTCACCTAGATTTCCAACCTATTATTCATTCGCTTTCACATGAGAGTGAGGTAACACCTCCAACCCTAGATCATGTTATTTAAGACTTCAGTTAAGTTATTCATTCGTATATGTCATTTTTAAGCATAACATATGTCTACCCGATCTCTCTCCCTCATAATGAGATGCAATAAGCACTTGACTACTACAGCCCAAGTACAAAGTTCATCCCATTCCAAGAGAAGAGATGGTGTATCCACATACTATCTTAAAGTTATACATCATAAGTTGAATCATTCTCAACATAAACCTAAACCATGCTTACTTTTTATATCCACATTATTCCTATATTCCATGAAGTAAGGTGTCCCTTTTCTTACTCTAAAGTTAGAGTGCAACTTCTCTCAAGTTTTCATGACTTCCTTATATCTTTTACATTTACACCTCATGTATTATGAGCCTTAGCCACTTCCTTGAGGCCTCTAGGGGTATAGGTATCTTTGGAGTGATCTCATCCTTATGCATCAAGAGAGTGCCTTTCACATTCACCCATTAGGCTACCTGATCCTCATGGAGGTAGCTAATCTCTTGAGTCATGTACCTTGGGTAAACCTAGTCGTTACCTCCCAACCACATGGTCATGTGCATTCAGGGTATATCAACTCCCAACCCATCGGTCCTATGTACCTCTAATACACCCTACTTAACCCTAGGATTGCATTAGGACTCTATCCTCCCTAAGGGTTTCATCTAGATGTCACATCTTTTAAGCACATTACTCTCTGAGAGTCAACGTGTTTCCGTAGCGCGCGTACTCTTCATAAATGAATGAATGGTGGGGTTACCATTATCCTTTTCATTTAATTCTTTAACTTGGATTGCCTTCATTTCTCTCTTTTGAGTACACATTATGCAGTGTAGTCCCAACATTGGGATTGGGCCACCTTCCCTCCATGGCTTGGTGCCATGTTGGTCTTCCCTCCTGGGCTTGACAATTTGTGATCTTCCCCTCCAGGGGCTTGATCCTAAACAACTGCACTGTGCACTTGGTCCACCTTCCCTCTTGGGCTTGGTGCCTTATTGGTCTTCCCTCCTGGGCTTGACCATTTCATGACCTTCCCTCCTGGGCTTGGTCATCCACTCAGGCCACCTTCCCTCCTGGCTTGGTGCCTTATTGGTCTTCCCAATCCTAGGCTTGACCGGTTGTGTCACTCAGAGATGGCATCCTTGGGTTCAAAGAATATATGTGCTTTCATATTTATATCTTTATCTCTTCACCCTTATAGGTGAGGATTAAGGTTATCCCAATACTTAAATACATTTATTCACTTACCTTTTAAAGGAAAGTCCGAGCCTAGGGTGCCTTCTTGGCTCATAGGAGGGGGTTATCTCTCTAGCCACAACCTTATCCCAAGATCTAAGGTTTTTCCTCCCTCTTAGGTCATCTTCCCACTCTTGGTCTGATCCACCCCAAGTTGGCACACTAACCCTAAAGGTTTCATAGATATCCTCTTTTTTTAAGGCATACCATTTTTTTGCATTATAATTTATCGACCCATGTTTGCTCAATTACTAGAATAACCCCTCATGGTTTTTGTCTATTCTGTGAACTTGGATCACCTTCCCCTCCAGGGGCTTGGTGCTACATCGGCCTTCCCCTCTAGGGGCTTTTCCACCATAACCAAACTTCTAGGGACAACATGAGGGGTTTGAGTAAGTTACATTTAGATTTTAATTTTCATATATGTAACCATTGGTTACTTATGTTTCTTATGCATATACTCATATTTTTTTTCTCTAACTTCTCAACTTAATCTCAATGGGACACTCCCTCTTTGGAGTACTCATGTGGGGAACCATCTCTATAGGGTAAGTCCCTGTAGTGGACATCATACATAAGTCATGGCCCAATCACCTATCACTATAGTGTCAATCATACATACACATTTGCCTGAGGTGATTATCTTTTCTGAGCCAGATCACCGACCATCATAGCAACCAAACATAGCCCCCCTTAACCCAAGGTAATTACATAGGCCCGATCATACATCCCACATGTATTGCATACATCCATCATATTTAGTTGAGCAAGTTATATTATATCACATGTTGTTCACAAATAACTTAAAACTTTTCTTATTAACGACTTGTACCACATGCACACATGCATGGGAGGCTGAGTCACTTAAATCATTTCTATTCATATTCTTTCACATGCATCCCTCATGCATGGGTTACCAGAACATTTTATATTCTTTCTTTACTCTTATCCTAATTGGGTTCATATGGGTAGGGTACCATATCACCACACTATTCGTATTGTCATGATTAGGTTTTAGGGTTAAGGTTTGGGACTATACCCTAAATCTTAGGGTTTCCTTATCTCTTGACCCACTAGGATTCTTCTAAGACAACCCTAGTCCCATCTAGGGTTACCCTCCTAGTGAAAACCCATGTAACATTTTCTCTTTATTTTATCATTATCTCCACATCACATGTAAATTATTATTTCTATATTACGTGTAGATTAACTGATGAAGGATACCTTAATCCTACTTCTTCTCAAAAACCCTAACTTCAGATGAGGAGGGAAGTCCCTTTTAAGGTTCATTAAGCAAGAGGGTGAGAAATGGATGAATCAAGATGAGAAAGAATCCTAAAGGAATTTACTTTGGGCATAATCATCCGACTTTGGCCAGGCAGGATGTACGAGTCTAATATTCCTCGTAAGCTGACTAGTAGTGCAGAGGAAAATATTGCCAGCCCCCAATCGTGGTCCCTTCTAGACACCTCAGTCTTTAGAAAATGCCCTAATAATTCCCTCATAATTCTACAGATTACTTGAAATGATAAACTATTAAATATTATTTGACAAATTCTGGAGCTCTGATACCAAATGTAACGACCTCACTTTCTGCGTCCCCCAGTTAAGGAAAGACCTTCAAGTTGAGATTCATTATCTATATCCCTAAAGATCTAGATTTAGCAAATAATAAGTAATAGAAAACAATTTCATTAATTCATAAATATTATTTACAAAATTCTTACATGAAATTTCATTACCATAACTATACATAGAAAAGAAGTGTCTATCTAAATACTCCTTACTTATATTAATGTCTTGGCTTGGTTTCATCTTCATCTTCATGTCCCTTATCGTGTATATCATCATATACCTAAAACTCCGTGAAACAAAACACGATCAGTATGACAAGTCATACCAGTATGTGGGGGAAACAAGAGTTCACAAGTAATGATAACAAAATAATTCAACAATAAATGTTTAACAAGTCAAATTTATATTTTCACCATGACTACCCAATCTAGGTTTCTTCACCCTCTGTCTAACCCCTCATGGCCTCATATTGTCGTATTCACTATCTTCCCCTATCGAGGCAGATGACCTTTCCATAGATCTAGAGGTGGGCTAGATTCACACTAGTCATGTTCATATATAATGTGATAATCATAGTCACTTTAAAGTTTGCATGGAATGAAATAGGCAAGCAGGCATATATTTTCAAACTATGCGAACAAATCTCCGAGAAACCATGTGAAATTACAACAATTATTCTTAGGCATAGCCACATACATTTTCCATGCAGATCATTCAATTATACTTGAAGCATATTGTCCAATCAAGCAAGAAAATCAAGCAATCATCATATAATCTGCATTATGTAAATTCTAAAGTGTCACCATCACATATCAATTAGAGGAAACCCTACTTGACCTAACCCATGGTTTGAGGTTATCTCAGGTTTAGCTTAAGGAATAATGGTGAAAACCCTAATTCTCTCACGTAATAACTTATTAGAGTTTATTAATCCACCTTAGACATCATATGTAACCCTAATCATCATATTCAACATTTCTCTTCATTAAGATCCCTTAGATCTAATTATGTTTATTATCAAAATTGCAAGATAGGTTCTTTAGTCCTAATTCCACATATTAATGATTATCCACATTAGATAACCTAATTACCTTATCATTGTCACCATCATTTCATTCATATCATTATGCTCAACAAGATCAGACAATAGCATAAAAGAAAGGCTTTTAATGTTTTCAACATTATAATACCCAAATCAGGGTTCTTAGACTTTAATCATCATATTAACACATATTGTACTACTTTTTCGAATTGTAAACTTTATTTGACTCTAAAACTATTTTATTCAAATGCTTCTAGTTCTCCTAATCAATATTCATATATCACATGTCTTCATCCGAGAATCCTAGTAATTGCTACATTTTTTGCAAGATAAAACAGTATTGGCCAATTAGTGCATGCCACGCCAGCAACCAACTTATTCCTAATCATTCTGGACAGTTAAAGATGAAGACTTTGGAATTACCTTTTTGCCCTCGTGGGTTACGTTCAGCCTTAAGGGTCTGACTGGTTTCTCGTAACTAACCAAGAAAACGAGGGAAGTCATATTCCATAACGTGTTTTTCCTGATTGGTTTGAAGGAACTCGTGATTTTCAATTCCACAACTTTCCAAGGACTTCCAGAAGTATAAATAGATTCCAGATCTGATTTCCTAATTGAACTGACGGTAAAATGAGTTACGCCGCCTCCAAATCTCGTTCGATTCAACTGCGCCCTTCGTGGCTGCTCCTATGCAGAGCTTCTTCTATCGCGCACCACTGAAGCACCACCGACACGAGTCTCTGAGTTGTTTCATCCTCCCATCATCTCTCTTTTCCCCTCCCCTTTCCTGTTTCCCTCCTAGACTACCTCCGTCGGAAATCTCTCCCCCGCAAAACCTCCGTGGTGGTGGGTCAGGGCTTCTGTCGGCACTGGTACCCGCCCGGCGATGCAGTGCTACTGCCGCGGGGGTTGTTCAAGACTGTTGTGTATCAGATCCAGGATGATTCGTTCGTTCGATCACCTGCACTGGCCGAGATAGCAACGCTGCAGCTCACGCGCTTGAAGTGGGTGTCGCCCCCGATCTATGACTTGTGGAAGGAAGTAGAACAACTCAGAGACTTGGTTCTTTTATGTCCTTGGATCTTCGATGTCATGAAAGTGTTTGATAAAACGCCAAAGACATTTTGTATCATGTTTTAAGTAGTGCCTTGAAGTTGTTCGACGAAAATCCTAGATTTTTTAGAAAACACCAGTTTCAAACCAATCACTTGGAATTCCTTTTCCCAGAACTCAATATCAATTCTGGAAAACTGAGTTCTTGGAAAGTTGCAGTTACACCAAACCAGTCAGACCCTAAGGGTAACTGGGTCCTTTGGCCAACGACCGCCTCCTTCCTCTCGTAACCACGAGACCGGACGCGTTCGCTGCGGACGGCTCAGGACTGCGATCACGCCTCGACTGCCTCAACGTCCCTGACTCCAGTCACTACTGCCGCCACTTAAGGCACGTTTGGTTTGCAGGATTTTTAGAAATCCTGTATTTTGTCCATCCCACATTATTAAAATGTTGCATTGTCAAAATCCTGCAAAATAAAATTGTATGCTTGGTTTGCTGGATTTTGTAAGTGCGAGATTTATTTTTTTTCGTATCTACGACGTTCGCCATGTTGGATTTTGGCGTCCACGAGAATTTTGATGGAGACCAAAATGCGGGATTCCTATTATGTCTGAAAATCTCGGGATTAGCCTCAGTTCTCCAATCCTGCAAACCAAACGTAAAATTTGTTGAACTGGAGTCCAAAATACAATCCAATACAGCAAAATCCAAGTAACCAAACATGCCCTTAGACAACCTCGTAGCCTCTAGGCTCCAGGCTTGTGACCCAGGCCAGTTCAGGCCTTTTCCTTTCCCCCACCCGCGCCGAGTCAGTGACATCCTGCTTTTGTATCCGTTCTCGCGTGTCCTGCGGGATTCATCCTCATCCGATGCTATGCGCGCACACAGGCGACCCGCCACTGGTTCGTCCTTGGAGAGGCTGGGATTATGGCCTCTGTCGCTTGTGACCAAGGGAACCATGCCCTCTACCCAACCTACCCAGACATGGCAAGGGATCTGATACGGCTGATGGTGGCCTGAAAGATAGGAGACAAAGCTTCGTCCTCAAGATATACAACTGAGTTAATCTACGAGAAAGGGTGTAGCTTTCACGCCTCAAGCAAGGATGTAAACCACACCAGACTCCTCTGAGGGGAAGCAACCACTCCACTCTCATTCCTAATCTTAGGGATGGTGAGAACCATACTACCATCTACGGTGGTGGTGTGACGGTAGATTATTGATCTGGTGCCCTCTCTAGTCCGTCAGCGGCCTCCAGATAGGATGACCCGACCTCATGCCCCTCCGCGGTAGTTTGTGAGGGCAGAACAATCCTACTTTCCCTTTTAAGTCTGATTGCCTAAGCATTGAGATTGGAAGGGGCCTGATGTCCTTGTCCACATCAAATAACATCCATGGCATCCCTAGACATACACCGAGAGGGCAAGGGATATCACCTCTGAAGGAACCATGGAGAGGGAGGAGGTTGGATTGGTTCATTGTGCAGGCATGCATATGCTTTATATATACATCCTAGAAGATGCCCTAGTAGTTACAACGAGGAACGAAATGAAACATGGCTTGGTTTCCTTCCCCTTCTTTTAATCTACTTACTTGCCATGTCCAAGATTACTTGGTTTAATACAATATTCTTTTCATTAACTTTCTACCTGTTTCTTTTATCCTCTTTTGGTTGCACTAAAGGTCAACTATTCCACAATCACATATGACCACCGTAATTATGAGTATCCAAATAAAAGATATTTTCTTTCATTTAACATTTGGTATCCAACTAAAAGATAAAGAAGAAAGAAAAGGCACCTTGTTTAAGAAGCAATTGAATATATCTTCCTTATTTTCTCTAATTTTTACTTACTTTTCTTTATATAAACACTTCTTGGCTTTTATTCTAATAAATCAAAAGTTACGAAAGACATTTCCATAGTCTTATTAGGATTTTGGTTTGGGAATTAAAATCCATAAAAAAAACACATAAGTATTTGGTACACATCGGGTAATGTGTTTCTCAAATTGATTATAGAAACTCATTAATCCTTTTTCACTCATATCCACATTGTGGGGTTCCATGGGGATATCTTTTCATATCCCGAAACTTGCTTCTTTTAGACATTTCATTAAAACAATTCCTTCCTTTTTCTTATTATTTCAAGCATAAAAAGGTTAAACCTGAAATAATGTTATTTGATTCCTAAAATATTGTATTGCCATTCTTGGCTAGATAATTACTCTTTTTAATTATCTAAAACATCTCACATCCTTTTTTCTTTTCAAATCTTGCACAATTTCCCAAATTTCTATTATTCAACAATTATATAACCATTAACATTTATTTGTACACAAAATATCCTATTCTTGATTTATGCACTAAAACTCTCTTTTCTAGAGAATTCCATATAATTATATATTTAACAATATCCATTGTCCATTAATTTCGAAATTCCTTTATTGGACTTTCTATTCTTTCCTTTTATTTCTACATTATTAATGGATTACTACAAATGAACTCCCTCTTATTTCTTTAATTTGTCATAAGGATATTATAATTCCTCCAATAATACCATTGGGGAATATTATAGATCAAAACATGCTTTATATTTATATTATTCAATTTTACCAAAATTTGAGGATATTACAAACACTTAGGAACATTTTCTAGTCGTTTGGGGTGTTGCAATGGATATACTTTTGAGTTTTGCAACACTTCAACAGTTAGAATCACTTTTTCCATATTTTCCGTATAGTGCAATCGGTCGAGTTTTCATAAAGGTAACTCGACCGATTGCACTATGCGCTGAAGCCATTTTGAAGCATTGGTCGAGTTTGATTTGTGTGTAACTCGACCAGTCACTTGAAATTAGTTTTGATGAATGCAGGTATCGGTCGAGTTCTATGAGAAGCAAACTTGATTGAACCAAAGAATCTCAAAATCCATCAAGGGATCGATCGAGTTTCAATCTCGATTGATCAACAACCTATAATGAATTTTGGAAAATTACTTTCGAGTGATCAAACATTCAAATTAAGGGTTCCTGATTTTTTCTCATCTTAGTTACAAGTCATATCATCAATACAAATGATTAAACAACTTATCTAAGGTGATTTGGAGTGTTTTCCACAAAAGTGCATTTGCATTGCTTTGGACTTGAACTAGAACAAGCTAGGGCTTGATAGATTTGATCCTTTTCATGTACCTAATGCCTGAAATCAATCTCAAACAAACATATTAGATACATATGAATGGAATGGTTTAGTCATTATCAAAATATGGACAATGTGTAACACTTGGGTCAAAATCCTCCCCTTATTGACAATGACAAACCATTCCTCAACATATTGGAAAGGATATTTTGAGAAAGGGATGTGCAAATTAAACCTTTACCTTGTGAATTGCAAGTGGATACATGAATGGAATATGTTACTTTCTCCCCCTCAATTCATGCTTAATAATATTTCTGGGTTAGTCTTACCACAAATAACCATAGCACATATACATACTATATGGTCCTCTAGCAAGTCATGTGATATGTAGATAATTGACAAGAAAAGGATCATATAAGCAATAAAAACAATGTGGTTGAGATCCATTCTCCCCCTTTGTCATATCAAAAAAGGCATGGAGGTAGAAGAGCTAAAAAGCATAGATATTATCCACATGCACAAGATAAAGGAAGCAACCACATATGGCACACAACAAAAAGAGACAAAACACAGAGAAATCATCAATCCAATATCATAATCAAAATATGGAATAAAAGACCACAAACTCATACGATATAGTCATTCAGAGAGTTATGGTACAAAATATTAAGATTACAAAACTAAACATGTCCTCTTGAGATAAAAACTACAAATCAACGAGAAACGATGAAAATATAAAATAGTATGCCTCAGATACGCAATGGAAAAATGTCTTAGTACATAATAGTCTAAAAAGATAGATATGATTAATACATAAAGACTATAGAACTAAAAAGTATAAGCTATTTCTATGCTATCTATATCAACGGGTCATCATCATCAACATCATCATTGACTTTGGGCTGGTAGTCCTCATAATCATCAAATGGTGCAACAGAGGCAACAAATGTGGCCTCACCATCATTTCTAGAAGAACCAAAAAATCATCATCACTTACATTCTCAAAACCATCATCATCCTCATCATCAACCTCATCCTCAACAACTTGGTCAGGAAACTCCTCATCAACAGGAGGTCCAAAACCATGACATGGCCACCTGGCATTTTGTGCATCCCAAGACATGCCACACACATGTAATGCATTCACTTGCTTCTAGGAAGGGGTAGAAGTCCCATCAAAGGCAGCAAACAGAGTGGCGGAAGGACCAACAGATAGAGACATCAGAGGTAAAGCACCAGGGGTAGGAGCAGGAGTAGGTCCACCATCAGTAGCAGGGGTGGCAGTAGAAGTAGCATGAGGTGGTAGGTCAGGGTAGAATTGATTGTATGCATAGGAGGCATAGTCAACTCCATGGTACATCTGGTAGTTAGGATAGGGATGACTGCAGGATAGGTTCATGGTGGACATGATCTGGAAAGGTTCCTGGTGGAAGTGATCCTGAACCTAAAGGTGATACGCCTATTGATGCATCACATATCCCATGAGGTTTTCATTTGATACATTAAAAGAGGCACAGTCAGGGTGGGGTGGTGGAGGGGCCTATGTGGAGGAGGCTCCAGGAGTGGTAGGAGAGGTAGCAAATAAGGTCTTCTTGATGGTAGTCTCACTGATGCTGACTCCTTTCTGACTTGATTTGTAATGGAGATCACAGAAAATAGATCTCCGAGTCAAATAGAAAAAAGACCACATATCAAGGCAGGATAGGGAGGATGGCTTCCAGAGTTATTCTTCCCAGAGTCAAAATAGGTCACTTGGTGAAGAATGTAACGAGACCACTTGACTCTGATATTCTTCAAAAGATAGTACATAATCACAGTGGTGTTTTCTACAATCTCCATTTGATTTTTCTTCAGATGGACATTTTAGTTGACAACCAATGCGATAAGATAGTTTTTGAAATTGGGGGAAGAGGATTGAAGGGTAGACTTCTTCCTATATGGGACATTAAGTTTCTTCAAAAACTTATGAATACCAAGAAGTGTAATATCATTAAGCCTTTGTAGAAAGCCTTAGGGTCAAGAAAGTCATAATAATCAGGATAGTCAACCCTCCGTGACTCAGCAACCTCGATACCATTGAAAAATATATTCAAAGAATCTTCACAGATGGTAAATTTATTACCGGCAATCATAGAAGTCAGAACTACCTGAGTATTGGGTGGTGGCACTACTTTGTCCTAGTTCCATTGGATATTTGCATAGAACTCATGGACCGCCTTGGTGCTAGTGAGAGAATTGTATTAGCACTGACATTCTACACGCAATGCACTAAGGTGATGGGTGTCAAACACCTCATCGACCTCCTTTACAACCTCATTCGTGGAGAAATGAGGTTCATATAGACCTTGAAAAGGGAAAGGATTCCTAGGGAGCAGTTCCTTATAGTGAATTAGAGATTGTGAAACTATGAAGGATGTGCCATCTTAGGAAACATGGCGAGGAGTAGATGAAGACAATGGTGCTCCAATAGGGATGGCTCTCCACCTATGGTTAGAAGCCATGCAGGCAGATCGAGAAGCAAAGATAACCGAAAGAGAAAGAGAACATCACAAATAGGTCATCTAGACACTTAGGTAGGTGTGGTAAGAGGCAAGGGAAGCCAAATGTAGGATGAGAGAGGAAGGTCGAGCCTAGGGTTTGAGGTCAAAGGAGATGGAGGTCGGGATCAGTCGATTTTTCACTATTTGAGAGGGAGAAAAGTTGATGCCCTTTTTAATTTGGTCTAGCTCTGCCATCAGTTGAGTTTTGTGATGCAAAAACTCGATCGATCGGGTAATTCAATATGACCTTGGCTAGGGATCAGTCAAGTTGTTAATTTGACGTATGGGCAGTCTGTCTAAACAATTAAAAATTTTAATTCCTACCCTCTAGGGTGCTAAATAAATTTATTTCTTTATCCTATTATGCATTTTAAACATATTAAGGCACATTTCACTCATCGTAGGGTACTATTTTGCAATAAATTATTCATTTGCGAAAAATACCCAAAAATAAGTGAAACAAGGCATGAAAACATGACAACTGTAGCACATACCAAACAAGAGATGATCAATTTTAAGCAAGAAACATATAGGTAAGAGAATAACTAGCTATATGACATGTCAATATCATTAAGAGCAGTAATAAGAATTTTTGATCTAATAGAAGCAAATTGCTCTCTAGCTAGAGGTTTAGTGAAAATTTCCGCAAGTTGATTCTTCGTGTCCACATGCATGATATAAATATCCTTGTTGGCAATGTGTTCATAAAGAAAGTGATGATGGACCTCTATATGTTTAGACATACTATGCAATATAGGATTGTAAGATATGTTAATTGCACTAGTATTATCACAATAGATAGGAGAAGCATCAAAATGAATGTTAAAGTTGTGGAGTATTTGCTTCATCCATAGGACTTGGGCACAACAACTCTCAAATGCAATGTATTCAACCTCGGTAGTTGAAAGAGCCACAATGCTTTGTTTCTTAGAGAACCAAAAAACTAGGTAGGGTCTTAGGAAGAAGAAAGTGCTACTTGTGCACTTTGTATCTATCAAACAACCTGCATAATTAACATCACTATAAGTAATAAGAGTAGAAGAAATTTCCACTTGTGCACTTTCTATCAATCAATCAACCTTGATAATTAGCATCCCTATAAGCAGTAAGAGTAAAGTCCCTTGACTTGTTTTGACTAGATACCTCAAAATCCTCTTAACCGCTATGAGATGTGATTTCCTAGGACTTGATTGAAAGCAACCACACAAGCCAAAACTAAACATTATGTCAGGTTTAGAGGTAGTTAAATAAAGTCAATCATACCTCTATAGAGCTTCTCATCTACCTTTTTTCCTTGCTCATCTCTATCAAGATTGGTAGTGTTAGACATGGGGGCGTCCATTGGCTTGGTGTTCTTCTTCCCAAGGAGCTTAAGTAATTCACTGGTGTACTTGCCTTGGTGGATGAAGTTCCATCTTTTGTTTGTTTGATTTGAAAGCCAAGTAAGAAAGTAAGCTCCCCCATCATGGTCATCTCAAACTCACTATTACAACCCCAATTTTTGGGTTCATATGGTTGGAAATGTAATTTCCCCAATAAATGTATGATTATGGGAATTTGTATGAATTATATGTAATGGATGGATTCCCTTTACAATATTTCCTTTGTGCATGTGATTTCATGGACCATAAGATGTTAATGAGTCCAATATGATTATAAGAAAAAGAAGAAATCACATATTGCTTTATTAAGAAGGAAATTTGAGATAACGATGAAAATATAAGAAATATGTAGAAATATGGATAATGGAATCATCATGGATGGTATTTTGAGTCCACATACCTTATAACGGTAAAAGGAATCCAAATCAAGGAAAATAAAGAAATATGCATAAAATATGCTTTAATAAGTAATAACATGCTTATGAAGAAAAGTCACTCGTACTTTTGAGTTTGAGTCCCAAATTTGGCACACAAGTAACTTAAGTCATTATGGACTTTTCTCTAAAATTTGGGATCAAAAGGATAAGCAGTTTGGGAGATATGATTTTTGAAAGTTTTCCTAAAGTATGGAGGAAATAATTAAATGTCACAATTTTATGCATATTGGAAATATAATTAGCGTGTGTTAGCAACCGTTGGATCAAAATCAGATGGCTCTCATTCATCTTCTACCTCCAGATTGATTTAGGAAAGGAGGTACAGTAACCCCGAGGATCCCTGGACTCTACCCCTTTCCTCGATGTGTTTCGATTCTTGGAAACTATCCCATTAGAACCAGGAGATCAATTCAGACTCTTCCATCCTCTTTATGCTTAGCTTCCTTATGGGACTAGGATTTCCCCAAATCCCTATTGGTTCAGGAGAACGGAAGGACAAACTTCCTTGCCATCCATCTCGCCTATATAAAGTGTGCTAAACCCAACTGTGGGGAAAGAGAAGGGATCGCGACCACCCTCCCAACTCCGCGGAGGGCATTGCCCTGCCTGCATTCTCTTTTCCCACCCACCAGCTGCCGTAGGTTAGGTTTTCGGGCACCATGGACAGAGGATATTCCGTGGAGGGGAACCGGGCTTCAAGGGGAGTGCACAACACTGGTTTCCACCAGAAGTGCTAGTACGGTGGAAGGAAAACTCCCAGCCAAGCCCTTGGCGCCTTGCGAGCCACCGGATGCAGGGGGCTGCCGCGAAGAGACCTCTGTTTTACAAAGGAAACAAGGGGGGATCAGACCCCCATCCACGCGCGTCTGTGAGGACGATGGAGGGGTCGAACCTAGGTTCATGATTAGCCAGATCCAAGGAAGGGTCCACGAGTTAAAGGAGGAAAAGCAAGGAAAAAAAGAAAAGGAATAAAAGGACACGTGGCAGTCTACTATTGGCTAAAGGTAAGCGGTTTTGCTAAAATCATAGAAATTGATAGGCTGCTCAGAATAAGACATATCATATATGAAATTTGATTAGGAGAACAGAAAGATTCCATAAAAATATAATCAATATCTGAATATGCTCCTAATTCAAAAATTGTAAAAGGTTATCATCTTAAATGGTTTAATTAATGAAAGACCCTTAGATTTGATGATAGTTGGATCTAATGATGTTCTCTGAATATTTTGAGCAAATATTAACATGTTGTTAATAATAAGGGATGATTTAGATATAAACGAATGATCTTTATACATAATTAGCTCAATTTGGGATTCGATGTACATGATTATGCTTTGATGGGCTCAGAAACCCTAATTTTGGTAATTATGACTTTTAATGGCTTTAATTGTGCAAATCCATGAATAAAATAGAGATATGATGATCCTAAGCTAATTTGAGTATAAAATATCCTTAATATGGATAATTTTTGTAATTAGGATTTTTTGAGTAGAAAAGTAGTTTTAGGGTTTGTTGACCTAAAAAGGATAAGGTTTGAGAAATTGATCTACGGAACCCTAATGCATCCTAATGGGACATAGAAACCCAAGAAAGGTATCCCAAGTCAATAAAGAGCTGTTTGGGATATATGGTAACAATTAGGTGTTATACATATTTCCAGGATCAAGATTGCTTGATTGCTTGTCTTGCTTGATTGGACATCTTGATTGGATTGGATATCTTGCTTATATTTGAGACTCCAAAACAGGTATGTGGTTACGCTTATGGTTAAATCGCTTTAGTTTCCCGGTGATTCCCGAGGTTTTAACTGTAGCTTGGAAATAATTACTTGATTGACTTTTATTTCATGCATTATAAAGTGACTATGATTATCACCATAATTATACGTGCATGACTAGATCAGATCTTGGTCATCCTCTATAGCTTTGTTAATGTTGAGAAGTATGACCTAGTACATGGTCTACCCGTGAGGTAGGATCATCAGGTTATCGGATGACCTAGTACATGGTCTACCCGTGAGGTAGGATCATCAGGTTATCATGAGTCAATGTGTGGGTCTACCCTTGGATAGGACTATATGACTCCATGACCCTGTGTATTGATCTACCTGTAAGGTAGGATCATGGGGGTTAGTTGAGATCTACCATATGAGAGGTAGTATCCATTTCCACTGCAGGGACAACATAGAGGCTAGGGTATGTAAGGATTGGGTAGTCATGTTTAAAACATAAAGTTTGTTTTGTTAAATCATAATTTCTTGTAGTATGTTGTTACAATTAAATGTAAAATTATTGGTTCCCCCACATACCAGTATAATTCATTATATTGTCCGACTTTTGTTTGCAGTGTTTTAGGTTTATCAGAAAATGGATATTCCTTCAAAGTGACATTGATGGATACAAGCCTAGCTAATAAAGAATTGGAGGATTTTAGATAGATAGATGTTATATGGGGTAAAGTCCCTCAGCTCCTATATTTTGCAAGGTATGAGAAAAGAAAAATTTTATTCCTTTTTTAAGCTTAGGTATTGTAGAATTTATTTATTATTGTTGATTATTTGCAAAACCATTGATCCTATTTTGGGATAATGCCTCTGACCTCTTGGTCTACCTTAATTGGGGGTTATCGGAAAGTGGAGTCATTACACTTACTCTACATAAGAGCACTAAACGCCTTGCAAAGATCAAGGTCAGTTCCTCCAAAGATAATATCATCAACATAAATATGAATATTTATAGAGATAACAATAAAAGATTGGTCTAAACTCATGACATAATTACCTTGTTCATATTCATTCTCTTGGTTAGATAAACTAAAAGACTATACATTTTGTAACATAATTATCTATTGTAATTTTATTGTGTTATAGTTACATAGTTAATTTCATGTAATTGTCTTCTTGCAACATTTTAATTGATTTAATTTATGTTATAAACTTCCTTTTTGGAAAATTTTATTCTTTTCATTGTCATACTCTAAAAGTTTGCTTATTATGAGAGGTACACATTGATTAGTTTAATTTTAAGAATTATGAACAAATAGAAAGGAAAATTAATATACTTGAATCCTTTTATAAGATCTAACATTAGACTTTAGAGAGGCTAATTCCATGGGACATGAGAAAATTTCTTCACTTTGAGTCCTACATGTTGAACCTCTTCAACACTTTTATGTACTCTATCTTAGGAAAAGAAGCCCTCTAGATCTATATCTATAGATCTTCATTCCTAAGATATATGATGCTTTTCCTAAATCCTTCATAGAAAAGGTACTTCCCAACCAATTCTTTACCACCTATAAATTAGAAATATCATTCCCCATCAATAGTATGTCACCTACATATAATATGAGTAATACAATTATGCTCCAACTAACCTTCTTGTACACACAAGGTTCATCTTCATTTTGACTAAAGCCAAACGTTTGATTGTCATGTCAAATTGAAGATTCTAGTTAAGTGATGTTTGCTTCAATCCATAGATTGACCTTTGTATCTTACCAGCTTTATTAGGTTCCATTGGATTTATACAACCCTCAGTTTGTGTCATGTACACATCCTCAAATAGAAACTCATTAAAGAAAGTGGTTTTAACATCCATTCTCCAAATCTCATAGTCATAATAAGTTGCAATGGCAAGCATGATCCTGATGGACTTAACCATGGATATTGGTGAGTATGTTTCATCATAGTCAACACCTTGAGATTTTTTGAAACTTTTTGCAACTGATCTTCCCTTATAGGTATGTAAATTACCATCCATGTCGGTCTTCTTCTTGAAGACTCACTTACTCTGTATGGGTTTTACCCGGTCAGGTGGATCCACCAAGGTCCATACCTTGTTAGTGTACATGGATTCCATCTTAGATCTCATGGACTCAAGCCATTTGTCCTACTCTAATCTCTTGATAGCCTATAGCTAGGTTGTTGTCTCATCATTTATCACCAACTCACTACCTTCTTTAGTTACAAGATAACCAAAAAAATTCCGGCGCAAGGCGTGTCTAACTAGGTCTATGAGGTTCTTGTGTTACATGAGGATCTTTAGATTCCACAACAGCTTGTAAATCTCCTTGTTCCTCATGTACCTCTATGGGTTTAATGTTTTCTTGTTGGTCTCCAACCTCTTTGAGTTCTACTTTCCTCCCACTGATTCCTTTGGAAATAAAATTCTTTTCTAGGAATATAGCTCCTTGGCAACAAATGCTTTGTTGTCAGATGGAGTATAAAAGTAGTATCCCTTGGTATCCCTAGGATATCTAAAAAAATAAAATTTATCTGGTTAGGGTCCAAACTTTTTGGAAAATTATTTTCTCACATAAGCTCCACATCCCCAAATCTTCATAAAGGACACATTGGGACATTTCCCATACCATATCTTACATGATGTCTTTTGAACTGATATATATGGTACGCGGTTATGTGTAAACATAGCGGTTTGTAGAGCATGCCCCCCCCCAAAAAAATTAGAAGATTGGAAAAATTCACATTGATTGCACCATTTCTAGTAATGTGTGATTCCTTCTTTCTATTACACCATTGTGATGTGGTGTCTCAGGTGGAGTCCACTATGATATATACCATGGTCTTGCGAAAGGTCCTCAAACTCTTGGCTTAAGTATTGTCCACCTTGATCATGATGAAGTGTTGTAATACTTTTACCAAGTTGGTTTGGTACTTCATTCATGAAATCCTTAAACTTTTTAAGGGTTTCTAACTTATTTTTCATCAATTAAACATAATCATACCTAGTGAAGTCATCAATAAAGGTAATGGTGTACTGATAATCATCACTAGCATTTGTTCTAAAAGGGCCACACACATCGGTATGTATGAGTCTTAATAGATCACTTTCCCTCTCATTGTTACCACTAAAGTGGGTCTTTATCATCTTTTCCAACAAACAAGACTCGCATATCTCTATTGATTCAAAATCAAAAGAGTTCGGATAACCATCTTTATGGAGTTTGGAGATGTTTTCTCATTTATGTTCCCTAGATGACAATGCCAAAGGTATGTTTGGTTTGAGTTATTAAGTTTTCGCCTTATGGTATTTACATTATATATGTTTGTCTCTAGATCTATCAATTATAAACCATAGGACACTGGGGCACTTCAATAAAAGATCATATCTTTACTAATGGAACATCAACCATTCTTTTTAAGAAATTTGAATCCATTCTTATCCAAACAAGATACAAATATGATGTTCCTATTATTGGAATATAAATAATAGTACTAATCTAATTCTATTATAAGCCCACTCAGTAGAGATAGCTCATAGGTTCCAACTGTACTGGAAGCAACTCTTTCTCTATTAGCAATGCATAGTTCAACCTCACTTTTCTTCAAGGGTCTACTTATTTTCAAATCATTCACATTTGAGTAAATGTGTGATCCACATCTGGTATCTGGTCCCAAGATGAAGAAGTAGATAAGTTGATATCAATTACATATATACCAAAAGTAGAGACATCTATCCCTTACTTCATCTTCCTCAATTTCGTAAGTGAAAAGGACTAGTCATTCTTCTTATCTTGAGTGCAGAAGACTTGAACTTTAGCTTAGCCTCAAAATATTTCTTGGACTTGGCATTGACCTTGGACATTGTTCTACTGATCATCATCATCGATTTGTCCTTCTTCATTTGTGCTTCAACATTTATCAACATGCTAAGAAATTTAAAATGCAGTTTAGCCAAGATATTCAAGTGATAGCACTTGATAAACTATATATATGATTCAATCAATGATTGTAGAATAATATACATTGTCAACTCTTAACCTAAAGGAAATCCCACTCTCTCTAGATGTTCTGCATACCCAATCATATTGAGCACACAGGGCTCTACTAGATCTCCCTCTATGAGTTTGCACTCGAACATCACTTTGGAAACATTTAGAGAGGATCTGACAAGAAGCTCCATTTTCAACTCATTTGCAAAAAGTTAGGAATACGTCAAGAATATCGCTTTTTGAAATAAGAAATTCCAAGTATAGCGAGAAAAATCATTGACAATCACAAGACAATACTTGCTACCATGAAGCAATTGCGTACGCATTGGTCCAAATAGATCAATGTGAAGAATCTCAATAATTCTTTTGGTGCTAAGGACTCCTTTGGATCTGAAGGAGGACTTGGTTTGCTTTCCTTCGGTATAAGGTTGGCATCCCCCATCGTTTTTAAAATCTAATTTAGCAAGTCCCTTTACCAAATCCTTTTTTCTCAACTTCTTCATTTGATGCATATTTACATGACCAAACCTACGATGCCATATAGAAATATTATTTGAATTGGAAAAAAGACATCTACCAACAATAGGCTTAATAGAGTCAAGAACAATAATATAGAGATTACCATTTCTAGTTCCCATATATATAATAACATTGTAAGAGAGGGAATTTATAAGAAAGCATTCAAGTGAGGTAAAAGGAAAAAGATAACTATTATCTCAAAGTTGACTAACACTTATTAAATTGTGATGTAGGCCATTCACAAAAAGAATATTCTTGAAGCATAGTGAGTCACCTACATAACCCTCACCTATCACCTTACCCTAGTTGTCACCAAATGTAACTGACCCTTCTTTCTTCTTTGTGAATTGGTTGAATTGGCTGATTTCACCAATCATATGCTTTGAGCAACCACTATTAACAATCCATTTTCTTTTACCTACAAGAAAGGATGATGTCAGTTTCCAACTCAAACTTTAGATCCAGTGTTAGCTTGGGGACCCATTTCATCTTTGGGTTGGTCACCTTCTCTCTATAAGGACAATAAGTAGAGTAATGGTTATCTCTCTTGCAATGCACACAAACCATAGGGTTCTTAGAGACAGAAGACTCTCCATGGAAGATAGGAGGTCCCTTGCTCTTTTTCTTACCCTTTCCCTTGCTTTTGCTCTTTGGAGCTCCCTGTACATATCCCAAACCACTAGTACCAACTTGTTTGGTAGAGTGATCTAGAACTTCATTGAGGGATTTCTTCCCTTTGAGAAATTTCTACAAGGAAGCTCTTAGTTTGTGAATATCATCACTAAGAGTAATAATATTAGAAGATATGCTAGCAAGATCATCTTGTGAATGAAGTAAGTCGGCCTCCAAACAGAGTGCTTTAGTAAGATAAGAATCCTTTTATGAAGTAAGATTAGAAACTTCATGACTAGAAATAAAGATCTAGAAGAAATATCATTAAATTAAGCAAGAAATCTAGTATTTTTAGTTCTAAGAATAACAAGCTCATCAAGATAAATTCTATATAGATCCTTAGTAGCATCGCAAGAAGGCTTAAGATCATCATTTTCAAAAAGCAAGCTTATCTACTCGGGCTTGGTTTTCTTCCTTAAGACTATTGATGTTATTAAGGTAGATCCCATTCTCTACTTCGACTCCATTGTATTAGAGCTCAAGGTCAAGAAACTACCCTTGCAAGGAATCAATGCTATCAAGTTGCAACTTCTCATTTTAATCAAGAATATAAATTTTGGTTACCCAACCTCTTCTTTTTAGACTTGCATTTAGAATAAGAAGAGTGGGTAGCATTAAGCATATCAATAAGAGTTTCCTTACACAACTCATACAAGCTTACCTCACTTACCTCAAAAATGTCTTCACTTGTAAAGGCCATGAGTGCAAGATGGCATTCTCCTTCATCAAGACTTGAATCGCTAGAGGAGGATTCCTCCCAATTGGCATGATCTACATCCTTACTCCTTTAGTCCTTATTATCCTTCCTTTTGTACTTTCCTTCCTTCTTATAGTCATCCTTCTTCTTGTGGCTGCTCTTGTGACAATCCTTCTTGGCCTTATGACATTCATTCTTGTAGTGCCCCTTTTGACCACACTCATAGCATGTAGGGGTGGAGGATGAGTAATACTTTCCCTTGAAGTGCTTTCCCTTAGAGTAGTTTGCTTTGTGATTACTAGGGCCACTTGAGGATGGACGAGAGGATTGCAAGTAAGTTGTTGTTGGAGAATCATTGCTTCCACTTGAGCTTTAAAGGCATTTCCTTTGATCTTATTTGATTCATTATCCTCTTACTTGTTCTTCTTGCTTGTCCAGCCTTGTCTCATGAACTTGAAGGTTGCTAAAGAATTCCTTGATGGATAAGTCACCAAGACTTACAACTTCTTCAATGGAAGTCATCTTGGGTTCCAATCTCTTGGGAAGAGACCTTAGGGTCTTGGAGTTGATGGTTCCTCTATCCATAGTGTGTCCCAAAGCAACAAGCCCATTGATGATGGTGTTGAGCCTTGTGTAAATCTTGGCCACTATTTCCTTCTTGCCCATCTTGAAGTTTTCAAGCAGTTCATTGAGCATGTAGATCTTTGATTCTTGGACTTGTTGTGTTCCTTCATAGGTAATGCACAACTTGTTCTAAATCTCACGGGCTGTGTCCCAAGATGAGATCCAAGTTCAAGGAAGCATAGATGATTCTTATTGCCTTGGTATTCAACTGTACCTTCTTGACTGTTGCTTCATTCTAAATAGCTACATCACCTGTTGACTCCTTGTATGGAAAAATCACCACCTTCCACATGTCATAGTTCATTCTTTAAAGGTAGAACTACATCCTTCATTTCCAATATAGGAAATTGGTACCGTCAAAGATTGGAGGTTTCATGGAGAAGCCTCTCTCTAGGTTGAGGGACCCAAGTAAGTCGCCCATCTTCTCGTCTCATGGGAGATGTGTCAGAGAAGGTCGTGGCTCTAATACCACTTGTTGGATCAAAGGGCTCTAGAAGGGGGGGGGGTGAATAGAGCTAAAAACACTTGCATAAAAATCATTAGACCTTCAAGTTACTTCAACAATGCACAATTGCAAAGAGTAAATTTGATGGCAATCTAAACATACATATCAAGGATGAGAGAGATTGAAACAAGCACTTGAACCAGCTATTTACAGTGATTCCACTCTCCAAACTAGGAGAGAGTCAGTCCACTACCTAGAGAGGTCAAGCCCTAGGATTTTGCAACCTATGTATACTCTTATTCTATTATAAGACTTACAATTGGCCTTCCTTTTCTGAGACAAGGACACCCAACTTCCCTTTGAGGTCAAGGGACCCAATAACCTTACAACCAAGGTCTTACCGATCCGGAGCTAGAGTCTTCTACCTCACCAAGGTCTTACCCACTCTTGCAAGTAGTCATACACCTTTGCCAAGGAGATCCCCTCTTTGCAATGAGTCTTTAGCCACTTGATGATTTACCCACTCTACTCTCGAATCTTCAACCTTGTCCTCCTCCTTCACTCGGAGAACCTTTTTGCACCTTCTTCTATAGCTTGAAGAAGCTTGCACCTTCTTCATCAACTTGATCTTGAAGAAAGGGGTTGGAAAAAGAGAAGCTTTGAGAGCTTTACAAGCATACTAATGAAGTGGCTCTCTCACACAGATCTATCTCACTCATAATGATGAATTGAAGTGTAATCAAGAAAGAGAAAGGGGCTCAAGTTTGGGATGTTGCAAAGGATATAATTTCAATTTTTGCAACACTCCAATGGCCAAAATCACCTTTTCTGCGTTTTCCATACAATGTAGTTGGTCACATTTTCATAAAGGTAACTTGATCGATTGCACTATGTGCTAAAGCCAATTTGAAGCATCGGTCAAGTTTGTCCTATGTGCAACTTGATCGATCACTTGAAATCAATTTTTCAGAGTTCATGGACCAGTCAAGTTCTGTGAGTGTCAAACTCTACCAAACAAAAGAATTATCAAATTCCATCCAAGGGATCAGTCGAGTTTCAATCTCAACCGATCAACAACTGGTAATGAATTTTGTAAAAATTACTTTTGAGTGATCAAACGTTCAAATTAACGGTTCCTAATTTTTTTCTCATCTCAGTTACAAGTCATATCATCAATACAAATGATTACAAAAATCATCTTAGGTGATTTTGAGTGTTTTCCACAAAAGTGCATTTGCATTGCTTTTGACTTGAACTATAACAAGCTAGGGCTTGATAGATTTGATCCTTTTCATGTAGCTAATGCCTGAAATCAATCTTAAACAAATATATTAGATACATATGAATGGAATGGTTAAGTCATTATCAAAATATGGACAATGTTAACACTTAGGTCAATAGATATATTAGAGTTTGACCACATAGATTTAGAGTTCCCGTCTTTAGGTATAATTGGGTTGTTAAAAATGAATGATGGTTGAATTGGGTTTCACATTAGTGAATTTTGAAAAGATTAGGGTTAAGGACAAACCATTCATCATGGAATCACATGAAAAGAAAATATTCTGTAACGATGATCTTGTAAATGAAAACAGATCTGTTGACCTACATAGGAAAAGGTAGTTCATTGCAGATCTTATAAATAGAAGAATACTATGACAAATATGATGACTCTGATCCATCTATGTTGTGTTTCCAATTGTGAATGTCGAAGCTAATACTGATGAATATACAAGTGAAGATCACATGGAAGGAATATTAATTGATCAATGATTCAACCAATACTAGAGGCATGCATTTAAAATTATTTATCTCTTAAATTTATGTATGCTACATGTGCATTATACATTCTCTATCATAGTTATATATTTCATACGATAGATGTGCATTTTGCATTCTTTATCTCTTATATGTGCTTCTTAATTGCTTTTAATATGACATTATTATATGGTGTCTGGTTGTGAGGATGAGCACCATGAGGATGTGTACTGTGAGGATGATTGTTGTGTTAAGTTATATTAGTTTATTGTGTAGATATGCAATTTACATTTTTGATTATAATTATATAAGTTACATTCTTATCACTTATCTGTGTTTTTGAGGCCTTCTAAGGAGAAGCGTAATCATGCCCATAAAAGAGACATTACTTTGATGAACAAGTTATCAACCCAATGGGGTAAAGGTCTAAAGTTGGCCATTGACTTTGATGCAATAGAAGATCCTATGCTAAAGAAATATAGTTCTTTCAGGAAATATTCAGGGGTTGTTGCTTGTAGCAAAGTGTCAATAATAGTAGAATGTTGTCATAAAGTTGATCATGCCATTAAAGACTTCATCTGGAAGGATGTAGCTGTGAGATATTTTGTTTTTAGAGATATACTATCATATGATTAAGTATATGAACTTTTGTAGGTCATCTTTGACCTTGATGAAAAATTGCATCATAAAAATGTGTAGAAACATTGTGGAAGTCATTAAGGAAATTTAGGACAAATATGACAAGAGATTACATAATGAATGACAAGAAGAAGAAGCCCGCCATTTAGAAATGGACCTATCTTGATAAGAGTGTGTGGGAAGTGTTATTAATTTAAGGCAAACCTATGAATATAAGGTAATAAGCCAATATTTAAAATACATTCCTATTATTAAACAAGTGAATTAATCTACTATGGAATTAATATATGTTTTAGATTAACTAGGCCATATGTGATTATAGAAACAAGGTGTTCAAATAATGTTCATGACCACATGTCATGTCTAGGTGTCACCAATGATGAGAGAAAGCTTCTTCTTCTAAGAAAATTAATCTTAGGTCTGATGAGTCTTCTACTAGTCTTGCACCTCTAACACACTGTGAAGAGTGCATAGGTGCACAAACAAACCACTCAAGAGAAATACCCAACCCTACAACTGTTGAGGTGGTTGCAAAAATGGTAAAACTTCAACTCTCATAGTGCATATTAATTTTTGAGCTTGAATTTAATGTTTTACTGACTAATTAGTATTGATGATGACTAGCGTGAGATATATGAGCAAAGAAAACAAGGTACATTCATCCATGAGGGTCAAAGGGATGAATTGACTATTGCTCTCGAAACTCTAGAGCATCTTGTCAGTGTTAGGGGCATTGGGGATAGTGCTGGGATAAGATTACATTAGAGAAAAAGAGTAAATTCGTCAAGAAAGGTGGGTTTTCATAAGATGAGATAGATGACATGATTGCCAAGTGAATAGAAGAAGAAACGAGACAGTTCTAGGCTTCTTAGTCACAACATCCTTAGATATTACCTTAGTCGCACCGCTCTTCTTATGAGGTGGCCCCTCCTCAGATAAAGGTGGTTGGGAGTAATCTCATGGACCCACTACCTAGCATGCCTAGTGCAAGTTTTTATTTTATATAATGGTATTCCAAGTGAATTTATAATATTTTTTGTTTGACTACATATAATACTATATATAAAATGGTAGGTGTTGGGAAAATATCATCTTGCATTACTACAACCTACCTTTTATGTTGTGGCATTGGGTGAGGTTTTCCCAGCCCTTCTAGGAGGCAAGTTTAATGGTTCTCCAATGCCCAATGTGATGACCTTGATTTTAGGGTTTTGTATCCAATATAGTAATTGAAGCTCATGACTTTTATTAATTGGTAAATTCCAAGTTGAGGTGACATTTATGCATAGATGGGTACCTTTGATCCACATATATGACCATAATTCCATTATAGAATACATACTTTTGTTAGGGACTTCTATGGACATGTAGATGCTTAGCATGTATTATTAGTTAATGTTGAGTATTCATGAAGTGAAGTGTCAATTGAAGCATAAATGGACTCAAATGATTTAATGATGAGCCTTGAGGTGTGATGTGATCAAAATATACAAGGCAAACTTGTTTAGTCAAGAATTGATGATTCATTGATTTGGATTTTAGGCTTATACAATTATTATCAGGTTGTTTGGAGAATTTATTTACATGCACGAATAGTAGGATGTGGTCTCAAAAACATGTTGGATGTGAGATTACATGATGGAGGAACCGAACTTGGTTGAGGTGTCACTGAGATCTGATGTAGGCGGGGCAATCACATGATATTTTCTCACATATCATGATCTCCGCAAAAGCCTCAATAACACACTTCACTCGCTGGAATCCTCCGCCTCCCCACAGTTGCACTCTCTGTCTCCTTTTTCCCCTCACCAAATCTACTTGGGTGCTATGTACCTCGACCAACTGAGGAACCCACAAGGACCCTGTGCCATCGGGCTCACCCTCATCTTGTTGTAAATGTCGCCAGTTGCTCTCTCTGTTGAGTCTACGAGTGGTGCGAGCTGAACCACCCAACGAACCAAGCAGGGCGGCGACTTCGTGCGGGGAAGAAGAAGCACGCATGATCATGGGCGCAGCCTGGGATAGCTATGAACCCCGAGTTGAGGAGGATAGCAGCATCATTTTCCCTCACTGGAGGCCTAAACCATCGCGGCGAGTCAGAGAGGGGTGGCGCCAATCTCTCATAGGAGATCCAAGCCGGGATGCATTGATCTCCCAGCTGGAGATCTTTCCCGAATGGCAGCACCCAGAGCAGCTATGGTCGATGGTTTGGTGCCCGAAAACCTACAGTAGCAGAGAAGAAGGCCTATAAGCGGTGCAATGCTTGCCAGTGTAGATCCCCAAGATGGTTTCTTGCTCACCGGAGCACCTACCAGGCAGCGGCGGCAGACTTGAGAAGCTGCTCGCGGTCCCCTATTTCACAGAGGAAACAGAGGAAGGGGGGCTGGATCGCGAATGGGAAAGGGGGAGAAAGTGGCCCTGGGAAATCGGATCCCTGGTCCATGGACCTGACCGCAGATCTGGATCGGGGAGAACAAGCAAAGAGGGGTGCCCAGGACATGTGGCACATTCTGATTGGTCGAAAAAGGTCAGTTAATTCGAATAATATGCAGATCTACCAAAATTCGTAGAAAATAGCTCGTTTATCCAAAAAAATACAAACAAGGTATCAAAACATTCAGAAAAATGCGTCGAACACAGTAGAATGATAATATCAGGCTTTTAAAGAATTAATCTCAGTGATATCATGTAAGATGTGTAATGCTTAGTTCTTGAGTTATAAATATTAAATGATGACATAAACATTATGATAACATGTCAGTAAGTCTGTATTCATGTTTATAATGCATAATATGCCAATTATGGTCATGTTGATGTATGAAATCATGTAGTTTGCTCCATATGGCTAATTAGGGCTAGTAACCCTAAAGAAAATGTAATAAATACATGCATGCTCAATAAATGATGAAATTTACAGAGTAAGCTCATATCTGTATTTGGAAACTCGGATTTAATTATGAGATCACGATGATGCATAGAATGCATGTTATATGAAGAGAACCCTTAATACATGTGATGTAACCCTAATATGGTTAATGAAAGTGATATAATGTTAAATATGTCCACATAATAATGTGACACATGAGTATATCCAGTTGATGAACTGTAATCTAGAAAATGACATCAGTTAGATAAATATAAGGTAAGAATACAAGTAATCATGAGATTAACATAATGATCTAAGTAAACCCTAAAATGAACACGACTAGGGTTAAGATGATCATAATCTGATGCTAGTATAAGATTTTGTTATTAATCAGGTGATGACCAGAGATGTAGATGATCCAGAATATAAATAGGAATCTCTGAACTCAGGTGCGTGGGCTTTATCTAAGTATATGACTAGTTTTCTTGTGTGCAATAGCTATGATGTATTGCTTGTCTTTATTTGAGAATATTGATTGGATGTACTATGATTGTAGTGTCTTCACCATGTCAATAAGAACAACAAAGAGTATAGATGGTTTGTAGCAACTAAGTGGATATATGCTCTCTCTCTCTCTCCCTAAATCCTCTCTCTCTTCCTCTAAATATAAGGTCGGCACTCGGTCCCCATAGCCCAAGGGGTAGGGAAAAATGAAGTGCGACATCTCTCTCTCTCCCCTCTAAATCTAAGGTCGGCACTCGGTCCCCATAGCCCAAGGGGCAGGGGAAAATGAAGTGTGACACCACTTATTAGTACAAACGCATCAAAAGACATCTAAAAATATGTGTTTACCTGATTATCGCTTTAAATAATGTTTTCTTTTACTCTTTCATTCTCAAGTTATTTCAATTATGCAAACATATTAGTATGTATCTTTCTACCCACGTACACAACACCTTGTGTGTTGATTCATTGTTTCACGTATGTTTTAGGTTCAGAGCTAGTGTGGGATAAATGAAAGGAAGTGAGCAGTTGTCCAAGTTGTACCTATTGTGTTAAGATCCTGTTAGCATATATGTTATTAGACTTGTATATCTTCTTTCAATATGTAAATTTAATTCATGTTGTAATATAAATATGTTGAATGTTGAGAATGGTATGGTGTATGCATCATAGTTGAATGTTCATGTATGCGTATTATGCTTCCACATCGCTCTCTGAAATGATTGTTTAACGTTTTCAGATTTTATCTTCTCATCTCCATGCGGTTTTGAGAAGGTGAAAATCTGGGGAAGTCACAGTTGGTATCAGAGCATGAACAATAGTTGCACCTGACAATTGCTCACCATGAAACATAAAACTAAATTTCACCTTTCACTTCAAACCCTAGAAACATAGCAAGTTGTTCTATAGGAACTAGGTTTGACTTAGCCGCTAGGTTAGAACCTAGATGTTCGAGAACTAGGTTTAGAAAAGTGTCTGAAACCCTTTCCATATAGAGCTCATATGTATTGGGTAGCTACACTAGTCTACACCATGTTCTCACCATTTCACTAGGTTATATGGCACCGGACTATGTACTGTGTGTTGGACACTCGAGTTTGCTGGTTTGGTTTTGTTTCCCAATCGGCTCGCACCTCGACAGTTTTCTCCGATGTCTTCTTTCTCGGAGAAAAACTATATAATATTTTATTAGATATATGTAAATATAAAAATGTGTCCCTCACACAGGAGAGTAGTGGGTGTTCATGTAATCTAATTGAAAGGGGAGTGACATCAGTCTATAAGAGAGAATTGATCTAGATTAGACGTCTAGAGCCTCATAAGGTTATGTGATACATAGACAAACAAAAGAAAGATGAAGGAAATAAGCATATAGAATCTTATCTATCTTTAATCCATGATGGTATAAGTTTCCTTATTAAGATTTGAGTTGTATATGATCCGAATCCACTCTCAGAGGATTTATGCTAAGTCATGATGATGAAAGTACATTCCCTTTTCCTACTTAAGATAAGCTAAGTTAAGATAGAGATGAGTATGCATGAGCCTCAAGCTCTTATACAAGGAGGATGTCTAGTGGTAGGATGAGATATGTGGTGAACTCTAGAGAGAGTAAGACCCACAAGGAGAAGGTCATAGGACCTAGAATACAATATATGAGATATGTGTAAAAACAATGTGTCCTACACTAGATCACTCTTGAGTGTTGAGTTGAGTCCTTATGCATGATTCAAATCTATAGGTGAGAATTGGTTAAAATAAAAGGATGGGTAGATGACCCATATGATAAAGTCAATCCTTTGGCTGAGTTAGGTCCTAGTTGGAGTGACATATTTTGTGAATCTCATCATTAGTTGCAAGTGGGGTAATATATGAACTGTAGTTATGAGAGTATGATGCTTTGTGCAAAAGATACTCAAAATACATGTTCTCCCTTCTTCTTCTCTTTCTTAATATATGATGATGGAAACCTCACTTGAGCTATATAGATGATTTATATATGAGGAGTCATTCCTATAAGCTTGACCTATTCTATATTTCCCCCTATATCATACATGTAGCACCCGAGATTGAAATCATGATAAGTTTGACTTTAAAATATTCTCTTCCCCTTCATATGAAACATGAAAGATATGATGATGAGATCATGGGATAAACTTAGTATATTCTCTTTTTCCCTTCACATAATACATGCAAGACATAAAAAGTTTAACTCATGAACTTGATATAAAGATATTTTTGGATCATAAGATATATGATCAGAAATATAGTTCATAACTTTGCTCCTTCTCAATGTATGCTTCTAATTTGGGTATGAATATCACACCATAGGGTGAAACCCTAATGGTCAAGCATGTTACGTAAGCCCTTCTTATGTAGAAAAATCCTAATATCGAGGATGAAGATAAATATCCTCTAATCCAAAAATCATTGTAAGATGTTAATGATGTTAGATTTGAACGATCTAAATACCATGGCATATAAATGAATTCCTCTTGAACTTTAAATGTATGAACAAAACATGTACCCTTAGGGGTGATGTAATCCTAAGATAACACAATGTCATATTATGGCTAAGACATTACATGATGCTTCCACATATATATAAGGTGGGGTGGACACACCCAAGAATCTCTAAACCCTAAGCTGACAACTTAGAGTGCATGCAATTATGGTGGTATTAGAACCTAAGCAATGATGATGTATATGAAGCTGAATTCCTAAATAACCTCTTAAGGATGAGATTAGTTAAATTTCGAGGACAAAATTCCATATAAGGTGGGGTGAATGTGATGACCTTGATTTTAGGGTTTTGTATCCAATATAGTAATTGAACCTCATGACTTTTCTTAATTGGTAAATTCCAAGTTGAGGTGACATTTATGCATAGATGGGTACCTTTGACCCACATATATGACCATTATTCCATTATCGAATACATACTTTTGTTAGGGACTTCTATTGACATGTAGATGTTTAGCATGTATTATTAGTTAATGTTGAGTATTCATGAAGTGAAGTGTCAATTGAAGCATAAATGGACTCAAATGATTTAATGATGAGCCTTGAGGTGTGATGTGATCAAAATATACAAGGCAAACTTGTTTAGTCAAGAATTGATGATTCATTGATTTGAATTTTAGGCTTATACAATTATTATCAGGTTGTTTGGAGAATTTATTTACATGAACGAATAGTAGGGTGTGGTCTGAAAAACATGTTGGATGTGAGATTACATGATGGAGGAACCAAACTTGGTTGAGGTGTCACTGAGATCCGATGTAGGAGGGGCAATCACAAGATATTTTCTCACATATCAGGATCTCCTCAAAAGCCTCAATAACACACTTCACTTGCTGGAATCCTCAGCCTCCCCACAGTTGCACTCTCTGTCTCCTTTTTCCCCTCACCAAATCTGCTTGGGCGCTATGTACCTCAACCAACTGAGCAACCCATCAGGACCCTGTGCCATCGGGCTCACCCTCAGCTTGCTGTAGATGTTGCAAGTTGCCCTCTCTGTTGAGTCTACGAGTGGTGCGAGCTGAACCACCCAATGACCCAGGCGGGGCGGCGACTTCGTGCGAGGAAGAAGAAGCACACACGATCGTGGATGCAGCCTGGGATAGCTGTGAACCCCGAGTTGAGGAGGATGGCAGTAGTGTTTTCCCTCCCTGGAGGCCTAAACCACCGCGGCGAGTTAGAGAGGGGTGGCGCCAATCTCTCACAGGAGATCCAAGTCGGGATGCATTGATCTCCCAACCGGAGATCTTTCCCGAATGGCAGCACCCAGAGCAGCTGTGGCCGACGGTTTGGTGCCTAAAAACCTGCAACAGTGGAGAAGGAGGCCTATAAGCGGTGTCGTGCTTGCTGGTGTAGATCCCCAGGATGGTTTCTTGCTCACCGGAGCACCTTCCAGGCGGCAGCGGCGGACTTGCGAAGCTGCTCACGGTCCCCTGTTTCACAGAGGAAACAGGGGAAGGGGGGCTGGATCGCGAACGGGAAAGGGGGAGAAAGTGTCCCCGGGTAACCGGATCCCTGATCCACGGACTTGACCGCAGATCTGGATCGGGGAGAACAAGCAAAGAGTGGCGCCCAGGACATGTGGCACATTCTGATTGGTCGAAAAAGGCCGGTTAATTCAAATAATATGCATATCGTCCAAAATTCGTAGAAAATAGATCGTTTATCCAAAAAAATACAAACAAGGTATCAAAACGTTCAAAAAAATGCGTAGAACACAGTAGAATGATAATATCAGGCTTTTAAAGCATTAATATCAGTGATATCATGTAATATGTGTAATGCTTAGTTCTTGAGTAATAAATATTAAATGATGACATAAACATTATGATAACATGTCAGTAAGTCTATATTCATGTTTATAATGCATATGATGCCAATTATGGTCATGTTGATGTA
The DNA here is from genome assembly GCA_963693085.1 of Alisma plantago-aquatica. Lineage (NCBI taxonomy): Eukaryota > Viridiplantae > Streptophyta > Magnoliopsida > Alismatales > Alismataceae > Alisma > Alisma plantago-aquatica. The sequence continues at coordinate 149,887,071 of OY856414.1, read as the reverse complement.
AGAAATCATGTAGTTTGCTCCATATGGCTAATTAGGGCTAATAACCCTAAAGAAAATGTAATAAATACATGCATGCTCAATAAATGATGAAATTTATAGAGTAAGCTCATATCAGTATTTGGAAACTCAGATTTAATTATGAGATCATGATGATGCATAGAATGCATGTTATATGAAGAGAACCCTTAATACATGTGATGTAACCCTAATATGGTTAATGAAAGTGACATAATGTTAAATATGTCCACATAATAATGTGACACATGAGTATATCCAGTTGATGAACTGTAATCTGGAAAATGACATCAGTACGATAAATATAAGGTAAGAATACAAGTAATCACGAGAATAACATAATGATCTAAGTAAACCTTAAAATGAACACGACTAGGGTTAAGATGACCAGAATCTGGTGCTAGTATATGATTTTGTTATTAATCAGGTGATGACGAGAGATGTAGATGATCTAGAATATAAATAGGAATCTCTAAACTCAGGTATGTGGGCTTTATCTAAGGATATGACTAGTTTTCTTGTGTGCATATAGCTATGATGTATTGCTTGTCTTTATTTGAGAATATTGCTTGGATGTACTATGATTGTAGTATCTTCGCCATGTCAATAAAAACAACAAAGAGTATAGATGGTTTGTAGCTACTAAGTGGATATATGCTCTCTCTCTCTCTCTCCCTAAATCCTCTCTCTCTTCCTCTAAATATAAGGTCGGCACTCGGTCCCCATAGCCCAAGGGTAGGGAAAAATGAAGTGCGACATCTCTCTCTCCCCTCTAAATCTAAGGTCGGCACTCGGTCCCCATAGCCCAAGGGGCGGGGAAAAATGAAGTGCGACACCAGTTAGTAGTACAAACACATCAAAAGACATCTAAAAATATGTGTTTACCTGATTATCACTTTAAACAATGTTTTTTTTTACTCTTTCATTCTCAAGTTATTTCAATTATGCAAAAATATTAGTATGTATCTTTCTACCCACGTACACAACACCTTGTGTGTTGATTCATTGTTTCACGTATGTTTCAGGTTTAGAGCTAGCATGGGATAAAAAAAGGAAGTGAGAAGTTGTCTAGGTTGTACCTATTGTGTTAAGATCATGTTAGCATATATGTTATTAGACTTGTAAATCTTCTTTCAATATGTAAATTTAATTCATGTTGTAACATAAATATGTTGAATGTTGAGAATGTTTTGGTGTATGCATCATAGTTGAATGTTCATGTATGTGTACTATGCTTCCGCATCGCTCTCTAAAACGATTGTCTAACATTTTCGGATTTTATCTTCTCATCTCCATGGGGATTTGAGAAGGTGAAAATCCGGGGGCATCACACCCAAGGATGCAATTCATGTGAGTATTCAAATATTCTATCAAGAATTGAAAAATATACTACTGCCACTTGGCCATGCTGTGCACATCACGATAGGAGAAGAGAAGGTGGCATAGTTGTGTGGCTATATAATTGACAAATGATATGAGAATACATATAGTCCATAGTACCTAAGAAGCCCCCTACAGTTTCTCCTCTAAATCCTCTAGTACCTTATTCTATTCCATAATTCCTATTTGACTCTCTGGGTCATAAATGAAGAGGGTTGGCATTATGTTTGGACAATGTAGAAAAAGGGACAAGATCAAGATTAGTTTATTCTTAGAAAATATTGTGAAGTTATTCAAATATGGTTGGAAGAATACAACCATGATAGAACTTTGGATATGGTGAGACCTTATGGTTAAGTACCTCATTCTATATGAGTACAAATATATGATCAATTGTTTTCTATTATATTGATCTGTACATATATTTTACCACTACATATATACAGTGAGTACACAATTCCCATTAGCCAATGTGGAATTTCTAGTTCTATCACTAATTAGTTGTGTACTTAAAGATAAACTTTTTATAAGTAATTATTTCTCGACCACCTTTAAATATTTTTCTAGTACAAGGAAGAGTTTGATCAGATCTCCTTTCAATGTTGGGTAAGCAACTGGCTCTTTGCTTATAATTTTAACTTATTAATTATATTTATTGTGGAATTTGATTTTTCTTTTGTATGCCTTCTTTCATTTAGTAACAGGCATTGGGGTTGTTGGTAGTTGTCCCCAAGATGATTCTTGAGTATTATCTTGATCCTTCAGGTAGAAAATTAGGGAATGGGGGACACACAATGAATGTGACAATTAGAGCATAACTGAATTTTTTAATCTATCAACATATATTAATGTATGCATCATTACACAATTGTTTACTAATGCAATTAAATTTATTACTTTAACTTATAGGGGTATTAGACATTCAACAGGCTGGAGGATAGGTGGATAAGAAAAATAAACAATAGGTTGAAAGAATTTTAAATTAGTTTTCTGACTCCAATGCATATATATGCCAATTATGCTTATATTTATTTATTAATATTTTTCATAACTGTAAATTTATAGGATTCTATATAAGATAATAATTGAGCATGAAGATACTATGTGATACGGTATATGAATCTTGTTGTCAAGCAGTATCACAAGACATCCATTATATACAAAAGGTAATCTATATAGTCTTAAATCATAGGTAAATCTTATCATTTTATGATATTAAAACATTAAATCAAACTCTTGAATCATGTCATTTTCTCTGCAATTGTTTACACAATAAAGCCCTATAGAAAAGAAAATATGGATGAGATACGACAAGTGTGGATGGATTATTTTTATTAAGGAAGTCAATTTTGTAATTGATTGAGATAAATTATGGTGTTTTTTAAACTTTGATGTCATTATTTCTATATATATGTGTTGGTAATGACTTTTCCGCAACTCTAAATTTGATGCAAGTGAATTGTTGGTGCATATGTGACTAATGAGTGTATATATGCATATGTTTGTTAATGACTGTGAAGAGTAATGAATAGATGAGAATTGCAACATGTTAATGAAAATGGAATTGCATATGTGTGAATGAATTGTGTATGTGCATATGTGCATGAGAATGGAATGAAATGTGGATGAGAATGAAATTACATTGGTATGAATGAATTTTGTGGATTTAGTATGTTGTTAAACTGAACACATGATGGAAGTTTTTATTCTAATGACTTGTAGATTTTGCATCCTACAAAATAGTCAGATAGAAAATCTACAAACCTACTATAGATAATTAACCAAAAATGGGACGTCGTTGCCTTAAGAGAATTGATGATGTATATCTCTGTCATCAGTTTTCTCAACAAAAGAAACAACACAACTATCCTTATCAGTTAAATTTTAATTGATAAGGAAATACAATATCAGTTATCTTAAATGGGTCGGCAACACATGGCACACGTCAATGTTAGTTTCTTCCTTCCACCCAATGATATAGAGCTACGTCATTGGTTGTGTTAAGAAAAACTAACAAATGTAATCCCGGAAGAAACTTATAATTGTTGTTGATATCAGGTTGCATTGTTAGTTTCTTGATTTTAAACTATTAAAATAAGGTTGTTGTTATGTCAGTTTTGCCTTTCATAGCAACTAACACTACATCAGAGTCATCAATTTTTTCTTACTCTCGAAATCAACGCCGAAGGTCCTTAGTTACAATGTCACCCACATAGGTATCAGTATATAATTGAAAACATAGGTCTAAAATAATTGATGCTATAAATGGTATATGTAATAGTGCATAAAATATTTATGATCTCTAGTTGCAAGTCCAATTAAATTCACAAATATCAGTTTGCATGAATTTATCTTGCGCACAAATTTTGCATCTAAAATTTCAGAATTTTGATGTTTAGAATGAAAAGGTTTTTAAGGAAATTTATCTTGCACACACATTTTGCATCTACTATCATTAATTTTCAATTTAGGGTTCAAATCCAGATCATCATACGTTTTATAGAGACAACATTTGCATGACCCAGACCGAAATCCCTCAACTTGGAAAATAATAAGAAAATCAATGGTAGATGATGACTTGTAGATTTCCATAGAAAGTATCGAGTATACATAGTTTTAATCTTGGCGCCAGGCCATCAAAAAGAAAACCAAGTTAGATGAAATATGATTCATGCAAATCAAGTTATCATTCAATTTAAGAATAGAAAATGAAATAGAAGGTTCAACACAAATCTTAAACAAGTTCTCTAGATCACATAAGTACCCTTTTGTAAAGAATAAACCATCTCAAACACAAGTAATAATTTTTTTATTACATTGGAAATCTAATCTTAAACTATAACTAAAATTGCACCACTAATTAAATTGCAATGAATAGATGGAGCACGTCTGACTTTGTGAGGTGGAAAAACCTTTCCCAAAGGAAATTGGAGGTCCACCCTCCTTGACCTTTAAATTCTACAGAATTTCCACCTTCCAAAGTCCTGGATCATCCTAAAAGGTCCTACTAAGACATAAATATAGACTTATCAATAAAGACATGTACATTAACCCCTACGTCCAAAATACACTACAAAAATAGCAAGGATATCAAGTTTAATTGAAACACACCCATCATTGAGGTTCATGTAAGTATTCATAATGTTGACCACACCCTCCTAACTATAAATGTTGTAGGACAACCCCTATTCTAGTGGCCAACATGTTCACAAGTCCAACAATATTTGTTCTTTGGTTTCTACTGAATCTTAGTGTTACTTTTATTTATGTTCTTATTTTTGTTATATTTATTCTTAGCAATCGTAATATTTATTATATGATTGACATTAATAGGTACCTAGACAACCTCCTCGTTCAATTGTTCCACCCTTATTGAAATATCTAGCTTAAGTTCACTAAGGGATATGTTGACCTTCTTGTTCTTAATATCCAAGTCAAAGACCTGCCAAGACTTAGGGAAGTTTTCATAAATAGATATAACAATATATTTTTAGGTAGTTTCATACCTACTTATTAGAGGTTATGACATAAGATTTTGAGATCAAATACTTCATTAGAAATAGATTTATCATCAACCATATGAAACTTATGAAATTTAGAGATATAATATTTGTAAACACCCATGTTTCTTATTTTATATTTCATATCTAATGTATCCAAAGGAACCTTTCTATTCGTAAAATAGGTTTGGGGTATACATCATATAACTTATTTGAGAGTGTTAAGAGAATGCATCCCCTACACAACTAATCATCCTCCATCTAGTCAGTGATTTTCTTAGCATTCTCAAGATTGTTTGTGTAAGATCCTCAAATGTAACAAATTTATTTAGTAATATTGGATTGAGATTTATGTTAAGTAATATGAAGGATAATAATCTCAATGGTATGAGTTTGCATGCATGAGATAAAGTCTTTGATCTAACTTAATATAACTTTATTTGGGTTAGTATCCTTTTACTATAGCATCAACCTATTATTAAAGTAAGAATGATGGTTGACCCCTAATTATGGAATTAGGAGATTAACGGATCACATGGATCCATTATAAGGCATGGGTTCAATCCATGGCCTAAGTAAGACCTAATTAAACTATTTAGGATTTTTAAATAGGTCCATGGGCTAAATACTAAAGATATTAATATTTTGTTCCTAATCATGGAACAAATAATATTAATAAATGGTTTGTAAATAAAAAAAGTAATACTAATAAATGGTTGGTAAATTAACTTGGAGATAATGCACAAAATTTTGGATAATTCTAAATTGATTAGTTCTCTAAATAATTAGTTGAGTTACTATCTAGGATTCACTTGGATTATAAGAATTCAGATATCAAATGAAGGTAATTTGACCTAATACTTCACATCATACGAGATTATGATTAAATTGAAATAAATCCATGTTTTAGGATAATTACAAGTCCATTGTGATCTAGGTGACTAATTTAACGAAATATTTGAATGACAAGAAAATGATTTTTACTATTAATATTATGATTCCAAACTTGACACAACCCGAGATAAACCTAATAGGAAGATAATCCTAAAGTATATGCTTAATAGTATAATCCTTCTGACCTATAGGATTTTTGGAAGCTTTGGTTATATTTAAGTAAAGCAAGGAAGATAATGATGCTTGATATTAGGTTTGTCAGATGTAACACCCAAAGTTTAGATAATCAAGACCATGGAGATGTAATGTAGATACAAGGGCCAATATTAACCATGATCTGGGGATCTAACGACAACCGACCTATCTTCTACCTCACCGCAAGTAGCCAACAAAAGTGGGACTCCACCTTGATCTCATTCTCCCCTAACTTTAACCGTTCCCCATGAAACAAAGTCCATAGGACTCAGGAGACCATAAAAACTCATTAAGCCACAATATGACAATTATCATAAGGTTGGGATAATGCCCATAAGGAGTCTAGCTAAATCTTTGTGACTCAGAGCGTGAGGGATTCTCAACCACCCACACCTATAAAACGGAGCAACAACTTCCTTTACAAGGAAACTAGGAGGACCATGTCATCATTTTCACTTCGCCAACACCCTTTTCACCTTTTTGTCTTGGTACTCTTTCTATTTCATCCATTGTATCGCTAATTCCACCCTTACCCCTATTGTTCACTGGAGAAGGTCTATGGAAGAATGATTGGCCACGACAGAGATTCCAACTACTCAATTCCATTTACCACATCCAGATGTGGGAGTCAATGATGAAGTTGACCACAATGATAACATAGTAGAATCCTTGATCATGTGAGCATGAGAAGGAAGAAGAAGACCAGGAAAATACATTGATACATTGAGGTTAACATTGTAAGGTAAGGGACGTCCTCACCTTTCTATCCTTGGTCTCACCTCATCCATCTGAGAATGGGGTGCTAAGATGACTTGAGTCCATTGGCCAATGCCAGGCCCCATGGCACGTTGGGATATACATGTGTATATATAGTAATTGATGACGTGGTGTGTCGTCATTGTCCCAAGTCTTATATTTTTGGAATTTATCTAGTATATATCATAGCTCTGATGATAATGAGATTGTATATCATTTTATCAGAAAAATGAGTAGTATCTGAACAAAATAGTTTTAGAGTATAAATATACCTCTAGTTCCTAAAGTATAGTCAAAACATGATTGTTAGGAGATTAATGAAAAGTAAATGCTAGATTTTAATTAATACATTGATCAAATCATAAACTATATTATGTTATAAACTGATATTGCTAAATATAATGAGAATACAAGATGATGATGATAATGGTGATGATTAATAATTAGGGTTTCTAGGTCAATAATAATATACACATATAATTAGGTTTTTGAAATCGATTTGTGTATCTTTCTATGACCTTAATGAGCATTATCTGATCTATGTGTTCATAATGAAATGGTAGGTTCAAGATGATACTTAGGGCTATACATACTTGCTATTTAGGCCTCTAAACCTTATAAGTCATGATATGTTGGAACTAGGGTTTGTGACCCTTAATCCTGTTCAAAACCTATGACAATCCTAAACCTAGAATAGAACCTAAGTTAGGTTTAATGTGAATACATGGAGACACATATGTATCATACATACATGTAGATAATGCTAATTGAATGATTGATTTCTTGCATTTATCTATTCGGTTTTTTGTATATACTTGAAGTATACTACATGGTTTTATACAAGGTACGTGGTTACAATTATGGATACTCATTTGTATCGAATTCTGAAGTTTACTAAGGTTTCTAAAAGTTTGATGAAAATAACATGTTGGGTGTTTATTTATTTTCTCTAAAATATAAGGCCCCTATGAGTATCACATAAGTAAACTATGATATTCTAAACTCTAGCTTGCATTGATAAAGGGGTAATGCATATAAGTCCAATGATGGATAATGATTACACCCAAGATAGTCGATTAAGTATGGCTTAGAATATCTAATGAATATAAAAGTTCATATGTTCCATTAAATGATTGTTGAATATATATACGTGATATTTTGGATAAACCACATACCAGTATAGAAATATGTTGACCATGTTTTATTTGTCAGCATTTTACGTAGAGTATACACGTGATACAAGGACATGAAGATAATTATGAAAGTTATTGAATAAATTTAATCTATACAAGGAGTATTAATTATATAGTTTGGTACTTCTTCTCATATATTAAGTTAGTTTCTTCTAAGAAATTCATGTAGCGCCTTAGAGGAGTATCATTATACATTTTGTAAATGATTCATGTTTATTAACATAAATTATTGATTGTTATTTATTATTTGTTAAATCCAGATCCTAGAGTTTTAGGTAGTGGCTCTCATCTTTAAGGTCTTCTCTCGATAGGGGGACATTAAAAAATGGGGGCCGTTACATTAGGTATCAGAGCCCAAAATTTTCAAATAATATCTAATAGTTAATAATTTGAAATAATATGTAGAAGTATAAGGAAAATTATTAGCGCATAACCTAATGGTAATGGTGTCTAGAAAGGATCATCGCTTTGGGGGCTGGAAATATTTCCCTACGCACCATTGAGTTGGTATATGGGGACTCACTTAGCCAATTTGATACCTTCATGGCCGGTACCTAAGGCTTTCCTAAATAATGTTTCCTCTAAGTTCCTCATCTCTAATTTCTTCACTTCTCATATCTTTTCTTAATAAACCCTAAAATGTACTTCCTTCCTTGTCTCAAGTTAGGGTTTTGAGAAGAAGTAGAAATAAGGCATCCTTCATCATCTGGCTAGAGTAGCCCAGGTGGTAAAGATCGATAAGTCCCAATGAAGGACCCAAATTTGAACCACACAAAATGCACTCTAAAAATGGCAACCCATGATGATTTGGCATGGGAGTTGGTGCCCCTACCACACCATCTCATGCCTCAAAAGTTTACCATGTCAGGCTCGTCTGAGGTGGGTTTTCTCGATCACCAAAAAAGACACCCTTTGCCAATTAATGTGCACATAATGTTAAAATAATGACATGGTTATGAAAAATTCTTATGTGTTCTTTGGGTTTTCTATATTGCGGGTAAAACCTAGCACTACCTAGGTATGGGTAGGAAAACCCAATCGTCCATGAAGGACTTAAGTAGGGTATTGCAATAGGGTATGAAAACCTTAGTGGAACGAGGGAATTATAAAATCCTAAAGTATAGGGTGTCGTCCCTAACCCTACATTGGTAATGGGAGTATTATGGGTTAAATAATAACTCTACCCAAATAGACCCTAGGTAGGAGTGAAGGAAAGAGGAGAACCCAAACAAATTTGGCAAATTAGGTTTTGATACCCTAGTTTAGATACCCATAGTTTCCTTATGAATGCAAGTACATGGAGTACATCATCCATGCATGCATGTTGCGCATGATGGGTTTAGCATATGAAAATGAAGCATATAATCCCATAAAGGAAAAGGTCATACCCTTGATTCAACTATAGGGGTGATGTCCCAACCTCGAGTGGGTCAACTCAAGAATGGGAAAAGACTTATGGGAGGGAGGCATAACCCTAAACCCATGGGTCAGGTTGTGGCTAGAAAGCCTAATCTCCTCCAAAAGGTCAAGAAGACACCCAAGACTAGGACATTTCCTAGAAGGTGAGTTTACCAATATTTTCCTTAAGAATTAAGAAAACTTTGGTTGTCCTTTAAGGACATAACCCTAAATGGATGGAATGTGATGGGAGCATATGGGCACAAGGCATGGAAGCCTCTATAAGTTGTTAAATTGGAAATATAATTCCAATGTATGCAAATATGAAAACCTTGGTTAAAAAAATTCCATTGTAAACATGTAATGGCATATAATTTACATTGAAGGAAATCATGCATCTAAGGTATATAAGCCCTAGGGACACCAAGTCTATAAAATAAGAGTGTATGTTTGGATTAATTCCCTAGAAGCATCAATATGTAAAAAATGAAAACTTTGGTTTGAGAAATATGAAGTAAATATGAAAAGGTAACACATTGAAATGAAATCCTATGAAGGACATATAAGTCATAGACTCTCCTGGGGAAGGATGAGTCATAGAACATGGAAACATGGTGATATTTGAGACCCTTTACCTAAAACACAGTGTAAGTTACGAAGAAATGAAATATAGTGTAACATATCAATAAGCCCTAGGCAGGGTAGAGGCTTAAGTCAACTCTAGTATCAAGTGGGGATGGGTAAAGATACATAAAACCTAACTAGTCAGGAGGTAATCATGCATAGAATACATAAGGCATGCGGGTTAGGATAAAGCCATTCATGTGTATACAAGGCCCATGGATTTAGGAGATTGGCCACCTCCATGAGTATATAAGGCCCAAGGGGTCAATTTGAAAGGCACTCCATAAGTACATGAGGCCCTTGGGGACACGTTGAGATCACTAAAAAGGTACCTATACCCATAGAGACCTTAATGGGATGACTAAGGCTAATGAGATGTGAACATAAGGAATACAAGAACATATGCAATGATGGTTGAAATAGAATTTAAATGGATTTGTGCACAACTCAGAGGTGAGAAAGGCACTATCCCTGAGTTCATGTTATTGAACAAAAATTATGGAATTAAAATGTATACCTAGTTTGAAGTCATTTTTAAGGAAAACTTGACTAAAATTTGAAATTATGAGATGATGTGTGGATACACCATCTATTTTCATATAGTGGGGTGAACTCTGTATTAGGACTGCAACCAAATGTTTATTTCATCTTGTTTTGACTGTGAGAGATGGAGTACCCACATGTGATGTATAAAATTGACATCTAATAATGAACATCCTAAGTTAAGATTTGTGATATTATTTTGGGTTTCAAGGTGTTACCTCACCCTTACATGAATATAAATGAATAATGATTAGTAGCTTGGAAGACTAGGTGAAAATGAAATCACTAAGAAAACATGAAATCACAAAGTGATAATATTATGCAACAACTGAGGATGTGAGAATATCCTTGGGTTGAATTAGTGTTCCAACCTCAGTAATTTGATAAATTTTCATTCCATAAAAGTTATTTAGGGTAAGCTAGATAAAACCTATTAAGAAAGGATCATATGACAAATGTTTGAGGCTAGTATGAGTTATCTATCAAAAGTTTGAATTTTGGGGACAAAATTCCTTTTATGGAGGGGTGAATGTAAGAACCTCAAATTTTACAAATTAATTCAAGAATATTTGATTGATATTTATTATGACGTCAACGAATTTTCTAAAACTTAATCTAATGTGTGACGTCCAATTTGAAACCTTGCCTCAGTGAGAATTCCAATTTAAATACCACACACTAGGATAACAAGAAAAAAATTCAAGGAATTCAAAAGGAAATAATAATAGAACATGCACATGAATAATAATAAAACCATACTACACATGTCCACCATTAAACATATAGTTACACAATAAATTGTAAGAACATTTGATATTACATATTTAACAATAAAGTTTTACATATGCATGTACTACATATACAACAAGATATTAAGACAAAAAGTCCACTTTGTACATCAAATCACCACACAACTCTCAACTATCATGGTTCTTCAAGAGCATATGTCCACAACCTAAACAAAAGTTTACATGTGGTACACGTCAGCACAATATTCAAGAATATTGTACTGAGTACGCCTATGTGTCTTTTTTATACCTCTCATTACTAAGACTTGGAAATAAGATAAAACTAATACTTGGAAGTAATAAAAAAATATAACAAAATACATATACTTGCACAAAGATATTTATTAACAAAAGAGAACACATATTTTAGGCACATTTTCCATTATGTGCTCATGCATCTGCCTATCAATGGGATAGATGCATTAAGGCCTTATGATCTTCTTACCAAAGAGATAGATCATTGTACATGTGATATTCTTACCAAAGAGATAGATCACTCACTAGGAATATGCTTACCAAAGAGATATAGTGCTTTCATATAATGGAACAGATATATTATGTTTCATGTGTTCAACACTATATGTATGTCAAATCAAGAAAGCTAATATACAAGTAAATTCATTTCAACCAATATCATATACCAAGTATTTGTACACACTTAATACAATCATACTAAGTATTAGGCTAAGTAAAAGGTAAGGTCATACCTTGATCACAAATATCCTAATCACATATTTCTCATGTCAACTATATCCTTGGTCAAACCATGATAAAGAGAAGATCATCCATCATCATCAGGTTCTCATCATCAACCCTAGTGTGTCCATTTTAGGGTTTTACTTAGTTTATTAGGTCTCCTTATGACTTGTATCAGAATTATCTTACTAATGTCATATTCCATATTATACTTCATTATTTAAAAAATCATGTTTCACATTATTATGTGATCATATTAACCTTAGGTTACATTCATTAGTCATATTAGGGTTTCCTCATCATTTTTTGATCACTTAACGTGTAACATGATTTATATACATACTTATGATCTTAGAATTACATATTAGCTTCCAATTACTGATATGAGCTTACTTTGTAATTTTTAGGGTTTCCTGATCATATTTGTAATTAATGCACATTAAGTAGGGTTATTAGCCCTAATTTGGCACATCAAGAAAATTACATGATTTAATGTGCATGCATCAACATATCTGATGTCAGTTGGATTATATATAATATTTTAGACCAAATGATTCATTTTCATAATTTATGAGCATCATTGATATTTATAATATATGATATGAGAATTTTATGACTTCTATGATATTCATCTGATTACAACATCAAAATACTAATTAGATAGTTTCATATTATTCTTTAGGTTTTTCAGAGAATTTTGGTATATTATTTGCAATTTTTTGATAATCGGGCTAATTTCTATGAATTATCTAACATATGTACATTTTTGGGTAATTAAACACAGATTTACCTTTTGTGGCCAACCGACTGCCGCCACATGGATCCTAGTTCTTCTCATGCACGTGGCCCACTCCCTCTTAGGTTTGGCTCCTGGACCCGTTGGGTCATGATGAATCAGTCTTGGAAGGCTAGTTCTCGACTTTTGGACCCGGTTCAAGGTTCTCGCTCTACCCCCATTCTCTCTACGTCTTGAGTCCATGCCTGGGTCTCTATTCTTCCATAGACCAGCTGTCATCGCAACCTAAACTCCTGCAAGAAATAAAGCATGATCTCTCCCTCTTTTTGATAGAATCCTTCATCCATGAGATTCACAACCACCATATGGACTCCTACGACCGCTTGGAAGGTTGTGTGTGGCTCTGGGACGCCACTGTAGCAAGCTCGCCGCCGTTTGTATCTGCTACAAGAGAAAGGTCTGAATCAAAGCATCATGAGGCATCAAGATGCCTTCAGAAGTTGTCCTACTGCCTCTCTTTGCACTGGGACTAACTCCTCACAACCCCCCAAAGCTTCATCTTCAATTCCAACAACCTGGACCTCATACACCATGTTAACCATAAGACCAAAGCAAGAAAAAGCTAGGATTCAACCCTATTGACCTCTTTCTGTATTTCCCCCTTCCTATCTCCTCTCTAGCTCCATATGTCTCCTCCTCGCATAACCTGCTTCACACTGTGGAAAAATAGTAGAGATGGGGAGGTGGAATTGTCTTGTGTATTCTTTAACAGATTCAAATGAGGGGACTTTCAACTCCTCTGGATGAGATAGCGATAACTGCCAATGTCTTTCCCACTCTCAAGCCATGACCAATGAGTACCATGATGTGTGTGATCTCTCTGGAAGCCTGACTGTAACCTCAAGGTGGGTGACAACCTCTCCTACCTTTGATCTCCCATCCAGAGACTATAGTCTGACTTCAATTAAGCCAATCCATGGCTTCTAAAGGCTATTAGGTGCAGCCACTGGATCATAGATCTATGTCCAGAAACTAGCCATGCAGACCTGACCTACACCCAGGGTGCGTGACACTGATTTCAAGCCACAACTTAGGTCTATAAATCATCAATAAAACACATTATTTCACAAATTTTAAACCTAAATAACTTCCTCTAGTATCATACAATCTTCATGAAGTTTTATCCATAGATTTATCACAACCCAAGGTACATCTTGTAAAATTTTGGTACCAAAAAGTACTTATTTGACCAGTCAATAAATTCCACAAAAATTCATAAACTTATGAATTATAATCATGATTTAAACACCAATTAACATCCATGCTTTATCAAATCACTCAAAACTCTTTAAATAACTTAAATATACGATCTCACTTATGTCATTAGGTATTTAGGGATTCCAAAAGTTCATTCCATCACATCCGACACACCTTAAAAGAAATTTCAACCTCAAAATTAAGCTAAAATCCCCTCTATCACATTTATGTTAAGTAATATGAAGGATAATAATCTTAAAGAGATGAGTTTGCATGCATGATACTATGATAAAGTCTTCAATCTAGCCTAACATAATTTTATTAGGGTTAGTATGATTTTACTCTTGAATCAACCTATTATTGAGGTAATAATGATATTTGGTCCCTAATTACAAAATTAAGAGTTTAATGGATCACATGGATCCATTATAAGGTATGGGTTCAATCCATGGCCCAAGTAAGACCTGATTAGACTATTCATGATTTGCAAATAATTCCATGGGTCACATATTAGAGAAATTAATATTTTGTGCCTAATCATGGCACAAATGATATTATAAATTGGTTGGTATATAATGAAAAATTCTAGACAATCCTAAATTGATTAGTTCTCTAAATAATTAATTGAGTTATTATCTAGGATTTAATTAGATTGTATGAATTCGGATATCAAATGAGGGTAATATGACCTAATACTTGGCATCATACGTGATAATGACTAAATTGAAAAAAATCCAAGTTTTGGGATAACTGTAAGTCCATTTGAGATCTAGGTGACTAATTGAAGGAAATACTAGTATGGCAAGAAAATGACTTTTATTTTTAGTATTATGATCCCAAACTTTGGCTCAATCTAAGAAAGACCAGATAGAAAGATAACCCTAAAGTTTTCACATAATTGAATATTCCTTATGACATGTAGGATTTTTTAAAAGTTTGGTTACATTTATTTTAAGTGAGGAAGATAATGATGCTTGATATCAGGTTCATCAGAGATAACACCCAAAGTAAAGATAATCATGACCATAAGGATGTAAGCCATACACAAGGGTCAATCTTAATCGTGATTTGGGGACCTAACGGAAACCAACCTATCTTCTACCTCAGGGTTGGTAGCCACAAAAGTGGGACTCTATTGTGGTCTCATTCTCCCCCGACTCTTAACCATTATAATCCATAGGACTCATGAGATCATAACAAACTTGTTAAGCCATAATATGCCCATTATCTAAGGTTTTGGGATAATGCCCAAAATGATGGCTAACTAGATCTCCGCAACTCAGAGTGTGAGGGATTATCAACCACACACACCTATAAAAGGGGGCAAGATCTTCCACCATGAGATAACTAGGAGGTTCATGTCATCAATTGCACTTCATTAACTCCCCTTTCACCTCCCTATCTTGGTACTCCTTCTCTTTCATCCATTGTATCGCAAACGTCGCCCCAACCTCCACCCTTCACTAGAGAAGGTCCAAAGAACAATGAGTGGCCATGGTGGAGATTCCTGGAAACTCAATGTCGTTGGCCATAGTCCAATGTAGTGAATCAATACCGAGGTTGACCAGAGTGATGAAGTAGTAGAAGCCTAGGTCGCATGAGCATTGGGAAGGAAGAAGAAGACTAGGAAAAGACATTACAACCGTGGGGTCAACATTTTAAGGTAAGGGGCATCCTCGTCCTTTTTGTCCTTGGTCTCACCTCAGCCACTTGGGCACAAGGCACTGAGATGGTTGAGCTCATTGGCCAATGTCAGTCCCCATGGTGCATTTTGGAATACATGTGTATATATAGTACTTGTTGATGTGTCATCCCCTGATCGGCTCAAGTCTGATTATTTTCCAATTAATGTAGTGATTAGATCATAGTTCAGATGATAATGGAATTGTATATCATTTTTATCAAAATATGAGCAGAATTTGAATAATACACTTTTAGAGTCTAAATATACATCTAGTTCTAAAATTACAGTCGATCCATGATTGTGTGGAGATTAATGCAAAGTAAACCCTAGATTTGATTAATACTTTGCTCAAATGGGAGTAGATCCACTTATTTTATGTTATAAACTGATATTGGAGTATATATCCAGAATTCAAGATGTTGATGATTATGGATAATTAGGGTTTCAAGGTCAATAATCATATAACTATATAATTAGGGTTTTGAAATCGATATATATATATATATATATATATATATATATATATATATATATATGTTATGACCTAAATGCACATTATCCGATATGTGGGTTTATAATGACACAATAGGTTCAAGTTGATAATTAAGGTTATACCTAATTGCTAATTAGTGTTTCTAACCCTTATAAGTCATGATATGATGGATCTAGGGCTTGTGACCCTTATTCTTGTTCCAAACCCGAGACAACCCTAAACCTAGATTAGAACCTAAGTTAGGTTTAATTTGAATAATGTGAATACACAGTGACACATATGTAGTATACATATATGCATATATTGTTGATTGTTTGGATCTATTGATTGGATTTCTTGTACATAGTTGAAGTATACTACATGGCTCTACACAAGGTATGTGGTTATGATTATGAATACTCGTATATATAAACTTCTTAAGTTTTCTTAAAGTTTTATGAAAATAACTATAAGACACCTAACCTAGATTTGTGGTTGAACATGCTTGTTTTTTTTTCTTGGATGCTTAAAACCTTAATAAACCATAATCCATGCTTAGATATCATGTGACAAAGCTAAGTTTCAAGTTTGGTCCAGTTTGAACATTGTTTGAGTAAGTTTTGCAATATATGTGCTATAAGGGATTATATGCAATTTCTACATATCTAGGGTTTTATTTGTAATTTGTTACATGTATGTTGTTCTTCATAAGTTTTCATATCATATTTTATATAGTTGCATCTTTGGGCAACTAGTTTCACCATCAGATTAGGGGTGATACCTATTTTTGGGTTGAGATTTAGGGTTTCTCACCTAAGTGTCCTAACTCGATGGTCTTCCTTTGTATGTCTGGGATTCAATGGTCCAGTATGGGAGTGGATGATCCTATAGTTATCTTTCATGGCATGAGATTCAATGATTTGCTTTGAGGCACAACAAGTAGATGGTTTTGATTGTGTTGAGCACCAACTGATCAAGGTTCTAAGGTTTCATTTTGTGGTCAAGTGAGGGAGTTATCCGATGGGCCACCTGGTGATGGAACTCGACAGTCCTATTGGGGTAGACAACTAATGGTCCCCTTAGCATTAAGATCCAATTGTTGACTTGGTTTGTATGTATGTGAGGTATTGGCCATAGAAAACATTGCATGAATGCCTTAACACCTCAACCTACCTTCCTCTCTCATCTTAAGCTTTATATACCTCTCTCGTTTCACCCAAATGAGCTCTTTACACACCTCTATCTACTTCTTCATCTTCTTGTGGCTTGGAGGTCCGTACCTCTTGATTGGTGGAGGAGAAGAGATCTATGAGGAAGGAGCTTGGTTGATCTTTCTTGCATGTGCTTTTAGGGTTTGCATCTACATTCTCTTGGATAGTGAGGAACTTCCTAATCTTATTTCTTTGCCTAAGCAAGTAAGATCATCTTTTTTTGTTTCCCTTTCTTCCCTCCTTATTCTCTCTTATGTATTGGATGGATCCATGGTGTTCTTGGTGGAGCTTGAGCTAGTGGTTGAAGAACACTTTCTTTCTTCCCTTTTGCTCTAGGGTTTCGTTGTTCTTGGAGAAAGGACCTAGCTTGGATGTGCAGAGTGCTAAAGATAGAGTTTCTTTCTTCTCTATCTTTGAGCTACCTTGTTGTTTGGTCCTTCATCACCTACCTTGAGGTGAGTTATATAACTTTCTTCACGTTTCTTGCTTACTCTTAACTTGCTATATGTAAATCTTGCTCTAAAAACGTAGAAAGATATAGAATGGTGATTTTGTGACTAGGGTTTGAGTACATGTGGTAGTTCTTGAGTAGATAATCTTCTTTAATGTACCCCTTAACCTTGTGCACATTTCTACCTTGGAAGTCAGAACCATTTACCTTGAATGTCCATGAAACTATGGTTTCCTTATAGTGAGAAATGATGGCTTTTCCTTAAGTATGTGGACAAATTTCTCTCTTGTTTCATCACTCAAAGGTTTTTCTTCTTAAGAAACTGGATGATGCATACTTAGTTGATTCTATAGAAGTTTTTCCTTATGCTTGAGGATTGATGACTTGTTCCCCTCAAGAACTGATGCTCATGATGATATCAACAAGTGGTTTGATTGATGGTTTCTTAAACCCTAACATACGATAATTTTCCCACATGCATAAAATCTATTTTCATCTAGTATTAACATCCTATGGTTTACCTATGTTCAAGAATCGACAATCTTCGAATTTTCTCATAGCTGATGAGTTTCCTAGTGCCACATTTGATGGTCTACCTATCCTGACAATAAATGGATTCTCTATGTTTGACAACTGATGGTCTTACTAGGTGTATAATTCAATGGCTCTACTAGTTGCATGATCCAATGGCCTCACTAGGCCTATGATCTGATGGCCTCACTAGGCTTATGATCTAATGTATTATCAAGGTCCATGAATCGATGATCATGTATTATGCTACATATGAGTTCATACTTGCACATAGTGTGTGATCTGATGGTTTGTGTTTTATCTAAGTGCATCTGTGATCTGATGGGGATGCTAGATGTATGAGTTTATGATTTTAGCCTAAGTATGTATACAAATCGATGGTTTACTTTAGAGTGATGATTTGTGACATCATTTCTATTTACTATAGTGAGCCTGACCTAGGTGATTGAGTAATGATGATTAAGTATACCCATATTCCTTGTATGTTGTAATGATGGAAGGATACTCTCATAATGATATGATAACCCTACTATGTTACCTTCGTGAACATCATAGATTTTATGTTTAATGTGAACTTATGCTAATCCTATGTACCACAAGTATGATGATGTTTTTAGAACTCTCTACAAGTGTGAAAGATAATGATGTTCTTATAGGAAGTATTTGATGGTCTTAACGACCTTAAGGCATTGTTTGATCCCTAAGGGAGGTGAAATACTCTTATGATGGATAAGGGATTGGTACCTTGTGGTGATGTGATAAGGAATATGTCTCATACATTTTATATCTTCTAGAGTTGTTATTTACCAATGTTTTTGTAGAAATATTTTAGGGTTTGTATGTAACTTGATTGATGCATCCTAACTCACCCAATTGGCATTAACTAATCAAGTGAAACCCTAATTATGTAGTGCCTTGTGTTGTAGAGGTATTCCATTGTAAGAACTTGTTGGATAGGGAAATGAGTATTCCAAAAGGGAAGCTCAGATTCTCATATTGCTGAGTATGTGCGGGTGCAGGGAGGGTACATCCTTGTCATCATGATCCCATAGTCATCGAGAACGGTCAAGGTCGTGTCTGAGATGATTCTAAATCTATATTTGTGATGTGATTGAGGATAGTTTCTATTGTACCTTGGATGATAGGGTTTGTATACTCTTCGTTTTAGTCTTGTGACCTATATACCAAGGGAGTACTAGACTAATTGTAGCTTGACTATATATGTTGTGGCGATGGACTTGTACTGACCGAGGGGAAGAGATATTAGGATTTCGACTCTCCTAGATCTTGTACGAAACTGATTGTGACTTCACAGTAGTTAGTTGGAAGTTTGAGTGTCATGCCACAAAATCCCTAAGGTTTAAGAAAAGATGTAATCCATCCATGTATCTATCTACTAGGGTTAAACAATGATTCACTTTGGTTGATAACCCTTGCCTTGTTCTTATAATATTTAGTTGTTATATAAACGATAAGAGAAGTCAACTATTTAGAAGGTGATAGTGTTATGTGTTCCTCTAAATATCATGTTATTTATTCTTTCTATAATATAATTTTCTTATCTATTTAATTAAATTACTTGTTGTGATCAGTAAACGTTGTTTATAGTTATATCTCTCGTTGGGACATGGGTCTCACCTTGTGGGTCACCACATCTTTTTAGGTGATCGTTAATGATTCCATCAGGCTCATGGTGATGATGAAGAGAAGCTTGGAGATCAATAGGATCAGATGGTTGACTAGTGTTTAGTATGTCCTAGAGTCATCCTTGTACTCTAAGGTCTGGGAAGGGGATGTTTTGTAGATGATATGTATATTGACTCGAGTTTTTAGTAGTATTCTCACATTTTATATGGCATGTATATATATATGGAACAATGCCTTAGTATATAGGTTGTAGTCGCGGCCACTAGCCATATATATCGTATGTGTTGTTATGCAGGTTGTTGGACTTATATGTAAATATCTTGGACATGTTTGTGATGTTTCATTTGGTTTTAATTATCACCTTTTCTTGCTAGGTTGTTAATTGGTGATCGATCGCATTTTGCGTTCTGGGTAATCTCATTCAGAGTGGTGAGGTGTCACAATTTTTTTGGTATCAGAGCTTTAGGTTCACGAGTCTACATGGACATTAGACTTAGGTTTTGTGTTTGTCCTTACATAATCTAACATATATGATCATAGCTTATACTTAGGCATATATGTCTAGGGAGTGTGAAGAGCATGTAGAGGGTATCTATGTCATGCCAAGAGGTGGTGATAGGAAGTTGGTACTTGACGATAGAGTACATGTCATGGGGCCTGAGCAACCTACACCTCCCCAGTTTGACCCTACAACCATGGAAAACCCAGCCTTGCAGTCCATGTTTGGACAGCTCGTGGTGACGATTATGCACTTAATAGATAGGGCGCCTGCACCTTAACCTAGGGCACCTATCCCTAATGCAGAATCTCAGGTTCCTGGGAAGAAGTTTGAGAGATTGAAGTGTGTGGGAGCTACCGAGTATGTGGTTGCTGACATCTGGTTAACTAAGTTGGAGAAAGCTTTTAAGATCCTAAACATCCCAAAAGAGGACAAGGTGAAGCATGTTGTTTACCTATTGAGGGACAGTGTTGGCCATTGGTGAGCCATAGAAGAGGAAAAGAGACCAGGATTTGTTGTGAGTTGGGAAGAGTTTTGGTGAAAGTTTGTGAGATGCTACTTTCCTGAGACATATATGGATGAGAAGACAACTCAGTTCGAATGTTTGCGCTAAGGGTCGATGTTTATCAACAAATATGAGACAAGGTTTATGGAATTGCTAAGGTTCTATCCTCATATGGAAACCATAGAGAAGGAGAGAATCTAGAGGTTTGAGAAGGGTATGAACTCTGAGTTGTCTATGACAACATCAGCTTTGGAGAATAGGGAGAAGTTCTCTACCTTTGTGGAGTCCGTGAGGAGGATTAAGAGGTCTATTCTGGAGAAACGTGAAGCCAAAGCAAGGAAGAGACCAGCTCAGTTCCAAGGACAATCATATGGAATCTTCAAGAAGCTGAGATTTTCTTCACTGTAGAGGCTGACTTTTTATGATCCTAAAGTACGACTACAGTTACACTGGTCCCCCAGTAAAGGGACAGGTCATAGTTTTCTGCCGAATGAAGCAACCAGTGCAACGCCAGTGTCAGTGACAAGGTTGTCTAGGCCACAATATGATGCAACGACATGTTTCAAGTGTGGACAAGTTCACCATGTGAGGTGGTGTTGCCCTATGAAGGATTAGGAGGTGACAAAACAACTGAGGAAGAGTTAGTAGGGCTCCAATAAGCAACAATACAATAGTGGTGGTGGTATAGGATGTGGTCAGGCATCATAGGTAGGGTCATTTAGACCAGTTAGCAAAAGAGGAAGATGATAACGTGTGATGGCTGGATTCTATGCTATGAGTCAGCTAGAGGGAGTGGTCAATCCATGGGTTGTGATAGGTCAGATGGAACTTTTTCATTCTGACTTATCTACTTCTTCTTTCATATCCATTTTGGTTGAACCAGGTGTGATACACTCATTTGTCACCAGATAGGTGATAAGTAGTTGTTATCTTCCTATTTGTAGTAGATCTGATAGCCTCTTTCTAGAAACCCCTTTAGTTGGTTTCGATGAGTTGTGGGAGGTGTGTCTATATTGTGTTCTTTCTTTATTAGGATACAACATTCAAGTGGATCTCATGGATTTGATGTAATCCTAGGGATGGATACCTTAAAGAAATATAATCTTGTTTTGGACTGTAGTTTCAAGGTTGCCATGTTTTTTTATGGAGATGTGTCTTGGACTCTCCAAGGTGATAGGAAGATCCTTCCTATGTGTTTGGTGTCGGATATGATAGTAGGATGAGACAAGGGTGTGAGGCTTTCTTGGCACATGTTGTGGATACCAAGGTGGGGAGTCCTAGTATCCAAGATGTATATGTAGTGCGAGAGTTTGAAGATGTCTTTCTAGATAAGTTTCCTACTATTTCACCTCCTAGAGAGATTGATTCTAAAATCAATCTAGTTCCTGGAACACAACCTATAGCTTAGGCACCTTAAAGAATGGTACCAACTGAGATGAAGGAGTTGAAGAAATAGTTGCAAGAGTTGCTAGATAAGGGTTTTATCAGACTAAGCACTTCCCCTTGGGGTGCTCAAGTGTTATTTGTGAATTAGAAGGATGGTTTTATGAGGCTTTCCATAGATGACCGGAAATTAAACAAGGTTATAGTGAAGAACAAGTACCCGTTGCTGAGGATTGATGATTTGTTTAATCAGTTGAGAGGTTCTACAGTGTTTTCCAAGATGGACTTGAGGTTAGGATATCACCAGTTGAGGATTAAGGAGGATGACATACCTAAGAATTATTTTAGGACTAGGTATGGTCAACATGATTTTGTGGCTATTCCATTTGGTCTAATCAATGCACCGAAAACTTTTATGCACTTGATGAATAGGGTGTTCAAACCATATCTTGACCAGTTCATGGTTGTTTTCATAGATGATATCTTGATATACTCCAGGGACAGTCAGAAGCATGGGTGACATCTTTTCCTAGCATTACAATGTTGAGGTAGCACCGACCATATGCCATGTTCAGCAAGTATAAGTTTTGGTTGTCCCATGTGTCTATTCTTTGTCATGTCATATCTACTAAAGGTATTTGTATAGACCCAAAGAAGGTGGAGTCTGTGCTGGAATGGGAGTATCCCAAGACATTGACTAAAGTTTGAAGCTTCCTAGGTCTAGGAGAGTACTATAGGAGATTCATTAATAATTTTAGTGTTGTTGCATTACCCCAAACCAAATTGACTAGGAAAAGATGTTATTTTTGTCTGGGATGACAAGTGTTAGTGTTCTTTCAGTTGTTGAAGGAGAAGTTGACTAGTGCTCCAGTGTTAGTGCTTCTAGAGTAAGGGAAAGTCTACTTCATCTTCTGTGATGTTTCAAAGAATGGATTGGGATGTGTGCTGACGTAGGACAAGATTGTGATTTCTTTTGCTTTGCAGCAGCTTAAGAAACATGAGGAGAACTATTCAACTCATGACATGGAGTTAGCATCTGTTGTTCTTGCCCTAAATATTTAGTGTATGGGGAGAAGTGTTAGATCTTCACATACTACAAGAACATTTAATATATCTTCTCAAAGTAGGAGTTGAACTTGAGGCAGTGAAGATGGATGGAGTTGGTCCAAGACTATGAATGCATGATAGACTATCACCCAGAGAAGGCGAATGTGGTGGATGATGCACTAAGCAGGAAGTCATCTTCGTCATCATCTACAAATAGAGCGTAGTTACACTCCATGTCATGTTACAAGTGGGACATGTTTGTAATCGATTCAATAGATGAATGTATATAGTTGGAAGTATCTATGTTCACAACATAGTTGGCACAGTTATAAGTGAAGCCAACATTGATATAGCATGTCAGAGATGCATAGATGAATGATATAATGATACAAAATATCAAACCAATGTTAGGCAACAGGAAGCATGATGGTTTCCATGAGCTCGATGATGGGATAATATGTTTTCACAACAAAATAGTGGTTCCAGATGTTTGTTCCTGAGGGAGATTGTACTTGAGGAGGCTCATTCCTCAATTTATGTGATGCACCCTGGAAGTATAAAGTTGTACCATAATATGAATGATTTTTGTTTGGTGGCCAGGTCTGAAGCATGATATGCTAGAGTTTGTTACCAAGTGTCGTGTTTGTCAGCAAGTCAAGGCGGAGCGTCAGAAACTTATAGGGATATTGTAACCTTTTCCAATACCACGGTGGAAATGGGATCATATAACCATGGACTTTGTGGTTGGTCTTCTCAGGACAGTTAAAGGTCATGGTTCCATATTGGTGGTAGTTGACTGGTTGACAATGTCAGCTCACTTCCTTCCTGTCAAGATGACCTATACAGTAGAGAAGTTGGCACAGATCTATGTCAATGAGATAGTTCATTTGGATGGTATACTAGTTATCATAGTGTCTAACAAAGGTCCTCAGTTCACCAAAAGATTTTGGGAATGTATGCATACAGCTTTGGGAACATAACTGAGATTTAGAATAGTTTTTCACTCACAGATAGATGGTCAGTCAGAGAAGACCTTTAAGATGTTGGATGATCTTTTAAGAGTGTGTGTTATTTAGTTTCTTGGAAGTTGGTATATCCATCTAAGTTTGATTGAGTTTTCCTATAATAACAACTATCAGAGAAGTATAGACATGGTACCATATGAGGCTTTGTACGAGAGACATTGTCGGTGACATCTTTGTTGGTATGAGGCAGCTGAGTATCATCTTTTGGGTCATGAGTTAGTGTAGAAGATGATAGAGAATATCAAAGTGATATAGTAACAATTGAAATTTGCTCAGTAGAGACATAAATTTTATACCAACAACTATTGTAGACCGTTAGAGTTCCAAGTTGGATATCACATGTATCTAAAGGTTTCCACTTCAAATGGAGTGATGAGGTTTGGTAAGAAGGATATGTTTGATACTAGGTTTATATGACCTTACCCTATCTTGGAACGAGTTGGAAAGGTGGCATACAAGATAGATTTACTACTAGAGTTGCACATGTTGCACAATGTCTTCCATATTTCCTTGTCGAGGAAGTGTCACATTTAGATATAGAGAAGATGATACATCTAGTGGAGGTTGAGTTAGAGGAGGATATTTCTTATGTGGAGAGTCATGTGTTGATCCTATATAAGCATGTGAAGAAGATGAGGAAGAAGGACATAGCCTTAGTGAAGGTGTTGCGACATCACCATGGTGTCGAGGAAGCCACGTGGAAGTTAGAGTATGAGATGCATAGGAAATACCCATCTTTGTTTGTGTAGGATTTCGAGGGAAAAAAATCCCTATTAGGGGTTTATGGCTCTAAGACCCCTAACCTAGATTTGTGGTTAAAAACGCTTTCTTATCTTGATTTGGATGTTGAAAACCTTAATCAATCCTAATCTATGCTTTGGTATCATGTGACAGATCAAAGTTTCATGTTTGGTCTAGTTTGGACGTTGTTTAAATAATTTTTGCAATATATGAGCTATAAGAGCTTTTATGGAATTTCTCCATATCTAGGGTTTTATTTTTAATTCGTCACATGTATGTTGTGCTTCATAAGTTTTCATATCATGTTTGATATAGTTTCATCTTTTGACATCTAGTTGTACCATCAAATCAGGGGTGATACCTAACATAGGGTTGAAATTTAGGGTTTCTCACCTAAGTGTTCTAACTCAATGGTTTTCCTTTGCATATTTGGGATCTTATGGTCCACTATGGTGGTGGAGGATTCGATGGTTATCTTGTATGGCATGAAATTCTATGGTTTTCTTTGAGGCACAACAAGTCAATGGTTTTTCTTGTGTTGAGCACCAACTGATGAAAATTATATGGTTTGCTTTTGTGGCCAAGTGAGGGCTTGATACGATGGGCCACCTAGTGATGGAACTCAATGACGTTCATGGGATGGACAACCGATGGTCCCCCTAGCATCAAGATTCAATGGTCGAGCTGGTTTGTAATGATGTGAGGTTTTAGCCATGGGACACATGGCATGCATGTCTTGACACCTCAACCTACCTTTCTCTCTCACCCTAATCTTTATATACCTCTCTCCTTCCACGCAAGCAAGATCTTTACACACATCTATCTCCTTCTTCATATTCTTGCTACTTGTAGGTTTGTCCCTCTTGCTTGGTGGAGGAGAAGAGATCTAGGAGGAAGAAGCTTGGTCGAGCTTGCTTGCATGTGTTTCTAGGGTTTGAATCTACCTTCTCTTAGACCGTGTGGAGCTTCCTAACCTTGTTTTTTGCCTAAGCAAGTAGGATCATCTTCTTTTCTTTTGCTTTCCTTTCTTCCCTCCTTCTTCTCTCTTCCTTATTGGATGGATCTATGGTGTTCTTGGTGGATCTTGAGATAGTGGTTGAAGAACACCTTCTTTCTTCTTTTTTTCCCTAGGAGTGCTCAAGCAAGGGTTTCTTTCTTATCTCACTTCAAACTACCTTGTTGTTTGATCCTTCATAACCTACCTTGAGGTGAATTACATAAATTTCTTCACGTTTCTTGTTTACTCTTAACTTGTTATGTAAAGATCTTGCTCTAAAAATGTAGAAACATGTAGAAAGGTGATTCTTTGACTAGGGTTTGAGAACATGTGGTAGTTTTTGAGTATATAGTCTCTGATATGTCTCTGTGATGTTTTCTCTTGTGTTGACCAAGATGTGTGGAGAGGTTGTGGTATCTGAATCTTCCATAGAACTTGTATGGCATCAATTTTCAATTAGCAGTGGTCGGTTGGATTTGGATGGTATGACTCAAATCCTCAGGGCAATAATAGTAAAAGATGTAACACAACTATGTAGCATATTGCATAGGGTCAAATATGAGTAACATTGTTTGAGTCCCTTGCCTTATCCTTTCACTGGTTTCTTAAATTATAAGATGGTAAGAGAAGTCAAATATTATACTTGTTCTTCATATTCCTTTTAGAATATAACTTGATCTATTGTTTAGTGGTAACTACCTAGTCTTACTTAATTTGCTTTATTTGTGGATTACATATCATTTAGTTGAATCTACTCAACCTACTTAGTATGATATCTACCTACTTAGTTATCAATGCTTTTAATAGATGTTGTAGGAGAGTTACATGTCTTGCTAGGACAATTGGTCCCACCCCATGGGTTTCCACATCTTTTAGGTGGTCGAGCACGAGGAAGTAGAGATCGTGTTGTGGTTGCTGAGCAGTAAGAGGACCAGTAGTTGTTGAAAGGTTGAACATGCTACTTGTGTATAGAAGTAGAGTCCTATGTGTCATCCCAGTACACTCATGTCCTTGGTGAGGTTTTCTTGCATGTATAGATACAAGGTTTTAGCTTTATGCTATTGTTGTATAAAGAGGACATATATGTATATTAACATGTTATCATGTGTAATAAGATGTGGCTTGAGAGATAGTGAATGATATCTTATATAATGTTTTGGGCAGGTGATATGCAATATAGGTTGGCTTTTGTGGACTCGTGTGCAATATGTTTTGACTCCTATGGTTTGATGCAATCAGCTTTAATTTCTAGTGTTTTATTGTAAACTAGATGTTTAGTTTTATTTCCGTAGTTTGGTTTTAAGTAATCTCATTTGTGGCACATTAGAGTATCACAATTAGGTTGGTATCAGAGATTTAGGTTTTGTGAGTCTACAGGGACATAGGACTAGAGTTGTGTTTGTCCTAGTGTCCTCTAGTTTGTCTTATGGTCACTTCTTCTTATGCAAAAGAAGAAGAAGAAGAGTTGAAAAGATGGCTGGAGAATGTAAAGAACATGTTGTTGAGAGTGATGTTGTTGCAACAGGTGGAGGTGCAGGGAGACAGCTTGTTGATGGGAGGCCTTTGAAAGTTCCACAATTTAACCCAGCCATGATGGAAAATTGAGCTTTCTAGTCCATCTTTGGACAATTCATGGAGACGATGATGCACACAGTGGACATGATACCTATCCCCCAGTCTAGGGCAGTTGTTCCCCATGAAGAATCCTCAATCACAAGGAATACCTTTGAGAGGTTGAGGCATGTCGGAGATGTGGAGTATGTTGCTACAACATTACCCCCTAATGAAGCTAACAAGGAAAGATGTACCTTTTGTCTAGGATGAGAAGTGTTAGCATGCCTTCCAATTGTTAAAGGGGAAACTTACTACTATACCAGTGTTAGTTCTACCTAAGCAAGAGAAAGAATACATAGTATTCTATGATGCGTTGAGGGATGGTTTGGGTTGCGTTCCAATGCAAGACAGGAATGTGATTTTTTTTCTTCATGTCAGGTTAAGAAAAATGAGGAGAACTACCGAACCCATGATCTAGAGCTAGCTATAGTGGTCCATGCCTTGAATATTAGGATGCACTACCTTTATAGTGAGAAGTGTCATATCTTTACATATCACAAGAACCTGAAGTACATATTTTCACAATAGGAGTTGAACACACGACAGTGACGCTAGATGGAGCTAATCAAAGACTACAACTACATGATTGATTACCATCCATGAAAGGAAAATTTCATGGCAGATGTTAGTAGAAAGTATTCGTCGTCGTCTTCTACAGATAAAGCTCAATTGTGTTCCTCAGTGTTCCATATGAGAGACATGTTGGTCTCCTTGCATTAGATGAATGTGAAGCTAGAGGTTTCCTTGTTGGCAGGTTTGTTGGAACAACTTCAAGTGAAGCCCACATTGAGGTAGTAGATTAGAGAGGCACAACAGGTTGATCCTGTGATACAGTAGATAACATCAAAGTTCAGCAGTGAGAAGTGTGATGGATTCCATGAGGAAAATGATAGGACCATGTGTTACCACAATAGAGTCATGGTTCCTAGTGTTGACAACTTGAGAAAGTTGGTTTTATAAGAGGCTCACTCTTCAATGTATGTTATGCACCCTGGTAGTACCAAGATGTATCATAATCCTAAGTATTTGTATTGGTGGCCTTTCTTGAAGCATGGTGTGGCTGAGTTTGTAGCCAAGTGTGTAGTGTGTCATTAGGTTAAGGTGAAACATCAGAAACCTATAGGGACGTTGCAACCATTGACTATACCGCAGTGGAAATGGGATCAAGTGACCATGGACTTTGTGGTTGGTCTCCCTAGGACCACCAAAGGTCATGATTCCATTTGGGTGATCATTGATAGGTTGACCAAGTCACTAGATTTTCTTCCTGTGAAGACAACGTATACATCAGAGAAGATCACTCGGCTATATGTTGATGAGATAGTGTGTTTTCATGGTGTTCCAGCTATCATAATGTCAGATAGAGGCCCTCAATTTACGAGCCGCTTTTGGGAGCACTTACACGTATTTTTGGGTATGTAGTTGAGGTTTAGTACTGCCTTTCTCCCAAAGACAAATGGATAGTTTGAGAGGACCATACAGACCTTGGAGTATCTATTGAGAGCTTGTGTCTTGTAGTTTTTGGGCAGTTGGGACATCCACCTCAGTGTGATAGAGTTTGCTTAAAATAAAAGTTATCAAAGAAGCATTGATATGGCACTTATGAGGCGTTGTATGGGAGACATTTCATATCACCGTTGTTTGGTATGAGAACATTGAGTATCAGCTTCTAGGTCCTGAACTTGTACTACAGATGATAGAGAAGATCAAAGTGATTCAACAATGGTTGAAGGAAGCACATGACAGGAAGAAGTTGTAGGTAGATAACCAACATAGACCCTTGGAGTTCCAAGTGGGAGAAAGAGTGTACCTCAAGGTCTCTCCTTGTAAGGGTTTTTTGAGGTTTGGGAGGAACGATAAGTTAGCTCCCATGTATATGGGACCTTACCCTATTGTGGCACCTGTGGGGAAGGTGGCATATAAGTTGTAGTTGCTACTTGAGTTGCACAGGTTACATCCAGTGTTCCATATGTCCATGTTGAGGAAGTTCCACCCTAATACATAGTTAGTTTTGCAGCCAGTTGAGGTTGAGCTTGATGAGGATTTGTCCTATGTGGAAGGACTCGTGTTGATCCTTGATTGAAGAGTGAAGAAGCGGAAGAAGAATTCCATAGTGCTGGTGAAGGTTTTGTGGCATCACCATGGCATTGAGGAAGCCATATAGGATCTTGAGGAAGAGATGTAGAGGAAGTAACCATCTCTCTGTGCTTAGGATTTTAGGGGCAAAATCCTTGTTATGGGTTTATGGCTTGTAAGACCCCTGACCTGTGTTTTGGGTTGACCCTATTTGTTTTGCTTAAGTAAGTTCTTAGAACCTTACTCTAATCCTTTGAGATGCTTTTAGACCTTGTAGAGAGCTTAAGTCGAGACATGTGACTTCTAGTAAAGTGTCTCGCCCTAGTGTGTTGGTGTTTCATTTTGTCTTTACCATGTTGTGTTTTGGTGCTTTGTCTCGACCATGTGGTGGTCGCGACCACGACCATGTGTTGGATGACCCAAGTGGTCTATACCCAACATAGTTTTTATCACCATCTCATGCATGTGTGTTATAGGTTGTTGCGTGTTAGTTTCTTGGGTGGACAAGTGTCCTTTTAGAGCCCTATCTTGTTGACACCTCATCCCTCACCCTACTTCTCTCCTCCTATTCTTTATAAACCTCTTTCTCTCCATGCAAGTTATATTTTCTTTGTCATCTTTCTTCCTCCTTCTCTTTTGTTCATCCTTGGTGCTTGGTGGATCAAGGAAGGTTAATCCTTAGAGCTGTGGTGATCAGATCCTTTGCATGTGGTGATCCTTGGTCATATTCAACCTTTGTAAGTGTTTAGCTTTCCTTTGTAGCATTTTTCCTTGGATCTTGTACCACATCTTCTTCTCTTTTATCATCCCTAGACCATGTTTTGACATTGTGGTCGCTCTTGAGAGTAAGCTCCTCATCAGAAGGTTTATAGGCCATTTTTTGACAAGGTGACACCCAAGTGAGAGGAAGCTTCTTCTCTCTTTCCCCCCTTCTTTCTTTGGTTCGGCCTAGGGTTCTTTGATGCCCTTTTCTTGAACTACCTTTTACTAAGGTGTTCTTCTTTTTGGAGGTGATCTTGTGGCCAAAGTGGTGATCCTTGTTGGAGCTTCCTTCCCACTTTTGGAGCTTGTTCTCTCTCCAAGTAGGTGGGTTATATAATACCTTGCCCTCTCTATTATCACACATTTCATACATGCATGTAGATATTTTCTCTCAAAAATGTACCCCTAATGTTCTAGTAGTTCATACCATTCTCTAGAATTGTTTGGTGGTGATTAGCATGCTTGGTTTGCTTAGAATTCAAAACCCTAATTGATGGAACCCATTTTTAGTGATTGTTGTGTAATGGTGGTTTTCTTAGAATCTAAAACCCTAGTTGATGGAACCCATTTTTAGTGATTGTTGTGTAATGGTGGTTTTCTCCTACCTTTGACCTTGGTTTTGGTTGCATGCATGGTACTCTTGTACTTTGATGTCCCATGGAGTATAGGTTTTTCTTTGGAGGTGTTAAATGCAGTTTTATCCCTCTTGCATGAGGTGTTTTCATGGTAGTTTCATGATATATACTCTAGGGTTTTTGGTGACCGTTTGGTATGAGGTTTCTTCTCCATGCAGATGATGGTTTTCCTTAATTTCACTTTTAGTTTTAGACATGGAAATCTTCAGTTATAATTATGGTTAATCCCAGTTTTGGTGTTGTTCTCTTGCTTTGGAGGTAGCCTGACCTATGTTGTTGCTACACCATGTCTTAATGGAGGTCGTGACACTTTATGCTTGGTATTTTGGTCGAGACATCTACCTCCTTGATAGTCACAACCCATGGGTTGTTTGGTTGAAATGTTTTCCTTGGTTTGATTTGTTTGAGATGGATGACCTAGTGTCACAATCATGACCTAACCCTAATAGGTTGAAGGTCGCAACATGTCCTTGGTGATTGGGGTTGGGACATGGTCTAGCTTTTGAGGTTGAAACAACCCTTGTTTGAGTCTTGACATGCCTTTGTTCATGATTTCATGACACCATGTGTGTTGGTCACGGTCTAGACACCTTGAAGAGTGGGTGGCCACGACCATATATGGTGGATGGTCGCAAAACATGGATGATGGGTAGCGAGACATATGTATGATGGGTGGTAAAGACATATTCTTGAACACATAATCAAGACATGTATATGAGTCATGTATAGGTTGTTTGGTTGGTTGCTTTATCAACCCTAATCATGTTTTTAATGCTATCATGCTCCAAGAAAGTGGGAGATGATGTATCTAAGGTTTCGTGATAGAATATGGATATAAAATGCTAATCAACTACACTTGTAACCCTAAACCTAATGTTGGAAACTATGGTGTGCTTGATTGACTCCTTGATGTGATTATTATATTGTGATTCTTTCTCTCTCCTATTTATAAAACTCTAACCTTGTAGGTGATAAGTATGCTATGGCTTGTGTATGATGTGGTGATGATCATATGATACAAAATGGTGATTATGCACATTGTTGAGGTATAATGTGGTGATGTACATACAAGGTTTATGTGATTGCATTTGATGATCAGGTTGTGGAATGGTGCCTGTTGTGAGGTGATAACCTCTGGTGATATGATGGATGGACTGATGTTCCCCAGTGATGTGACATTGGTGGTGGCCTTGTGTATGGAAATGCTACACGAAGCATGTGGTTATAGTATGACAAGTTCACACCTTATACATTTTATATCTTCTAAAGTTGTACCATGCCCTTATTCTTGTAGAGTTTGTTTTGTCTTTATACATTGTAACTTGATTGATTCTAAAGATCACCCAATTGATTAACGAATCAAGTGGAACCCTAATCATGTAGGTGCCTTGTTCCATAGATCCTTTCCAGTCTCAGTTTCAATTGTTGGATTGGTGAAATGAGTATAACTCAGAGCGTATATTTTATAATATGCGTGGGTGCAACTCGAGTATCTCCTTGAATCCACAAATACAGGTTGTGTGAGATGACCATGCATGAGTGGATCTCCTTGTGATACAAATGGCCATGTGTGAGCCAATCCTTCTTTTAAAAATGGACATGTGTGAGCCTGTTCTTCTAGCACAGTTCCATGTACCAAGATGGGCTAGGTGTTTATATATATACGGCCATGTGTGACCTGATCCTTTTGTTGACTATATGTCACCTTTCTGCAGTTGACTGATATGTCTCTATGGTGTTTTATCTTGTGCTAACCAAGAGGTGTGAAGAGGTCGTGGATTTGGGCTCTTCCATAGACCTTTTATGGCACCTATTTTGACTTAGTAGTGGTCAGTTGTATTTAGGTGGTATGACTCAAATCCTTGGGGCAATAATAAAAAAGATGTAATATAGCCGTGTAGCATATTGAATAGGTTCAAATACAAATAACATTGGTTGAGCCCCTTGCCTTATGCTTTTAATAATTTCTTGAATTATAAGATGGTATGAAAAGTCAAATGTTATGCATGTTCTTGATATTCCTTTTAGAATATAGCTTGATCTACTATTTGGTGGTAACTACCTAATCTTGCTTAATTTGCATTATTTATAGATTACATATCATTTAGTTGAATATGATCAACCTTCTTAGTATGATATCTACCTACTTATTTATTTGTGCTTTTAATAGACATTGACAGAGAGTTATATATCTCACTGGGATGTTTGGTCTCACCTTGTGGGTTTCCACATCTTTTAGGTGGTCGAGCACAAGGAAGTAGAGATCATGTTGTTCGTGTTGAGAAACAAGAGGACCAGTAGTTGCTGAAAGGTTGGACATGCTACTTGTGTATAGAAGTAGAGTCATGTGTCGTCCCTATACACTCAGATCCATGGGGAGGTTTTATTGTATGTTTTATAGAGATAACATATATGTATATGAATAGGTAATCATGTGTAACAAGATGTGGCTTGAGATCCAATGAACAATACCTTGTATAATGTTTTGGGTAGGTGATATGCAATACAGGTGGCTTTTTGGACTCATGTGTAATATTTCATGACTTCTATGCTTTGATGAAATTGGTTTTAATTTCTTATTTTATGGTAACCTAGATGTTTGCTTTTATTTCTGCAATTTGGTTTTAAGTAATCTCAGTTGTGGTGTGTCGGTTTGAAAAAGTGCATTTTGGCATAAGTATGGTTTATCTACTCTTTTTCTCTCTTTATGTTCATTCATGACCTCAATTCATTTTCCTTGGCTACTTGATCAATATTGATACTCAAATTCAAAATATAGTGATCGACATGGATTTTATATACCTTGTGACACTACAAATTAGGTTAATTAACCACTTGATCCAAGGAAGTATACTTGTCCATGTAACTTTACCCTTGGTTTTCAAACTTTTTATAAAGGTTCTATAGATTTTTTTGAACCTATGGTCCAAATCTCACCTCAATTTTACATTCCTACTTTTTATGTGAATTCTTGAAGTTAATGTATTTAAAAACCATTTATTTGCTCTTTTATTTTGACTTTTTCATTCAACAATCTGTGGCAATGGATCGAGGGTGAGTCTCGGCCCTTGGATCTACTTTCCCATGGATCCCAACCTGATCGTGTGGTTGGGCCTTCATCTTCAACCTCCCGCAATCAGTGGGGAGGTGTTATTGAAGACAGAAAAAGGCAATCATCCATAGACGACCATGGTTCAAACTTCAGATCGAGTAGAAACTCTCCTCTCACAATTTCTCACCTAACAAGCCCTACTCTGACCACCCTTAATGACCAGTTTCACCATAAAAAATTTTCCCTTTTTTCCCCTTCTCACTCTGGTGACCTCGGTCAGCCACCCCAGTATTGTTTCACCCTAAAATCTACCTCTCAGTACTATAAAAGACCTCCCAATGATAACTACCTCTATCCCTTGCTATAAACCATGCTCTTGAGCTTGCTCTTGGTATCCATCACCCCAATTGTCCCTTTTCTTATGATCACCCAAACGACACCTCCACTAGATCTGTTTTGGGAATTTCACCCTTGCACCACCAATCCGCCTATTTCGGCCACTCAAACTTCACAAAGTCACGAAGAGACTGAACGACACCTCTACTATCTATTTTGAAGCCTCCTACTCCCATGTCCCCTAGAACCAACAAGCTTCTCCTCCATGTAGGTTTTATTTGTGTGAGGACTAGAGCGGGAGAGAAAGACTGTGAACCGTCGGTCCAAGGAGGAATCATCCGGTCCAAAGGACCTAGTGAACCTAAATTCATACTGGGCAAATCAAAGATTGAACCAACCAAATCAAGGATCAAATCAATCCACTGAACCAGCAATCCATGCACCTACGTTGCTTGATTTTGACCATTCAATTGGCATTAAATGATCGTAGATTTTCCCCTTTTAAGGTATTTACCTCCTCTCTTCTCAAAAAATCCAATAAATGAACAATTCTTGCAAAAACCCTAACTTTTGATCCCTAGCTCCAAAAATTATGAATAAATAGTCCACTTTGATAATAAAATCCAAAGAATCATTTAAATACTTGTGAAGCTTGATTCTAAATGATTCTCACTAATATACCTAAACTTTGATCTCTAGCTTATACTTTTTGTCAAATGACTCAATAATCATGATTAAACTTTACAAACCCTAATATTTGACTCTTATGATTATTTTGAAACACTAATCTAGATCTATGATTCTTGGCTTATCCACTCTTGAATATGAATCATGTACCCTAGAATAATGGTTAATCTTGATGATAACATCTTAATATGATGATTGGTTAAAATCTTGTGAAATCCTTGATCATTTGACCTAATATCTGATCCATGACTTTACTTGTACATCAATCAAAACTTGATCTAATCTTAAACACCAATGATGCTAATTCATCATGATGATGATCTAGAGACTTGAAACTGACTTAAATAATGATCATAATAATTAGGGTTAGCTTCTATGTTCCTAAAATACCTAGGTAGGTCATTCATACTAGAAATAATCTTAACACTTGAATACTGTTGGAAATCTTAAAATTGGTTTATCAGAAGTGAATGACCTAACCCCAAGGTTAAATAAGAATGAGTAACCCTATATTGAGAATTAAAACATGATTTTCAAATGTCACGATCTTGACCCTTGATCCAATCTTGTTGATCTAGGATCTGACTCAAGGGGTTGATCTATTATTTCTCAAAATCTATACTCTAATCTTCGATGAAAGGTATTCTATTATATCTCCTCCTTGAATAGACTAATAGTATTGATGATACATTTTATGTACCTCTTGATTTGTATACTTGTCTATAAACTTGTTTGAGTTATTGTTACCTACTGATTAATCTTTCGATTTTCCTATATTATATTTGAGTCAAACTTGAAAACATAAATGATATTTCCCATTACGATCGCCTAAATTATGATGATGATAATATTGATATTGAGTACAAGCGACCTCCTCATTCTGAGGGTGGAACTTGTACATGTCAATTGACCTCCTACCTCATATGGAGAGAAGGATCTTATCAACTTGGTGACCTCCCCCATCTCGTTGGGCCGATGAATCCACATAAAATATAAGCATGCTTCTCGATATCAGCATAATGGGAAACTCGTAATAAAATTTTGTTGAACAAATATTGTTTTAGAAAATTACTTGTTGTACATTTTGAATATAAGTTCTGTTAAGTATACTATTTTAATTTAAACTATTTTACTTATTTTGATAGTGTACCATGAAATTGCATTGATGGTGTCTTGATTTTCAATTTATAAAAATAAGATGGATTATTATGAAGGATTGACTAAGTCACTTTTGCTCATGACAGATTCTGATGATATGGACAAAATCTACAAAATCACATATTTTGGTTGGTTAGTTCTTTAAACCTCTTCTTTTATGAGTTATTATTTCTTATTGTATATGCCAGTGTGTGAGATCCTTTTGGGTCACTCAGAAACGGGCACTTTGATCCCTTTACTATTGTCTAGGAAGTGGGATTGGTATTGGGGTAAGAACAGTTCTGTGACAGCCGGGATGTAATATAACTAATTTCCATTTTGTGCTGGTTAGCTGGAAGTTTTAGTGTATACCTCAAACTCCCCACGATTTAAGAAAAGATGTAATCCAATCGTGTAGCATATCTGTTAGGGTTAAACAATGATTCACATTGGTTGATAACCTTTTCCTTGTTCTTGTAATGTTTAGTTATTATATAATATGGTAAGAGAAGTCAACTACTTAGAAGGTTATAGCTTTATATGTTTCTCTAAATATCATATTATTTATGCTTTCTGTAATATGATCTACTTATCTATTTAATTAAATAACCTACTATAATAATAAATGTTTTTGAGAGTTATGTCTCTCACTAGGACATGGGTATACCTCTAGCGACGTCGTTAGGCTCATGGTGGTGAGGAAGAGAATCTTGGATATCAGTAGGAGTAGAAGGTTGGCTAGTGTTTAGTATGCCCTAGAGTCACCCATTTACTCATAGGTATGGATACGAGATGTTTTGTAGATGATATGTATATTGGCTCGAGTTTTTGGCAGTATGCTGAGACTGTATATGGCATGTATATATATATATATATATGGAAAAATGTTTTTTATACTTGTTGTGGCTGAGTCCACTGGACATATATGTAAATACTTGATGCGGTATGTGTTGTTATGCAGGTTGTTGGGTTTATATCTAAATGTTCCTGGCCATGTTTGTGATGTTTGATTAGGTTTTAATTATCCCCTATTCTTGCTATCTGGTTAATTTGTGATTGATTGTGTTTTGGGTTTTGAGTAATCTCATTTAGCGTGGCGAGGTATCACAATATCATGTTGGATATTTATTTATTTCATGCAAACTATAAGTCCCCTATGAGTATAACATAAGGAAACTATGATATTCTAAACCTTATAGACACACTGATTGAGGGGTAATGTACATAAATGAAATGATAGATAGTGATTACACCTAAGATAGTAGACCAAGTATGGGTTAGAATATCTAATGAATATACAAGTTCATATGTGACATAATATGATTGTTGAATATATATATATATATATATATATATATATATATATATATATATATGCATGTGTGTGTATGTGTGTGTGTGTGATATTTTGGATGAACCTACATACCAATACATAAATATGTTGACCACATCTTTTTGGCATTTTAGGTAGATGATACACATGATACAAAGACATGAAAATAAAGATGAAAGTTATTGCAGATATTAAAGCTATCCTAGGAGGATTAGTTATATAGTTTGATATTTCTCAACATATGTATAAGTTAGGATCTTCTGAGAAATTCATGTAACTCCCGAAAGGAGTATCATTATACATTATGTAAACGACTCAAGTTCATTAATGGAAATTATCCATCATCATTTATGATTTGCTAAATATGGATCCTTGAGTTTTGGGTAATGGATAATGAGTTTAAGGTCTTCTATAAATTGAGGGGCACTCAAAAGTGGGGGTACTATAGTTTTCATTGGGTTTAGGTTTCTTTTGGTGAAACCACCGTGCCTCCCCCTTTTCGTTACTATTAAAAAAATATGTACAAGCTATTAAGAAGAAGAAAATTTTACAAGCCTAACTGCACATGTTCTCCATATCATGGAGAATATAGTCCCAAATGGATTGAATCTTCCTACTATCACTAAGGATGACCATGTTATTATGTTTAAGCCAAATATTGTACACCATAAAGCAAGAAAAGACTTTGGCCTTCCTTTTGATTTTTGGATGCTCTAGATTATCCTTTAGACAGACAAAGAACAACTAGATGTACATGGCCCAAATTTGGATAGTTGAAAAATAAATGGATGCAACTTTATTCTTCATTATGACAAAGAGGGCACCAACAAACCATTGAGAAGCCAAAGTTGAAGAACATCGGTAGTTGCCAATATATTTAAGAAAAGTTTCTAAAGGAAGATCGAAATTCTCTTAGTTAGAGAGGTAGACCATATCAACTTCCCCCAATCAACCTTCAGATGCCTTGTTCTGTTTAGGTTCCAAAAGTTTTTAGTAGAAGCTTTCATACACTCCTTCAGAACAACAAAATCTTCAACCAAAGTATCTGGTTTAGGAACAAAATTAAGAAATCTAGAGAAATATCAACTCCTCTGAAATACGGGAAAGACAAACCTCCATTGATGCTAATGCAAGTGTTTAGGTTTAATTTAAGACCCTTGCCAACCATGAATACAAGATGATTATCAACATTCTCAAGTAAAGAAGTTTTGTTTGGGAAGCAAGGATCCAAACAGAGAAGA
Source organism: Alisma plantago-aquatica (assembly GCA_963693085.1). Classification (NCBI taxonomy): domain Eukaryota; kingdom Viridiplantae; phylum Streptophyta; class Magnoliopsida; order Alismatales; family Alismataceae; genus Alisma; species Alisma plantago-aquatica. The sequence goes on along the minus strand of OY856414.1, from coordinate 149,848,030 downwards.
AACTTATTCTCATTTCCAATCTTGAAGACAATGTGAGTCAACAGATCATTTTTATGCCTCACTAACTTGTTCCACATCCAAGAACTATTGGTCCTAGGCTTGATCAACCACAATGATTCATCAACAATATACCTATCATGGACCCATTTAAACCAAAGGGGTGATTCAAGAATTTTCAATATCCCACAGATTATGAAGAATATCGGCTTTGGTTCACTTAGAAATATGTCTTATGCCAAGTATATCATCATCTTTTGGCCTAAAAATGGATTCCCAAGAGATCATATGTAGTTTCTTTTTTTTTCTTCACTATCACCCCAAATGAAATTCCTAATAATTTTCTCCAATTCCAATATCAATGACTTGGGAATAGGAAATACAACAGTCCAGAAAATTTAAAAGGATGAAACAACAGAAATGGTGAGCCCCACCCTACTACCCATTGAGAGAAGCCTACACTTGCAAATATCAAGCCTTTGCTTCATTTTGTCAACTAATGGGGCACACATACTCTTCATAAGTATACAAGTGAAGAGAGGAAGGCCTAGATACTTAACTGGAAGATCTGTAATGGGGATATTTAAATAATTAGTAAAGGAGTCAGTAGCACCTTTACTCAAGAAAATTGGCTTTTTGCATTATTGAGAATGAGACCCGAAATCCTACCAAAGGTATTTAGAGCATCATTAATACCCTTAAAGTTATCATCATCAGCTTTAGAAAAGACCAACCAAAATCATCCACGATGGATGATATGTGAAACAACTAGCCCATTGCTTTTTGAGGCAAACAGAGGCTTAAACAAGCCATTATTAACATAAGAATCTAGAATTGAATTGAGCCCCTGCATGGCAATTATGAAAAAACTATGGGGAGAGAGGATCTCCTTGTCTTGCTCCTTTAAAATAATGGAAAATATTTGAAGGAGTACCATAGATTAGAATTTGAAAAGAGTTAGAAGGAGAAGAAAGTATGTATCCATTGAATTCATCGCTTGGGGAAATTCATTTTCTAGAGAAGAAGGAGAATATATTTCCTATTGATAGAATCAAAATATTTGGGTAAGTCTGCATTTAAGAAGAGCTTTAGGGAATTAGCACAACTAAAGGAGCTCAAGATCTCATTTTCTAGGAGAATTGCTTCACAAATTTTCTTGTCCTTCACAAATGCTACTTTATTTAAACCTATAATATTAGGAATAACATTCTTGAGCCTATTTGCAAGAATCTTCATAATAATCTTGTAGATGATGTTGCAAAGTGAGATAGGATAGAAGTATTTAATGGAGGATGCCTCCTTTATTTTAGGAATAAGCACAATGAAGGACTTGTTACATTCGTTAAGAAGCTTAGAATTCTAAAAAAAAATAAGAAAAACAATAATCACATCCTCTCCAACAATATCCCATCAGCTTTTAAAAAGTAAATAGTTATAACCATCATTACTAGGAGCTTTATCATCATTTGTGTTATTAATTGGCTCCAAAACTTCATCTCTCATCACCCATTTCCTTAGAGAGAAGCTTAGTCCATAGAAATATTTGGCAAAAGCTAGATATCATCTTAGAATAAATCAGTAGTGACGTGGGAACTAAATGTGCTCTTATAATAAGAGGTAATATGTTCAAAGATGATGTTTGGATCAGAGAAGAAAAAATTGTCAATCTTTAGTTTTTAGATGTTGTTCCTCAATCTTCTATACTACAAAGAAGTGTACAAAAAATAAGAATTCCTATCCCCAACTTTAAGACATTGAACGTGAGACTTCTGTCCAATAAAGAATTCTTCTTCATGCATAGTAGATAAAGCCTCCTTCCTTAGCCTGTTATATTTAAGTTGAAACTCAACATTATCATGATTGTTATCTTTAATGGATTGCATAACGAACACTCATTCATCAATGTGCATATAATTAGAATGAAAGTTCTTAACAAACTCTTTATTCCATCTTCTAAGAGCAATGTTCGTAGAGTATAGTTTCTTGTATAGCCTGTACATAGGAGGGCTATTCCAAGCCAATGAGACAATGTCCATGTACCCAGATTGAGAAGTCCAACAATTAATAAATCTGAATAGAGTAACTTTTTTGCTACCTACAATCAAGTGAAGCTTAATGATCTTATGATCACTTATGAGGTTAGAGATTAACTCACCCCAAGAATGAGGAAAACAATTTAGGAGCTAAACAATACATAACATATGATCAATTTAGGAGAAAGTGCTTCTACCATCTTTGCTTCTACTATCCCAAGTGTATAAAGGACCCTTCACAGGCATTTTAAGAAGATCCATAACACTCAGGGAATTATTAAAAGCATTCATACCAGCATCAATAGGGTTTTTTTACCCAGTTTTTCACAAGAAAGATGAATGGCATTAACATCACCAACCACACACCATTCTCGAGTGACAATTTTAGAGACATCAACCGACCCTTTCCAGAGATGATTTCTATCAAAATCATCATTTCCTCCATACACAACCGACAAGTGAAGAGTATAATCTCCATACAAAATGTCATAATGAATGAGTTGGTCATTGTTCAGATTTTTAGTAATACGAGTATAAGGATTTTCCCAAAGGATAAGAGTCTAGTGTAAAAATGGAATTCTGAGTTGTCAATGAATTTAGAATTATGCCACAAGGAATCAACACATGAAGGAAGATTGCTTTTATCAAACATGGATTCTATGAGGAAGAAAAATATCAACATTTAGTCTCCTCGGCTCCTTCTGAATGCAAGGGATCTTTTTGTGAGCACCCCCTACATTCCAAATACAATCAAGATGGATCTATCCATTTGGATAACAAGAGGTGCTTCAACCATCCTCCGAACACCCCGATACCTCAATCCCATCCTCCCCTTGATCCATTAAATCTATTGTCTTCACTGGGATGTCTAAATTCATATGGAAGCTTTTTGTGAAACATGTGTGGGGACTTTTAGACTTACACATGGTCTGCAAATCCATCTGACAGCTATGCATAGAAGTATTAATAACTTCAAGTGGCAACTGATTATCTCCCCTTGGGTTTTGAACAACCTCATTCATAGATATGTTATAATTAAAATGAATATAAACATCACTATTGGTATGTATGCCCAGAGATCCAACCATATGATGATTGTGATGGTATAATCATATAAATGATTTGATTAATAAAGGCTAGCTTCCAATTTATTCTATTTCACTCATCTATGAGATAATGAGGAAGCATAATGAATGTTTAAAGAATGATATTATTCAATGATGTATCTCTTCAGATGTGTCACCTAAATGATGAGATTGATAAGAGTATATATATATATATATATAAATATATATATATATATATATATATACATTCTTATTATGTCCCTAGTCGGATGTTATTGTGGAAGGTAGATAGATAGAAATAACACATAAGACTAGAGTGTGTTTTGGTTGATGACAGAGGCTCATTAATCATGATATTTGATATCAAACCAAACACATAGATACTTGTTAGAGTACAATGTATCAGATATACCCACCTTGAGAGTGACACATGGAAACCATAATTGAAGGTCATAATCATCTCTCATAGCAAAGGTGGTGATTGTGGTTGCTAGACCTAAAATCACTACACTCATCACATGTCGTTCAGTGTACTTTGAGATCATCCATTGTAATCCTGAATAAGGGTTGACATAATGATGATGATCAGATACATTGTGACACATGGGGATGATAGTGAGTGATGTAGATGGTATTTGTCCCTCCTATAGGAGTTTGATATCTTGGCCACTTGATAAGTGACGGGGAGGAAAAGCATGTGCATGCACATGTGAATCAGTATATGATATTGAGGTCATATATATCTCAGACAGTCTGCTCTACTTCAAGGAACATGGATTGAACATTGTAAGGGTGATGACTCTATGCCTCGAGTTCAATTTGGATATCAGAGACAATTGAATTATACAATCACTGTAACACCTATCACAAATTGTAGGTTGAAGTTGTTCTCCAACTTTCTGATTACTTGGGTAGCAATAATGAGTTACTAGGAACCTCTTATTTCTTGTGATGTCATACATGAGTTATAGACATTCACTACTGATGTAACTTGGAACCTATAGGGTCACACACATAGGATTCACTTGGAATAAGAGCTCATTCTTGAATATGGTTTAAACTTGATTACTGAAGAGTTAGGTATTTAGTATAAACAATATTGGTTGAAAATTGACTGACTGCACAATTGAAATGATCGGTTCAAGTGTTGAATTGATAGTTTCAGTGTGTCAGGTTAGTTGAACCAATTTTGGCAATTATGTATAGTGAACTGGCCAATTCAGGAAGTGAAGCGATCAGCTCAGGTCCATGAACTGACCGACTCAGGTTGTGAACTGAGCGGTTGGTGGATCAATTTGATTTATTCAAGGATTTGTGTTGATGTCATGTTTTTCATTAAATTGATGATTAATTGCCAATACAATTGCGATTGGGGAACATGATGAAATGACCAGTTCAAGGGTTGAATGATCTACTCACATGTCAACCAATCAGTTCAACTATGAACTGACCATTTCCCCACTCATAGGTTGCAAAAAATCATGAAAATCCGATCCCTTTTGCTTGGGAACCCTAACTATGATCCTCCTATAAATATAGGGGTATTGGGGGCTTCTCATACACAACTCAAGTCCCTCTGACAATTGTTTATTTTTCCTGGTTGTGGTAACTGGGAGAACCTGAGAAAGTCCTACCTGATAAAGGGAGGGATAAAAAGGGAGAACAATTGTGAGAGAGCAAGTTGGTGACCAGTACACCAACGTGAGGGGACAACTCCTTCCTAGTTGTTCTACTAGTACAACAAGAGTTCCTAGTGGTCTATGTGGACTACTCTAGAGGTGTGGAGATTTTCACGCTAGGAGGACAATGTCAAACTATTGTCTATGGTGATAAACTAGGAGACCGAACCTGAGCAAGTCCTACATGATAAAGGGAGGGATAGCAAGGGAGAACAATTATGGGAGATCAAGTTGGTGACTAGTACACCAACATGAGGGGACATTTCCTTCCTAGTTGTTCTATTAGAACAACAAGAGTTCCTAGTGGTACATGTGGACTAATCTAGAGGCATGGAGGTTTTCCTGCTAGGAGGACAATGTCAACCTATTGTCAATGGTGATAAACTAGAAGGCCGACGTAGACGTTGTTCGAGTGCCACTTGAAGAAAGTTGCATAATGCAATGAGGGAATTGTCATTGGACTTACTCTAGGACTAGGTATGACCTTGTAAACCATCCTTCCTATTATATAATTGTTGATCTGATCCATTTGTTCATGGGGGAATATGGCAGTTAAATTGATGCTTGCTCTTCCACAATATTTCCCTATAATGACCATCAATAATCTCAACAATAGTATCAGTAATTGTTGCACTAGGAGCTATGTCTGAAGCAACATGTTCATTTATCTCAGATAGATTCATCTACTTTGGCTTCCTCACCTTAGTATTCACCTGGTATGGGGACTTCTTATGGTTCACAACAGAAGGATCTCACTCATTACAAAGGCTAGATTCATGGCTGAATTTTTCACACTCCAGACATTGTTTATGTTCCCATTGATATTCAAAACCAATCACATCCAAAACTCCATGTTTTCTAATAATTTCCATCTCTTTTGCATAATTGAAATCAACAGGTACAAGCACTTACATCCTTGCATACTTCAACCTCTTGAAGGATAGTGTGAGGTTACCTGTTCTCACCGATTTCCCTAAGACTGAGCCAATGTAGGAGAACATTGTAGACCTTCAACCAGATAGCAATCTCTACTAACTTTAATTTTTCCATCTGGTCACCCCTCTCTCATTTCTTTATTATCAGCGACTTCCTATTAACAAACCAAGGGCCACCTTATAGGGCCATATCCATGTCTTCATAATTTGAGATAATAATTAGACAAAAGCCCTTCTCTAACGTCAATCAAACCCTTGACTTTTCAGATTTGCACTAGGTGAACAACAAGGGTCTGCCAATGAGGTTTGAGGCCAACAATTTATCCTACTATTGTTCTACTCCATCTCTCCTTATTCCTTTCTGCAATATGTTTTTGATAGATCAATTTACCTTCCTTCAAATTTGTTTGTGTTTTCTTGAGGTTTCCTAGGACCTCCATCTTCCTTGGCTTCAAAAGATCTACCCATGACTATGTTCTTGAGCAACATAAATAGAAGCCTGAGCAGCAAACCCCTTCTTGGATCAATTACTCATCAAAGTAGCATTGGAAGTTACAACACTTGTTACATTGTCTGACTGCTCTATATTCTCTAGCTAATCCACTTCAAACCCCAACCTAGGGCTAGGATTCTAAGGAGGAGCCAAATTTCTACTACAACTAATTCCCATGAAGTGGCCCCCAATATTGACACTCAGAGACCAAAGAGCAGTGGCTAATACGATCAACACCTCTAGCGGCCAGCTCGAAGCTCCGCATTCACCCTATCGGCTACCTTTCGGATTGCCACTCATGACTTCTTGTGTGCCATATTTTTTAATGATCATCAAGTTTAGGTTCATGTAATGACCTCACTTCCCGATAACCCCCAATTAAGGAAGACCAAGAAGTTAGAGACATTATCCTAAAAATAGGATCAATGGTTTTACAAATAATAAAAAAATAATTCATAAATTCTACAAAAGACTAAATTGAAAACTGGAATAAAATTTTACTTTTCACATACCTTCCAAAATAGGTAATTGGGACTTCTACCCGTAGTAGAATTCTATCTAACTAAATCATCATGGATAATGTAACTTTAATCTTTCATAGATTCCACTTTACTGTTTGTCCAATTTCAGATATTTCCTAAAATGCCAACAAACAAAACGTCTGTCAGTATAAATGAATATACAAGTATGTGGGGACAAACAAAACATTGCACATAATATTTACAACCTAATCATATCAAGTAGTTGTTAACAATGTTAAATTACATTTTCCATGTAACTTCTCAACTACTTTTACTCATCCTCTGGGATACCCTCTCTTAGGGTTTAGTCCTTGCAAAGGACTTAAGGGTACCTTCTCCATCCTGAGCTTGGTAGCTGGGGTCACCTCTCTGGGTGCCCAGTGGTCTTCCCTCCGAGGCTTGACCACTTCAGACCTTCCCTCCTGGGCTTGGTCTTGCTTCATACATCCAGAGAAGGTATGTAGGTTCGAGATAGTCACATATATACTTAAGATGTGATAATCATATTCACTTTAAAGATTGTATAAATAAAATCAACCAAGCAGTTTATTTTCATTACAATCGATAAAACATTGGGAAAATGTCGGGAAACTAAAGTGTGTACTCATAATTAACTACATACCTGATTTGGAGATTTCACAAGAAATAATCACAGTCCAATCCAATCAAGCAATCCAACAAGCAAGCAAGCCAATCACACGAAAGAACAAAATCCTAAAAATCATGTACAACCTATTTACTAAATACTCATCAAGAACTTACTTTATTGACTTGAAATTATCTCTTGCAGTTTCTAATCTAAATTATGGTTTCATTAGAGTTTCTTTATATCTATATACAACTTTCCTCTTTTATTCCCTCAAAACCCTAAAATAGCAGTTCTAGGTGTAAAACCCTAATTATCCAACTTGATCATATTAACATATTCCTATCACCTAATAGGCTTAGGACCATCCTAGTATTACTTTTATACATTGAATTTCGAAATATATCTCATTAGAAACCATTAACACCAAGATTAGGGTTTCTAAGCCCATTAATGCACATTAACATATCAAACCCTAACTTAGGCTATTTGGCACATGGATTATCTACTTAGACTTCAAAACATCTTTTTATTAATAATAGGTTAATATGCTCGTAGAAACCCATATAAATCATATCAATTTCATTAATCATCAAATTAGGGTTTCTTACTCATGAAAGCATTAAAGATAGTAACTTTAGGCACCTTTCAAACTATTATCAGATTCAATCTCTAAATCAAATTTTAATGGATTCCTTGTATTTTTATGATCAATTTTCATATATACTTTGTCATCATATGATATTCCTATCATTAGTTATGATTTACGCAAGTTAATACCTTTTAGACTAGTGAGAAGATGACACATCAGCAAAAGACTCCTAGTCAATCCAATGTGGCTTGTGTCCACCAACCGTCACTCGCCACGTGTCCACTGCTTCACGCAAGCCTCGTGTGCACTGCGCCGGGTGAAGTACTACCCTGCCCCTCTGTGCCTTCTCTAAAGTCAGGGGTAGCGGGGTCTTTTCCCCTTATTATTATCTTTCTGGCCTGCAACCCTTCCGTGATGATGCCGTGAGCTACTCCTCATCAGAGCTCGCACAATACCACTATAGAGATCCCAACCAGAGATGAGGAGGTTCTTCCATAGTTCTTAAGGTTTAATTCAAGTCGAGGGGGGCATATATATAGGCATGGGTGTCTAGGGTTGGCTCCCCAACCTCATCATCGAATCCCTGTCTAGGTGGAATTGGGCATTTCCTAGAACAACCACAAAACCTAGCAAACCTAGGTCAGTTTTGTGTGGAATCCTCTCCCAAACCCAACCAGGAAACTTCCTTTCGTGCACACGCACTAAGTCTCACAAAATCTAGAGTCTAAGATCGGTCATCGTCTTCCTCTACTCCAACTAGAACTAAATTTGTGCAATCCCTATGCACCGTCAGATGCCGGATCAATGACTCACGATGTGTGCTCGAATTCCTTTACCAAAACAAATTATGTGTGACATTTCATATTGATCCTCTCACTTTAAGGAATCTTGTAAAAATCATAACTCTCAAACCAATTATCCAATTGAACCCAAATTTCAAGGGAAAGTCCATAATGACTTAAATTACTGGCATGCCAAGTTTGGAACTCATACTCAAACGTATGAGATACGTTTATTCATAAGTAAGTTATCTCTTATAAAGGCATATTTTATACATATTTTATCTCTCTTACTCTTTTATATTCTTTATTTGGATTCCTTTTACCATTAGAAACCATGTAGACTCGAAATCTCATCCATGATGATTCCATTATCCTTATTTCCACATATTTCTTATCTTTCCTCATTATCCCAAATTTCCTTCTTAATAATGCATTATTTGATTTCTTCTTTTTCTTTTAATCATATTGGACTCATTAATATCTTATGATCCACGAAATCACATGAACAAAGGAAATGTTGTAAAGGAAACCTATAGAATACACATAAATCATACAATTCCCTTAACCATACATTTTTTGGGGAAATTGCATTTTAAACCATATGAGCCCAAACATTGGGGTTGTAACATCCTTCCCCTCTTATAGGAATTTTTCCCTCAAATTCCACCAAACATACAAACAATCAGGATAAGACTTTTCCATGTCCATCATTGGCTCCTAAGTGGCTTCATGCTCTCCATGGTGCTTCCAAAGAACCTTTATCATCTTATATTCTTACATCTGAGTTCATTCACCTTGGTATCTATAATCCTCATAGGTGATTCAGGATATTTTAGCCTCCCTTGAAGCTCAATAAGTTCATGTCTCTACACTTGGCTTAGGTACATCACATAGTGCTCTAGATCAGACACATGGAACACATCATACATCATATATCCTGAAGGGTAAGGCTAAGCATAAGAAACTCCACCAATCCATCTTAAATGGACCTATGTATTAGGGACTCAGCTTTCTCAGATATAGATCAGAGGGGTCGGGTTTTAATAACACATATTCACTCGTAATGAACTGCATGTCTGTCTGCTTTGAATCAGCTCACGACTCCTATTGCCTCTGGGCTTTCTCAACCATTGCTTGATCCAAGAAAATTTGTCTGCATACACTATGGTCTCTCTGACCTTCCCAAGGTCCTCTCATTGACATCATCCTAGTGCAATGGTGACCGACACAGCCCCCCTTACAAAGCTTCTTACATCCCGATATTGGTTGTGGTGGTTTTCATCACAAGAAAACTCTACTAGGGGCAGGAACTGCTCCTATGTATCACCCTAAACGAGCACACATGCTCTGATCAGACCCTCTAAAGTCTAGATCTTACTCTCTTGACTGTCCATCAGTCAAGGGTGATATGTTGTACTCAACTTCAATCTAGCATCAGGTTCTTCGTGTACCTACTCCCACCACATGGAAGTGAACTTGAGGTCATGATCAAGATATTGAACTCGGATCATGGTGTAGTTGAACTCTCTCTCTCATATATAAAGTTCTACAGATCTATCACACTGATAGTGCTCTCTCTTAGGCAAGGGATTACGTCAACTTGGTAAGGTGATCTACAATAACCCATATTGCATCATGACCTCTCTCGGTCCAGGGGAGACCCACCACACTATCCATGGTGATCTACTTTCATTCACTCTCAGGGACTCCTCATATTTGTAGCAAATCCCCTGGGTTACTGGTGTTCGAACTACACACTCTCACATGTACGGTAACAAGCCACATGCAACTCTATATACTTCTTCATCTCAGGTGTTTGAAGTACTACTATAAACCTCAACTATCTTAGTAGTACCACGGTGTACGATCTTGAAAATCATGAGCTTCTTGTATGACCTGATTCCTCAATGTTGACTCCTAAGAAACCCCTAAAACACTCAAGTAGTGGGTTTCACCAACTTCCTTTTCCTGAGAGGTGTATCTGAGGTTCTTTCAACCATCCTTCTATCTCATCATGCTCTGGGCCGGCTAACTGAGTAACCACCAACTTAACCAATGGGTTTGGTTATATCTGGATGTTAGCCATACAAGTCTACTCTAATAACGATCTCAGGGTTCACCTAACTATCTCTTCCAGCCTCTCTAATGGCTAAACAAGATAGTTGTATACCTGAGCTATGCCTCGACTAAGAGTATTTGTTACCAAGTTAACTTGTATATGTGCTAGGTGATGGTGAAAACATAATCCTTCATATACTCCACTCGACGTCCTCATCTCCAGTTTAGGTATAACTGAGTCAAGAAAAATTCAAGATCATCATCTCAGTTATCATACCCAAACTTATAATTCATTGATTCCAAACCACCTTGGATAGGTATGTCCTCATATCACCCTTGTTCTCCTTATTCCTTCACCTATCCAATATACTCTCAAAAGGTTGTGATACTTCCTCTATACTAAAACATCATAGAAATGTTTCAACTCATATCACCTTCATCCTTAGTATATGGCATGTATTTTTTCCTATCTCTCACACCCATAACGAGAGGGAATAAGCATTTGGCTACAGTCCAAAAATAGAGTTCATCCCATTCCAAGAGTAGATTTGGTGCATCACACATCACCAATATACTTTAAGTTGAAACATACACCACATGTCTCCACATCATGAATATCTCCAACCTATGTTTACCTCCATGAAAAGGTTATTCCCAAACACTCTTGGGTCATCATAATACTCATACATAATCCTTAGTCCTTTCCTCAAGGTGTCTAGGGTTCCAGTATTTTTGGGGTCATCTCTCTTCCCTTATGCATATAGGAGTGCCTCCCTCATTTACCCTTGGGCCCCATGAACTCATGATGATGATCAATATCCTAACCCATGGTCCTTAAGAAAAGATAGTTGTTACCTCCCGACCCTATGGTCTTGTGCATGTAGGGAACATACAACTCCTACTCCCATCGGTCTTATCCCTACCTGACGCTAGTATAGACTTAGGATTCTATGATGGTACATCTTGTTGGTATATATGCCCATAGAGCCATCTCGCGTGATTGCATGGAGTCAGATATTAGTTAATCAATTAGTACAATTATTTGGTTCATTAATTAATTCAAAAATATTCTAATTAATCCATGAGTGTTTTAATTAATGCAGTCTTTTTGTATACAGATGGGTTTAGAAAACCTTGCCTCCTTTTTGTCTCCTATTTAAAGGGGCTTGACGGCCGATATCTATGTAAGATATTGAGAGAGGCTTTTCAGTTTATTTTCACGTGCGTAAACCCTATCCGTCACCATCCTTAGGAGAGAAAGGAGAGCACAACGATGCTAGAACATCACCGCACAGAGACTACTCCTTCCCACGGTCTTAGGAAACACGACGTGCAGTTCCAATCCATCCGCGCGGACAAAGTAGAGACGCAGATGTTGAGGCATCTACGTTCGGAGGATGTCAGCAACCATACATACACACTACGAGCAGTGTGCATCACTGCACCAAAGGAGCACCACTGGATCTTCCCATAGCCACTAAGAGAATGGGAGAGAAGTATCGTCTATGTAGTCCAGCAATGTTGCACACCATCATACAGTGGGACATCGTCAGACCTGCTCCACGATAGGGTATATCACGTGAACACTCTTTTTGAATACGTTGTTGTCGACGATATCCTGTTTCAGGTTGCATGAATTTTATTTTATTTTTGCTTCTGCCACACATGTTTTCTCCATAAAATCCAACACATCTCACACTTGAATCCTTACCCATAAATCCATCATCTCTCTGGGCACTCATGGTCCAACTTACATCTCTTCATGAGAATCATGGTGACCTACCCAACTCGGTCTAGCCCCATACATTTTACCTCCATGGCAACATATCCTCATATCCCTTAGAGATGGTCACTCATGGGTTTATAGATTCATTCTTATACTATGTGCTCTCCACTTAGCTCATCAAGATCCTATGAGAGACCACTTTAGGTTACCACAAATGTTACGACCCCACCTCCTGATAACCCCCAATTTAAGGGAGACCGAGAGGTCGAAGCCGCACCCATAACTTCCGGATCAAAGGTTCGTCAATTAACTAAGAATAATTATCAAATTTAAACAGACTAAAAGGGAAAACTGTAAGGAAATAAACTTTCTCATACCTTTTTGAAAACTTGGATCTCTAAACTTCTATCCACTTATGGATTTTACTCAAACTAATCCTCGTTGTATTTTACTTCATGTATTTAACAATATGACGATTTACTGTTTGTCCTTTTGGCTTGTACCTAAAATGCCGAAAAACAAAACGTCGGTCAGCCGAAGCTAATATGTGGGGGAAACAATAATTATGTGAATATGTTAACAATGTAATCATTCAATTAATCATTTAATAACCCAGGTTACATTTTAGATATAACTCCGCGATCCAAGAGTACCCTATCCTCTATTTCGTCTCCATTAAACCCCTCATGATCCACCTATAAGTGAACCAATTTCTAGGGTTGAGTCACATGGCACTACTCGTAAGTAGCCCACTCCTTAACTCATGGCAAGATAATGAGTCTCATGGCCCTACACGTAGGTAGCCTAGTTTCTAACTCTCAGTAACCTAGACCTTGCTCTAGGATTACCCCTTTTTTTCTTAGCCTTTTCAAAGCAATAGAGGTGGACCCAGATCTAGTCAGTTATATACACACATTTATAGTGATAATCATAGTCACTTTATAGTTGCATGAAATAAATAAACATCCAACAGTTATTTTCAAGCAATCGATTAAAACTTCGGGAATCACCGTGAAACTAGAGCGATTATTCATAAGCATAACCACATAACTGATTTGATGAGTCATGCAGATTATTCAACATATACTTCATGGATATACAATAAAGCTAATCAACAGATCCAAGCAAGTAATTCAATCATCACATAATTCCTGAAAAGAATATGTACTCTATTTATTACACACTTTATCAAGGATCTACTTTATTGTCTTGGATTCTCTTTCTGGGCTTTCTAATCCACATTAAGGTTTCATTAATATTCATTAGGGTTTCTTAGATCAATTTCTCAAACTTTATCCCTTTTTAGGTTAACAAACCCTAAAATACTCTTTTCCATTTATATGAACCTTAATTTCTCAACTATCCATTTTAATAGTCTTTTATACCCAATTTGACTTAGGATCATCATATCCTTATTTATTCATGGATTTAAACAATTAAACCAATTAAAAGACATATTCTCCTAAATTAGGGTTTTCAACCTCATTAATGCATAATCATGCATGAAACCCTAAATTAAACCAATTATATAAAAAGATCATCTTTTTAGATCCTATTTTTCACTTTTATTAACAACAGGTTAATATCATCTTGAATTATCCAAATAACGTCATTAAGTCCATCTATCATCAAATCTAAGGGTTTTTCTTTTATTAAATCATTAAAGATGATAACTTTATGTACTTTTCACATTTCAAGCATATTTATGTATATAAACTCTAAATTAAACTAATTACGTGCAAAGATCATCCTTTTTTATCTTAAAGTACCTTTTTACATTTAACAGGTTAACATCAACCCTAAAGATCCATTAAACCCTATTAAACACATTAATCATATCAAAATAGGGTTTCTTAATCTTTAATTCATTAAAGATGATAGTTTACACTACTTTTCGAATAGCATGCAAAATTAGGATTCAAACATCATTTCTTTCTGTTCCTCTCATTCTAAGGATCAATTTTCATATATAAATTGTTTTAATCTGAGTTTCTTAGAATTAATTATGATTTTAGCAAAACGTTACTTACTTGGCCAATCAGGTTGTGCCACGTGTGCTCCATGCAACGTTGCCCTTACTTCAGGAAACATAACCAAATGACTGATATGCCCTTTGTTAAGTTACACACCTCTTCAGCCCATGGAGAGCATTTTTGTCCAATGGCCACTCCACCTTCTTCCTCCTCGCGACGGCAGCCTGCTGCTGCCCTAGCCCGCCGACCTTCAGCTATGCACGGCTGCCCCCTCTCCTCCAAGGGCCGGTGACCCTCTGGGAAGGTCCTACTCCTTCCTCCACACTCCATGCACCTGTTGGTGCCTCTGATTTGCGACCAAGCTGGTCGGGATCTGCTACGCGAGCCCGCACTTGCAGACGCCAGTTGCAACCATGTGGCCGCCCTGGAAAGTTGTCTAGGGTATAGAAACTCTGGCCAGGTCATTCTCTGACCTCGGCGCACCTCCAGCTCCCCTCCTGGGCTTCTCTCTGTACCAGGGTCACAACATTTCCCTCTACAAGGGTTTAACATGAAGGAAGAAGGAGAAAGGGGATTGATGTGTGGGATTCTCTCCAGAACTCAAACCAAGATCTTACCCCTTTTATAGGTGAGAGAAATGAAGCCCTAGGATGGCTTTCCTTAAAGAAACGAAGTCCCTCTTCTAATAGGAATCATTTTCCTTCAAAGAGAAGCAATTCTTCTCTCTCTCTCCCTTGGTATTTCCTATTACTTGGATATTAGGAATTTGAAAATCCCTCTCATTATTGTCTTTATTCTTAGCTTTTAGTCCATTAGCCATGAAATTTCTATTTACTTTAATAGAAATTACATTCTTTTTAACAATACCTCATAATTCATTAATAAGGTATCACATTATCCTTTTATTTTTCAAATATGGTATTTTCTCTTTCTTTCCTCTTTATAGGGACTCCTTTGATTCCAAGACACTCCATTATTTCGAAATTCTTTTTATTGGATACTTATTATCCTTCTAGATGCATCATTATGCATTACTTCACATTATCTTGTTTATTTCTCATTAAAATATCTCTTTTTGAGGATTTCTTTTTATTTCTATTTTATTTTCCTCATTGAAATTCCTTTTACTATTAGCAACCTCATGGATATGAAATTTCACCAAGAAATCTCATTTATGCCTCTTTCCACTCATTTCCAACATTTTAACATTATTTTCAATTCCTTTCTCACTAAAGAAATACTTAATTAAACTTTTCTATTCTTATTGCCTTTTTTTTGCAACCTTGGACTCCTTGGTACCCAAGGAACCCAAGAGGCATGAAATCCTCTTTGGATTTGCCTTCTAGAGGTTTCTACATATTTCTTTTCTAAAAAAAATCAATTATCCATTGACTAATTGAATTTCCTTGTTATTTGGGCCCAATAGCCAATAAAGCCCACAATACAAACATCACGGCTATTGTAAACAAAATCCACTTATTCCAAACAAATTATACCATTCTTTGTTCAATTATCTTTAATATGAGAAATTATATTTCTCACCAATTGAACCCAAAAATTGGGGTTGTAACATCCTTCCCCTCTTTTAGGAATTTTGTCCTCAAAATTCTATCGATCAAACAAACAAACAAACAAACAATTTAGGATAAGATTTTTCCATGTGCATCATTGGCCCCTATGTGGCTTTACCGTACTCATGGCGCTTCCATAGAACCTTTATCATCACATATTCTTTTCTCTGAGTTCTTTCATCCCGACGTTTATAAACTGCACAGGTGACTCAGGCCATGTCAGCCTCCCTTAGGGCTCACTAGGTTCATTGCTCAACACATGGTCGGGGTACCTCACATAGTGCTCTAAACTGGACATATGGAACTCATCACACATTACTTTATCCTGAGGGGTAAGGTCAAACTTAACCTTCTCCACCAAACCATGCCAAAAGAACCCATGCATCGGGGACTCAGCACTCTTAGTCATAACTTAGAGGGGTTGGATTTTCATGTCACACATTCCCACAGTGAACTGCATGTCAGTCTACTTTGTACCTGCTCACGACTGTCGTCATCTCTAGGCTCCTTTTAGCTATTGCATGATCAAAGCGACTTCATTTACACGCACTGTGGCCCTTTTCTAACCATCATGTGGTCCTTTCACCAGCATCACCTTACTGAAGTGGTGACCGACACAACCTCCCTTATAGAGCTTCTTTAAATCCCGATACTAGCTATGGTGGTCATCATCACATGTTTCATAGGACAAAATTGTCCCTAACTATCACCCCAAATCGAGTACATATACCCTCATCAGACCCTTTAGTCTGGATCGTACTAACCATAGTTAGGGGGTGATAAACTATACTAACATTGAGTTCTTCATGTACCCACTTCCACTTTATGGAAGGGAACCTTTAGGTCAAACTCAAAAACCTTTGAACTCGCTTCATGGTGTAGTTGAAGTATCTCTCTCATGGGTAGTTCAACCAGATCTGTCCCTTGACAAAACTCTTTCTTTCTCATGTCATCTAAGAAAGGTGATCTACCATAACCCATATTGCATCTCGACCTTCCTTGGTCCTGAGGATGCTTACAACATCCATAGAGATGAACTCCCCTCCCCTTTCGGGGACTCTTTATCCCTTATATCAATGCGATGGGTTACCAGTGCTCATCCTTCACCTCCTATCATGCATGGCAACATACGACGTGCAGCCTCATCTTAGGCATCTAAAATACTACTGTCACTTATTAACTTGGTAGTACCACGGTGTATAGTGATCTTCAATCATGATTTCCTGTATGTCATGATTCCTCAAGATCGATTCCTCTGAAACCCTAAACCACTCTAGTCGGGGTTTCATCGCCTTCTCTTCCAAAGAAGTGCATCTGAGGTTCTACCACCATCCTTTCATTGCATCAAGGACTAGACTGGCTAACCAAACAACCCTTAACTTTTCAATGTATCTTGTTACATCTGAGTGTTAGCCAAACACCTCTCCTTTTCAAACTTAGGGTTAGCCAAACAACCTCTTCTAGCTTCTAGTCAAACAAGTTAGATGTATCTCAACTTGAGCATCCATTACCACTTCACATCCTTAGGTATTAGGTAACATTGAAGACATACACTTCTATGTATTTCACTTATCATCTCACCTCAAACTCTATGTCTATCTTTATTAAGAACACTCTCTGATTTCATCATCCTGGTGATCAAACTCAACCTGGTATAACTTGTAAGTTCTACATAGCTCATGATAAAAACATTCTCATAAGGTGACTACCTCATTCCTCTTAGTGTTTGCAAGCCATCCATGTATCATTCACTTTACCAGGGTAGGTTATCTTCTCTATCCCCATTTCTCATGGCAACATTCCAACCTACATCATCTCTTATCCTTGGTGTATGGCATGCGTAATGTCCTATCTCTCACCCCCATAACAAGAGGAAATAAGCATTTGGCTGCAGTCTAAATACAGAGTTCTTCCTGTTCTAAGAGTAGGGATGGTACATCCCATCTTGCCAATACACCTTTACATCTAAGTTGCAATGTGCCACATATGTCTCTACATCACAGACATCATGATATCAAACTAGTCTTTAACCTACTGAGGTTTATATCCATGGTCATCTCCTCTAGGTCTATAGGGTACCGGCTCTTTTGGGGTCATCCCTCTTCCCTCATGCATCAAGAGAGTGCCCTACTCATCTGCCCTTTGGGTCCCATGAGTTCATGAAGGTGATCAATCTCCTAACCCATCACCCTCAGACAATGATAGTTGTTACCTCCCGACCCTATGGTCATGTGCAACTGGGGAATTAGGCAACTCCTACTTTCATCGGTCTTATCCCTACCTGACCCTAGGATAGACTTAGGATTCTCCACTATAGTACATGTTCACTTAGAACCTTACCCAAGTCTTCATCATCTCTCTTTCTGCATTCATGGGCTGGCTTTCATCCTTTCATAGGGATCATGGCAACCTGCCTACCTTGGTCAAGCCCCATACCAGTTACCTCCATCGTAACACATTCATATGAAATTAGAGATGGATATCTATGGGTCTACAGGTTCATTCTCATACCATGTACTTTTTACTTAGCTTCTCAAGATCTTGTGAGACCTCTTCAGGTTACCAACAAAACTGATATACACCCTACCAAAGGGGTCCCTCTCCCAATATGGGAGGAAAACTATCTCTTTACAACAAGGTCACAAAAGCTCTTAGGTCTAGGGTTTTCATCCACATGAGCCTACTTAACCCTAGAAAGCTATGAAGGCACCAGAAGATCACCTACTGAACAATGCTAGTTCATACTTGTCCTCTTTCCTCAATGCTGGATCAAGATCACACCTTCCCTTTATCATCAACCTAGCTGTGAGGGGTTCATCAAACATACCTATAACTTAAGGGACTTCCCTTTTCCTCTATACATGAAGAGTACCATTCTCGCTTCTATAGGAACACAACTTCTCATCATGAGCATTAGGTACACCACTTCCCCTCTTAGGCCAAGGAACCCTAGGTTCACTTGTAGGTGTCCAACCGCATGCTCTATCTCTTAACTATGAACCAAGAATGCAAAAGGCATGACATGCACTCCTTGTCATCCTTCAACTCAAGCAACAATTAGAGTCGGGTCCTCCTCAAGGACAACCAACAAGGTACAAGGCCTTGTAACATGTTCACTAAACCTTTCTAGGTCTAAGGAACTCTTCTTCCTACCTCAGAAGGTAAACACCTATACTGTAGGCACATATGTACTAGAAGCTTCATCTTCTCTCTCTAGGGTTTGGTCCCTCTAAAGGAAAACAAGATATCATCAACTTTCAGGGATCGATCATGAGGCAACCACCATCATCCATTGTTCAGGGTTTTAGGCTTCCAACCTTCTTGCTGGGTTTCCTGCTCTCTCTAGAGCTAACCCTACATCCAACCTTACCATTAGAGGTCCTCTCTTCATGAAGGATCAACCTCAAAAGCATGCCCTACATGGGTGAAGCCTAGGTTCGAACTTATGTTTGCTCAAGATCATCCATAACCCTTTATGCTCCATCATAATTCCTTATCCAGGGTTTCATCCTACTGTCAGCACTTTGACGTGCTCTAGGTGCCAGCTATACCCTACTTGCACAAGCCCATAGGGTTTCTAAGGTCCTTCACTAACATCATAATCTAAGGAGCTATCCTTTACCCTAACATGCACTACCCTTCCCAGGGTTGGGTTGCCAAAGGTGCTAGGTCACCCATGGATCATATGGCATCCCAAAGGCATGTCCTGTCAAACACCTGGTCCAACTCATCTCTCTCTAACCTTCACTTAGGGTTAGGGTTAGCAGCATCCTTAGAGGATGT
The DNA here is from genome assembly GCA_963693085.1 of Alisma plantago-aquatica. Taxonomy (NCBI): domain Eukaryota; kingdom Viridiplantae; phylum Streptophyta; class Magnoliopsida; order Alismatales; family Alismataceae; genus Alisma; species Alisma plantago-aquatica. The sequence continues at coordinate 149,828,234 of OY856414.1, read as the reverse complement.
TCCAAGTCACTACTAGCAATGGTGATCCCTATCTCCAAGACTAACTTATCCTCCTGACAAGAAGGTCTAGCCTCAGGTCTCTTCTGAGGACATGACAACTTATGTCATACGGCCTAAGCATGTATCTATTCTTTATTTTGCGCTTAATATATTAAGCTTATGTCCATGACATCTTATTTACATGCCTTTCATTAATTTGGTGGAGGATTCCTTAAACCTTATTAACCTTACCCATACCTCAAGAGGGTGAGGAGAAGAGAGAAAACCCTAATCCTTTAGGTCCTTATCAGAATTTTGTGATGAGAAGGGATGAATAAGATGAGAAGTCCTAAAGGTATCTTATTTCGATTCATACCCTAAGACTTTGGCCAGGAAGTCACATAGATCCGAGAGTCCTCGTATTCTGACTAGAGGTGCGGAGGAAAATATTGCCAGCCCCCGGTTGTGATCCTTTTCTAGACACCTCTGTCTTTCGGATAATCCTCTAATAACTCCCTTGGGTTCTATGGAGTTATAAAATTTAATAATTATTAATGGTTAACTGAGGAACCTAAGCTTTGATACCAAATGTTACGACCCCACCTCCCGATAACCCCCAATTAAGGGAGACCGAGAGGTCGAAACCGCACACATAACTTCTGGATCAAAGGTTCGGCAATTAACTAAGAATAATTATCAAATTTAAACAGATTAAATCGGAAAACTGTAAGGAAATAAACTTTCGCATACCTTTTTGAAAACTTGGATCTCTAAACTTCTATTCACTTATGTATTTTACTCTAACTAATCCTCCTTGTATTTTACTTCATGTATTTCACAATATGACGATTTACTATTTGTCCTTTTGGCTTGTACCTCAAACACCGACAAACAAAACGTCGATCAGCCGAAGCTGGTATGTGGGGGAAACAATAATTATGTAAATATGTTAACAATGTAATCATTTAATTAATCATTTAACAACCCAGGTTACATTTTATATATAACTCCGCGATCCAAGAGTACCCTATCATCTATGTCATCTCCATTAAACCCCTCATGATCCACCTATAAGTGAACCCATTTCTAGGGTTGAATCACATGGCACTACTCGTAAGTAGCCCACTCCTTAACTCATGGCAGGATAATGAGTCTCATGGCACTACACGTAGGTAGCCCAGTTTCTAACTCTCGGTAACCTAAACCTTGCTCTAGGATTACCCCTTTTTTTCTTAGCCTTTTCAAAGCAATAGAGGTGGACCCAGATCTAGTCAGTTATATACGCACATTTATAGTGATAATCATATTCACTTTATAGTTGCATGAAATAAATAAACATCCAACAGTTATTTTCAAGCAACCGATTAAAACTTCGAGAATCGCCGTGAAACTAGAGCAATTGTTCATAAGCGTAACCACATACCTGATTTGATGAGTCATGCAGAATATTCAACATATACTTCATGTATATACAATCAAGCCAATCAACAGATCCAAGCAAGTAATTCAATCATCACATAATTCCTGAAAAGAATATGTACTCTATTTATTACACACTTTATCAAGGATCTACTTTATTGTCTTGGATTCTCTTTCTAGGGTTTCTAATCTGCATTAAGGTTTCATTAATATTCATTAGGGTTTCTTAGATCAATTTCTCAAACTTTATCCCTTTTTAGGTTAACAAACCCTAAAATACTCTTTTCCATTTATATGAACCTTAATTGCTCAACTATCCATTTTAATAGTCTTTTATACCCAATTTGACTTAGGATCATCATTTCTTTATTTATTCATGGATTTAAACAATTAAACCAATTAAAAGACATATTCTCCTAAATTAGGGTTTTCAAGCTCATTAATGCATAATCATGCACGAAACCCTAAATTAAACCAATTATATCACTTTTATTAACAACAGGTTAATATCATCTTGAATTATCAAAATAACGTCATTAAGTCCATCTATCATCAAATCTAAGGGTTTTTCTTTAATTAAATCATTAAAGATGATAACTTTATGTACTTTTCACATTTCAAGCATATTTATGTATATAAACTCTAAATTAAACTAATTACGTGCAAAGATCATCCATCTTAAAGTACCTTTTTACATTTAACAGGTTAACATCAACCCTAAAGATCCATTAAACCCTATTAAACACATTAATCATATCAAAATAGGGTTTCTTAATCTTTAGTTCATTAAAGATGATAGTTTACACTACTTTTCGAATAGCATGCAAAATTAGGATTCAAACATAATTTCTTTGTGTTCCTATCTTTCTGAGGATCAATTTTCATATATAATTTGTTTTTATCAGAGTTTCCTAGAATTAATTATGATTTTAGCAAAAAGTTATTTACTTGGCCAATCAGGTTGTGCCACGTGTGCTCCATGCAACGTTGCCCTTAGTTCAGGAAACATAACCAAATGAATGATATGCTCTTTGTTAAGTTACGCGTCTCTTCAGCCCACTGAGGGCGTTTTCGTCCAACGGCCACTCCACCTTCTTCCTCCTCGCGACGGCAGCCTACTACTGCCCTAGCCCGCCGACCTTCAGCTATGCGCGACTGCCCCCTCTCCACCAAGGGCCGGTGACCCTCCGGGAAGGTCCTACTCCTTCCGCCGCACTCCACCCACCTGTTGGTGCCTCTGATCCGCGGCCAAGCTGGTCGGGATCTGCTATGAGAGCCCGCACTTGCAGACGCCAGTTGCAGCCATGCGGCTGCCCTGGCGAGTTGTCTAGGGTACAGAAACTCTGACTAGGTCATTCTCTGACCTCGGCGCACCTCCAGCTCCCCTCCTGGGCTTCTCTCTGTACCAGGGTCGCAACATTTCCCTCTACAAGGGTTTAACGTGAAGGAAGAAGGAGAAAGGGGATTGCTGTGTGGGATTCTCTCCAGAACTCAAACCAAGATCTTACCCCTTTTATAGGGGAGAGAAATGAAGCCCTAGGATGGCTTTCCTTAAAGAAATGAAGTCCCTCTTCTAATAAGAATCATTTTCCTTCAAAGAGAAGCAATTCTTCTATCTCTCTCTCCCTTGGTATTTCCTATTACTTGGATATTAGGAATTCAAAAATCCCTCTCATTATTGTCTTTATTCTTAGCTTTTTGTCCATTAGCCACGAAATTTCTATTTCCTTTAATAGAAATTACTTTCTTTTTAACAATACCTCATAATTCATTAATAAGGTATCACATTATCCTTTTATTTTGCAAATATGGTATTTTCTCTTTCTTTCCTCTTTATTGGGACTCCTTTGATCCCAAGAAACTCCATTATTTCGAAATTCTTTTTATTGGATACTTATTATCCTTCTAGATGCATTATTATTCATTACTTCACATTATCTTGTTTATTTCTCATTAAAATATCTCTTTTTGAGGATTTCTTTTTATTTCTCTTTTATTTTCCTCATTGGCATTCATTTTACTATTAGCAACCTCATGGATACGAAATTTCACCAAGAAATCTCATTTATGCCTCTTTCCACTCATTTCCAACATTTTAACATTATTTTCAATTCCTTTCTCACTAAAGAAATACTTAATTAAACTTTTCTATTCTTATTGCCTTCTTTTTTCAACCTCGGACTCCTTGGTACCCAAGGAACCCAAGAGGCACGAAATCCTCTTTGGATTTGCCTTCTAGAGGTTTCTACATATTTCATTTCTAAAAAAATTCAATTATCCATTTACTAATTGAATTTCCTTGTTATTTGGGCCCAATAGCCAATAAAGCCCACAACACAAACATCAAGGCTATTGTAAACAAAATCTAGTTATTCCAAAAAAATTATACCATTCTTTGTTCAATTATCTTTAATATGAGAAATTATATTTCTCACCAATTGAACCTAAAAATTGGGGTTGTAACAACAAACCTAAACAAAAGTTGGTGCTCACCCTATAGAAGGGTCCCTTCTTAGGATGGGAGAAAACTATCTCTTAATAGTAACAAAGGTCACAAACGTCCTCACTTCCAAGGTTTACATCATCATATGCATGCTTAGCCCTACCATGCTACTTGTGCACATATCTAGCAACAAGACAACCTACTAAGCCATGCTAAGTACCTTGGTATGTCATACTTTTTTTCCTCAACATTGAACCAAAATCATACATGCATATGTCACCAACCTATGTGACTAGTTCATCAAACATAAAATTAGTCCAAGGGGGTTTCCTTTTCCTCTAAACATGAGGGGGGTGCCATACTCAAATCCTTAGGAACTCAAACAGCCTCGTGAGCATCATGTGCACTAGGTATTGCTACTTCCCCTCTTTGGTATAGGAATCTCAGGTTCACTTCCTATGCAACAGTTGTCTAACTCCATGCTTAGCTATTCCAACAGGAATCAAACATATACCAGATAGGGCATATACTTCCTACCACTCTTCCATGTGAACAACCATGAGAGTCCTACACAAGGACCACCAACTGGGTGTGAGACCTCACAACTGGTTACCATACCTCTTCATGGTCTAAGGAACTCTCCTTCCCACATCTAAAAGGTAGATACTTATAACCTTTGTACCTCAGTTCAAGAAGCCTCTCTCTCTTTCTAGGGTTTGCTTCCTATAATGGCAACTAAGATACGACAAGCCTATAAGGATCGTGCATGAGGCAACCACATACATCTACTTAGGGTCATCCATTCTAGGCCATATCATACCCAGCTTCTCATGATTTTTCATGTCTTGGAGTCAAGGTGTGCAACCTTCCTCATCGGTCTCACTCTCTCTCTCTATAGCTAACCCTACAACTAGTCCTACAACTTGAGGTCAAACTCTTAAGGATACATGTCTACACCTACCTGGGTGAAATGTATGATCCAAAACCTATGTCTGACCAAGATTATCTAAAGCTATGCATGCTCATCTCATAAACAACATGCATAACCCTTCTTCCCTCAGTCTAAAACTTGATGTCAGCCTTGCTTCCGGTTTCTTTTATGTAGGTGCATGCCTCTTTTCTACTCATATATATCAGTTAGGGTTCCTATATGGTCACCACTAACCTTCTCAATGAGGGAGCTATCCCTCACCCTAACATGAACGACCCACCCAAGGTCGGGTCACCACAAGGCACTAGAGGTCAAGCAAGCACTCATAGTCTATGTTTCTCATGGGTACTCAAAACCTTTACGTAAATCATGTAAGTCTAACCCACATACTTGAAGGTACAAAAGACTAAGGTGCCCAACTCATCATGTCATCTCATTTTCTAACTTCCATTTAGGGTTTGGGTTGAGCATCGTCCTCAGAGGATGCGTTAGGTCTCTTCCTCTTCTTGGAGGCCTCTTCTTCCAAGGCTAACTCTCCTCATCCTCCTATAAGAAGGTCTAACCTCAAAGCTCTCTTGAGTGCATGACAACACATGCCATGCAACCTAAGAATGTAACTAATCTTTAGTTTACTCTTAAACTATTAAAACTTATGTCCATGATATCTTGTTTACATGCTTTTCATTATTTTGTGTAGGATTCCTTAATCCTTATTACTCTTATCCCAAACATAAGAGGGTGGTGGAGAGAAAGAAAACCCTAAGTACTTAATGTTTCTCTAGAAATAAGAGGTAAAGAAGGGATGAAATTAGATGAGAAGACCTAGAGGTGTCTTATTTCAAGCCAAATCCTATGATTTAGGCCAGACAGTCACACAAAATCTGGGAGTCCTCATAGACTGACTAGTGGGGTAGAGTAAAATATTGTCATCCCCCAGATTGTGATCCTTTTGTACACACCTCCATCATTAGAAAATCCTCTAATAACTCCCTTGGGTTCTAAAGAGTTTATAAAATTTAATAATTATTAGAGATTAAATGGAAAACCATGCTCTAATACCAATTGTAACGACCCCAGTTCCCGGTAACCCCCAATTAAGGAGGACCAAGAAGTCAGAGGCGTTATCCCAAAAATAGGATCAATGGTTTTACAAATAATAAAAAATAATTAATAAATTCTATGAAAAACTAAACGGAAAACTGGAATAAAATTTTACTTTTCACATACCTTGAAAAATAGGTAACTAGGACTTCTACCAGTAGTAGAATCTTATCTAACTAAATTTTCCTAGACAATTTAACTTTAATCTTTCATAGATTCCACTTTACTGTTTGTCTAATTTTAGATATTTCCTAAAATACTGACAAACAAAACGTCAGTCAGTATAAATGAATATATTGGTATGTGGAGACAAACAAAACATTACACATAAGCTTTAACAACCTAATCATATCAAGTAGTTGTTAACAATGCAAAATTATGTTTTCAATGTGATTTCCCAACCGCTTTTACTCATCCTCTGGGATACCCTCTCTTACGGTTTAGTCCTTGCAAGGGACTTAAGGCTACTTTCTCCATCCTAAGCTTGGTACCTGGGGTCACCTCACTGGGTGCCCATTGGTCTTCCCTCCGCGGCTTGACCACTTCAGACCTTCCCTCTGGGGCTTGGTCTTGCATCATACATCCAGAGATGTCATGTAGGTTCGAGACAGTCACATATATACTTATGTTGTGATAATCATATTCACTTTAAAGATTGCAAAAATAAAATCATCCAAGCAGATTATTTCAATTGCAATCGATAAAACATCAGGAAAATGCCAGGAAACTAAAGTGTGTACTCATAATTAACCACAACCTGATTTGGAGATTTCATAAGAAATAAGCACGGTCCAATCCAATTAGGCAATCCAACAAGCAAGCAAGCCAATCACACAAAAGAATAGAATCCTGAAAATCATGTACAACCTATTTACTACATACTCATCAAGAACTTACTTTATTGACTTGAAATTATCTCTTGGGTTTTCTAATCTAAATTAGGGTTTCATTAGAGTTTCTTTATATGTATTTACAACTTTCCTCTTTTATTCCCTCAAAACCCAAAAATAGTAGCTCTAGGTGCAATACCCTAATTATCCAACTTAATCATATTAACATCTTTGTAACGCCCGGGCCCACTGCCCAAGGCTCTAGTAGAATTTCAGGAATGACGACTGGCCCCACAGACCACCACTAGCCTTAACTACGCACTTTGTCCACACTGATGCACAAGCCAAGATCAAACTTCCCGACTGGTCAACCATCCTAGTACTACTCCAAGCTGAGCACGCTTAACTATGGAGTTCTTTAGAGATGGGCTCCCTGAATAGGAGGTGCACCTTGGTGATATGGGTATTCCAATCATTCCTTTTAAGATCATTATCCGAGGCCTCAAATCCTGGGATGTTACAATCTCCCCCACTTAGACTCTTGACGTCCTCGTCAAGTCTCAACTATATGGCCTCATAATCTGACCCGATTTCAGTGCAAACCCGCAATGGCCCATGCACACCCAGCTCCCGATCACGGAATACCAGCGTAACGGTGGCTACGTCAACCATGGACAACCCTTTCCTACATTCCTGGACCGCACGACTCAAGACTGGCATGTCACATGCCCATGTGGGACCCACCTACTGGAGGGGTAATGGCTCTGATACCATTTGTAATGCCCAGGCTCACTGCCCAAGGCTCTAGTAGAGTTTTAGGAATGACGACTGGCAACACAGACCACCACTAGCCTTAACTGTGCACTTTGTCCACACTGACGCACAAGCCAGGATCAACTTCCCGACTGGTCACCCATCCTAGACTACTCCAAGTTGAGCACGCTTAACTATGGAATTCTTTAGAGATGGGCTCCCTGAAAAGGAGGTGCACCTTGGTGATATGGGTAGTCCAATCATTCCTTTTAAGATCATTATCTGAGGCCTCAAATCCTGGGATGTTACAATCTTCCTATCACCTAATAGGCTTAGTATCATCCTAGTTTTACTTCTATACATTGAATTTCAAAATATATCTCATTAGAAACCATTAACACCAAGATTAGGGTTTCTAACCCCACTAATGCACATTAACATATCAAACCCTAAATTAGGCTATTTGGCAGATGGATCATCTACTTAGACATCAAAACATCTTTTAATTAACAGTATGTTAATATGCTTATAGAACACCCAAATTAATCATATAAATTTCATTACTCATCAAATTAGGGTTTCTTACTCATGAAAGCATTAAAGATGGTAACTTTAGGTACTTTTCGAACTATTATCATATTCAGGCTGTCAATTGATTTTTAATGGATTCCTTGTATTTTTCTAATCAATTTTCAAATATACTTTATCATCATATGATAATCCTATCATTAGTTATGATTTAAACAAGTTAATACCTTTTAGACCAGTGAAAAGATGATATGTCAGCAAAAGACTCCTAGTTAATCTGATGCAGATTGCGTCCGCCAAACACTGCTCACCACATGTCCGCTGCTTCATGTGAGCCTCGCACGCACTGCGCCGGGTGAAGTACTACCCTACCCCTCTGTGCCTTCTCTAAATATGGGGGTAGCATGGTCTTTTCCCCTTATTATTGTCTTCTTGACTTGCAACGCTTCCGCAGTGGTTCCGTGAGCTGCTCCTCGCCAAAGCTCATGTAATACCATGAGATAGATCCCAATCAGAGATGAGGAGGTGCCGCCAGAGTTCTTAAGGATCAATTCAAGTCGAGGGGGGTATATATAAGCATGGGTGTCTAGGGTTGGCTCCCCAACCTCATTGTTGAATCCATGTCCAAGTGGAATTGGGTGTTTTCTAGAACAACCACAAAACCTAGCAAAACCTAGGTCAGTTTTGTGTGGAATCGTCTCCCAAACCCAACCAGGAAACTTCCTTTCGCACACACGCACTAAGTCTTGCAAAATCTGGAGTCTAAGATTGGTAGCCATCTTCACTATATCTGTGTAATCCCTATGCACGGTCGGATGCCAGATCAGTGACCCATGACGTGTGCTTGAATTCCTTTACCAAAACAAATTATGTGTGACATTTAATATCAATCCTCTCACTTTAAGGAATCTTGTAAAAATCATAACTCTCAAACCACTTATCCAATTGATCTCAAATTTTAAGAGAAAGTCCATAAAGACTTAAATTACTTGCATGCCAAGTTTGGATCTCAAACTAAAAAGTATGAGTGACTTTTATTCATAAGTAAGTTATATCTTATAAAGGCATATTTTATACATATTTTCTCTCTCTTACTCTTTAATATTCTTTATTTGGATTCCTTTTACCATTAGAAACCATGTCGACTCGAAATATCATCCATGATGATTCCATTATCCTTATTTCCACATATTTCTTATCTTTCCTCATTATCTGAAATTTCCTTCTTGATAATGCATTATTTGATTTCTTCTTTTTCTTTTAATCATATTGGACTCATTAATATCTTATAATCCACAAAATCACATGAACAAAGGAAATGTTGTAAAGGAAACCCATACAATACACATAAATCATACAATTCCCTTAACCATACATTTATTGGGGAAATTGCATTTCCAACCATCCTTCCCCTCTTATAGGAATTTTGCCCTCAAAATTCCACCAAACTTACAAACAATCAGGATAAGACTTTTCCATGTCCATCATTGGCTCCTAAGTGGCTTCATCCTCTCCATGGTGATTCTAAAGAACCTTTATAATCTTATATTCTTACATCTGAGTTCATTCACCTTGGTATCTAGAATCCTTATAGGTGACTTAGAATATTTCAACCTCCCTTGAAGCTCAATAGGTTCATGGCTCAGCACATGGCTCAGGTACATCACATAGTACTCTAGATCAAACACATGGAATACATCATACATCATATATCCTGAGGGGTAAGGCTAAACATAAGCAACTTCACCAATCCATCTCAAATGGACCTATGTATCAGGGACTCAGCTTTCTCAGCTATAGCTCAGAGGGGTCGGGTTTTAATAACACATATTCACCCACAATGAACTGCATGTCAGTATTCTTCACATCAGCTCATGACTCTTGTCACCCCTGGGCTTTCTTAGCCATTGCTTGATCCAAGAAACTTCGTCTACATACACTGTGGTCTCTCTGACCTTCCCAAGGTCCTCTCACTGGCATCATTCTAGTGAAGTGGTGACTGACACAACCTCCCTTACAGAGCTTCTTACATCCTGATATTGGTTGTGGTGGATATCATGACAAGAAAACTCTACTAGGGGCAGTACTGCTCCTTGTATCACTCTAAACGAGCATACATGCTCTGATCAGACCCTCTAAAGTCTGGATCATACTCTCTTGACTGTCCATCAGTCAGGGGTGATATGTTGTACTCAACTTCAATCTAGCATCAGATTCTTCGTGTACCTACTTCCACCACATGGAAGTGAACTTAAGGTCATGCTCAAGATATTGAACTCAGATCATGGTGTAGTTGAACTATCTCTCTCTCATATATAGTTCTACTAGATCTGTCACACTAATAGTGCTCTCTCTTAGGCAAGGGATTACGTCAACTTGGTAAGGTGATCTACAATAACCCATATTGCATCATGACCTCTCTCGGTCCAGGGGAGACCCACCACACTGTCCATGGTGATCTACTTTCATTCCCTCTCAGGGAATCCTCATATCTGTAGAAACACCCTAGGTTACTGGTGTTTGGCCTTCACCCTCTGGCATGTATGGAAACAAGCCACATGCAACTCTATATACTTCTTGATCTCAGGTGTTAGAAGTACTACTAAAAACCTCAACTATCTCAGTAGTACCATAGTGTATGATCTTGAAAATCATGAGCTTTTAGTATGACCTGATTCCTCAAGGTTGACTCCTAGGAAACCCCTAAAACACTCTAGTAGTGGGTTTCACCACCTTCCTTTTCCTAAGAGGTGTATCTGAGGTTCTTTCAACCATCCTTCTACCTTGTCAAGCTCTGGACTGGCTAATTGAGTAACCACAAACTTGACTAACAAGTTTGGTTGTATCTGGATGTTAGCCATACAGGTCTGCTCTTCTAACAAACTTAGGGTCACCTAATAATCTCTTCCAACCTCTCTAATGGCTACACAAGATAGTTGTATACCTGAGCTATGCCTCGACTAAGAGTATATGTTACCAAGTTAACTTTTATATGCGCTAGGTGATGGTGAAAACATAATCCTTCATACACTCCACTCGACGTCCTCATCTCGGGTTTAGGTCTAACTGAGTCAAGAAAACTTCAAGCTCATCATCTCTATTATTAAACCCAAACTTATAACTCATTGATTCCAAACCACCTTGGATAGGTACGTCCTCATATCACCCTTGTTCTCCTTATGCCTTTATATCACATATCTAATATACTCTCAAAAGGTTGTGGTACTTCCTCTATACTCAAACATCATAGAAATGTTTCAACTCATAACACCTTCATCCTTAGTATATGGCATGCATTTTTTCCTATCTCTTACACCAATAACGAGAGGGAGTAAGCATTTGGCTACAATCCAAATATAGAGTTCATCCCGTTCCAAGAGTAGAGATGGTGCATCACACATCACCAGTATACTTTAAGTTGAAACATACACCACACGTCTCCACATCATGAATATCTCCAACCTATGTTTACCTCCATGAAAAGGTTATTCCCAAGCACTCTTGGGTCCTCATAATACTCATACATAATCCTTAGTCCTTTCCTCAAGCTGTCTAGGGTGCCAGTACTTTTGGGGTCATCTCTCTTCCGTTATGCATGCAGGGAGTGCCTCCCTCATTTGCCCTTGGGCCCCATGAACTCATGAAGGTGATCAATCTCCTAACCCATGGTCCTCAGGCAAAGATAGTTGTTACCTCCCGACTCTATGGTCTTGTGCATCTAGGGAACAGACAACTCCTACTCCCATCAGTCTTATCCCCACCTGACCCTAGTATAGACTTAGGATTCTATGATGGTACATCTTGTTGGTATATATGCTCATAGAGCCATCTCACGCGATTGCATGTAGTCAAATATTAATTAATAAATTAATATGATTATTTGATTATTTAATTAATTCCAAAACATTCTAATTAATCCATGAGTGTTTTAGTTAATACAGTCTTTCTGTATACTGATGGGTTTAGGAAACCCTACCTCCTTTCATCTCCTATTTAAAGGGGCTTGACAGCCTATATCTATATAAGATATTGAGAGAGGCTTTTCAGTTTACGCTCATGTACATAAACCCTAGCCGTCACCATCCTCAGGAGAGAAAGGAGAGCTCCGCGATGCTAGCACATCCCCGCAAAGAGACTACTCCTTCCCATCGGCTTAGGAAGCATGATGCGGAGTTCCAATCCATCTGCGTGGACAAAGTAGAGATGCAAACACTGAGACGTCTATGTTTGGAGGACCATACATATGCACTATGAGCAGTGTACATCACCGCACAAAAGGAGCACTTCCAGATCTTCCCATGATGCACTTAGCGAATGGGAGAGAAGTATCGTCTGTGTAGGACAACAACGTTGCACACCATCATGCAGTGCAACATCATCGGACTTGCTCCACGATAAGGTATATCATGTGAACACTCTTTCTGAATACGTTATTGTTGACGAGATCGTGTTTCAAGTTGCGTGGAAAAAAATTGTTGCTTCCACCACGCATGTTTTCTCCACAAAACCCAACACAGCTCACGCTTGAATCCTTACCCATTACTCCATCATATCTCTGGGCACTCATGGTCCAACTTACATCTCTTCATGAGAATCATGGAGACCTACCCAACTGGGTCTAGCCCCATACACATTACCTCCAAGGCAACTTACCCTCATGTCCCATAGAGATGGCCACTCATGGGTCTATAAATTCATGGTCATACTATGTTCTCTCCACTTAGCTCATCAAGCTCCTATGAGAGAGCTCTTTAGGTTACCACAGACCTAAACAAAAGTTGGTACTCACCCTACAAAAGGATCCCTTCCCAGGATGGGAGAAAACTATCTCTTAATAGTAACAAAGGTCACAAACATCCTCACTTCCATGGTTTACATCATCATGTGCATGCTTATCCCTACCATGCTACTTATGCACATAGATAGCAACAAGACAACCTAAATAAGCCATGCTAAGTACCTTGGTATGTCATACTTTTTCCTTTTCCTCAACATTGAACCAAAATCATACATGCATATGTCACCAACCTATGTGACTAGTTCATCAAACATATAAATTACTCCAAGGGGGTTACCTTTTCCTCTAAACATGAGGGGGTGCCATACTCAAATCCTTAGGAACTCAAAATAGACTCGTGAGCATCATGTGCACCGGGTATTGATACTTCCTCTCTTTGATAAAGGAATCCCAGGTTCACTTCCTATGAATCAGTTGTCTAACTGCATGCTCAGCTGTTCCAACATGAACTGAACATATACCAGATAGGACATATACTTCCTACCACTCTTCCAAGTGAGAAACCCTGAGAGTCCTACACAAGGACTACCAACTGGCTGTGAGACCTCACAACATGTTACCATACCTCTTCACGGTCTAAGGAACTCTCCTTCCCACACCTAAAAGATAGACACTTATAACCTCTGTACCTCAGTACAAGAAGCCTCTATCTCTTTCTAGGGTTTTCTTCCTCTAAAGGCAACTAAGATATAACAAGTCTATAAGGATCGTGCATGAGGCAACCACATACATCTACTTAGGACCATCCATTCTAGGCCATATCATACCCAACTTCTCATGATTCTTCATGTCTCAGAGTCAAGGTGTACAGCCTTCCACATCGGGACTCACTCTCTCTCTCTTGAACTAACCCTAAAACTGGTCCTACAACTTGAGGTCAAGCTCTTAAGGATACATGTCTACACCTACCTGGGTGAAACGTATGATCTAAAACCTATGTCCGACCAAGATTATCCAAAGCTCTACATGCACATCTCGTAAACATTAGGCATAACCCTTCTACCCTCAGTCTAAAACTTAGTGTCATCCTTGCTTCCGTTCTCTTTTATGTAGATGCATACCTATTTTCTACTCATATATATCAGTTAGGGTTCCTATATGGTCACCATTAACCTTCTCAATGAGGGAGCTATCCCTCACCCTAACATGAACGACCCACCCAAGGTCGGGTCACCACAAGGCACTAGAGGTCAAGCAAGACTGATAGTCTATGTTTCTCATGGGAACTCAAAACCTTTATGTAAAGCATGTATGTCTAACCCACGTACTTGAAGGTATAGAAGACTAAGGTGCTCAACTCATCATGTCATCTCATTTTTTAACTTCCACTTGGGGTTTGGGTGGAACATCATCCTCAGAGGATGTGTCAGGTCTCTTCCTCTTCCTGAAGGCCTCTTCTTCCAAGGCTAACTCTACTCATCCTCCTATAAGAAGGTCTAACCTCAGAGCTCTCATGAGCGCACAAAAACACATGCCATGAAACCTAAGCCTGTAACTAATCATTAGTTTGTGCTTAAACTATTAAAACGTATGCCCATGAAATATTATTTACATGTTTTTCATTATTTGGTGGAGGATTCCTTAATCCTTATTATTCTTATCCCAAACACAGGAGGTCGTGGAGAGAAATAAAACCCAAAGTGCTTAATGTTTCTCTGGAAATAAGAGGAAAAGAAGGGACAAAATTAGATGAGAAGGCCTAGAGGTATCTAATTTCGAGCCAAATCTTATGATTTCGGCCAGGCAGTCACACAGAATTCGAGAGTCCTCATAGACCGAATAGTGGGGCAAAGGAAAATATTGCCATCCCCCAGATTGTGATCCTTTTGTACACACCTCCATCATTGGAAAATCCTCTAATAACTCCCTTCATCTCTAAAGAGATTGTAAAATTTAATAATAATTAGAGATTAAATGGAAAACCATGCTCTAATACCAATTGTAACGACCCCGCTTCCCAGTAACACCCATTTAAGGAGGACCAAGAAGTCAGAGGCGTTATCCCAAAAATAGGATCAATGGTTTTACAAATAATAAAAAATAATTAATAAATTCTATGAAAGACAAAACTGAAAACTGGAATAAAATTTTACTTTTCAAATACCTTAAAAAATAGGTAACTAGGACTTCTACATGTAGTAGAATTCTATCTAACTAAATCCTCTTGGATAATTTACCTTTAATCTTTCATAAATTCCACTTTACTGTTTGTCCAATTTCAGATATTTCCTAAAATGCCGACAAACAAAATGTCGGCCAGTATAAATGAATATACTCGTATGTGGGGACAAACAAAATATTGCACATAAGATTTAACAACCTAATCATATCAAGTAGTTGTTAACAATGCAAAATTACATTTTCAATGTGACTTCTCAACCACTTTTACTCTTACTCTGGGATACCCTCTCTTAGGGTTTAGTCCTTACAAGGGACATAAGGCTACATTCTCCATCCTAAGCTTGGTACCTGGGGTCACCTCTCTGGGTGTCCAATGGTCTTCCCTATGGGGCTTGACCACTTCAGACCTTCCCTCCCGGGCTTGGTCTTGCATCATACATCCAGAGATGGTATGTAGGTTTGAGACAGTCACATATATACTTATGTTGTAATAATCATATTCACTTTAAAGATTGTAGAAATAAAATCATCCAAGCAATTTATTTCCATTGCAATCGATAAAACATCGGGAAAATGTCAGGAAACTAAAGTGTGTACTCATAATTAACCACATACCTGATTTGGAGATTTCACAAGAAATAAGCACAGTCCAATCCAATTAGGCAATCCCACAAGCAAGCAAGCCAATCACACAAAAGTATAGAATTCAGAAAATCATGTACAACCTATTTACTAAATACTCATCAAGAACTTACTTTATTGACTTGAAATTATCTCTTAGGGTTTCTAATCAGAATTAGGGTTTCATTAGAGTTTCTTTATATTTATTTACAACTTTCCTCTTTTATTCCCTCAAAATCCGAAAATAGTAGTTCTAGGGGCAAAACCCTAATTATCCAACTTAATCATATTACCATCTTCCTATCACCTAATAGGCATAGTAACCATTAACACCAAGATTAGGGTTTCTAACCCCATTAATGCACATTAACATATCAAACCCTAAATTAGGCTATTTGGCAGATGGATCATCTACTTAGATATCAAAACATCTTTTAATTAATAGTATGTTAATATGCTCATAGAACAACCATATTAATCATATCAATTTCATTACTCATGAAATTAGGGTTTCTTACTCATGAAACCATTAAAGATGGTAACTTTAGTTACTTTTCGAACTATTATTATATTCAGGCTCTAAATCTATTTTTAATGGATTCCTTGTATTTTTTTGATCAGTTTTCATATATACTTTGTCATCATATGATAATCCTATCATTAGTTATGATTTACGCAAGTTAATACCTTTTAGACCAATGAGAAGACAACATGTCAGTAAAAGACTCCTAGTCAATCTGATGCGGCTTGCGTCCACCAACCACCGCTCACCATGTGTCTGCTGCTTCACATGAGTCTCACACACACTATGTTGGGTGAAGTACTACCCTGACCCTCCACACCTTCTCTAACGCCAGGGGTAGTGGGGTCTTTTCCCCTTATTATTGTCTTCCTGACCTACAACCCTTCTGTGGTGGTGTCGCGAGCTGCTCCTCACCGAATCTCGTGCAATACCATGAGAGAGATCCCAATCAGATATGAGGAGGTGCCGCCAGAGTTCTTAAGGCACAATTCAAGTCGAGGGGTGGTATATATAGGCATGGGTGTCTAGGGTTGGCTCCCCAACCTCATTATGGAATCCCTGTCCAAGTGGAATTGGATGTTTCCTAAAACAACCACAAAACCTAGCAAAACCTAGTTCGGTTATGTGCGGAATCATCTCCCAAACCCAACCAGGAAACTTCCTTTCGCACTCACGCGTTGAGTCTTGCAAAATACAGAGTCTAAGATCGGTCGCCATCTTCCTCTACTCCAACTGGAACTAGATCTGTGTAATCCCTATACATGGTCGGATGCCAGATCAGTGGCCCATGACACGTGCTCGAATTCCTTTACCAAAACAAATTATGTGTGACATTTAATATCGATCCTCTCACATTAAGGAATCTTGTAAAAATAATAACTCTAAAACCACTTATCAAATTGATCCAAAATTTTAAGGGAAAGTCCATAATGACTTAAATTACTTGCGTGACAAGTTTCGGACTCAAAATCAAAAGTATGAGAGAATTTTCTTCATAAGTAAGTTATCTCTTATAAAGGCAGCTGGGATTGTGAGTAACAGGCATGGGTATGTAAGGCTTGCCTTTCGATTCTGGCTGTTGGAGAAGGACTACCATGTGGCCTATTTGCAAGCATGCCTTATTTCCTTAAAGGTCTCAAATGACCATAATTTGACGATCTCTTGCTTTGAGGTTGATGATAGGGAAACTCTTAACTGCATTTGGAATGGAGCTTCGGGCCCATGGAGAGCAACTTCATACCTTTCGGAGATTCGAAATGTGATGGCGGAAGAAGCAATTCTGGGTTTTCTGGTCCCTAAGATCATCAACTCCACATCGGGTAGCTTGGGTATGTGGGGAAACCAGCTTGAGGAAGGTAAAGTGTGGACTGATCAAAGAGATCTTCCTATGCGCATTAGAGGTATGATCTACCTGGAGAGAAAAGGAGTTCCTTATATCATTAAAAGATGGACACATATTAGATGACGAGTTTAGAGTTATCTTATCTTGTGGGTTTCCTTGTTTTGATGATAGGTGGTCTTGTTGGGTCGGGGAGCACACCTGCAAAATATAAGTAGGAGTTGTAAATCTTTGGTGTGTTTGCCTACACGAGGAGGGTAGGGTGAATAAAGGTTCCTCCTGGCTTAAGTAAAAAAAATCTCTTATAAAGGCATATTTTATATATATATTCTCTCTCTTACTCTTTTGTATTCTTTATTTGGATTCCTTTTACCATTAGAAACCATGTGGACTCAAAATCTCATCCATGATGATTCCATTATCCTTATTTCCACATATTTCTTATCTTTTCCTCATTATTCAAATTTCCTTCTCAATAATGCATTATTTGATTTATTCTTTTTCTTTTAATCATTTTGGACTCATTATTATATTATGATCCACAAAATCACAATCATAAAGGAAATGATGTAAAGGAAACCCATACAATACACATAAATCATACAATTCCCTTAATCATATATTTATTGGGGAAATTGCATTTTCAACCATATGAACCCAGAAATTGGGGTTGTAACAGTTCATCTTTTACAACATAGTTAAGAAACCCTATCATCCTAAGACAAATTTCCAACCAGCTCTGGAAACATGAAAAGTTGTCATCATATATTTCTCAGGCATACTAGAAGTATCTATCTTAGGAAGATAAGTTATTTGGCTAGACATGTTGACGAATGACAAAAAATAATTTATTTAATACTACTATATAGAATGTCACTCAAAGGAATAGCAATCAATTCCAATTTAATTAACATATTTATTGAACAATTTTAAGAGTCAGATAAGAAATGTAAGAACAAATAGAGCAGGAGAAACAAATAACATGAGTTACCAAACTTGGACTAGATCATTATCTTGAAGAAGAGAAATGTTACTTAAAGAAATTAGCACTCTTTTATCCTCCATATGTGTGTTGTTCTTCCAATCTTGATCTGGTCACAAACCTATAGTAAGAGGTCATCTCTCTCACAGGTAGATGACAGACAACAACATCACATGTGAAGCTCAATGGTCATTAGGTACCACCACCCAACATATTGTGTCAATGGAAGAGGGAATGGAGAAGAAAATTTCTCACGTTCAATAGATGAACTCTACAAGTGAAATTTTCACAATAGGAAGTAGGTGGCATGTTGCAAAACACAAACAACAGATATGTTGTCATCGATCTATTTAAATCCTAAGGCCAAGGTCTTATTAATTGCCCATTCATGCTCATTCCTAATATCAGTTTTACACAATTGCACAACCACTCTTCTACATGTAAAAAGAATATGAGTGACCCTTTTGCAATTAGAAAATCATTAATTAAACAATTAATTAAGTATTAATCTAGTTGTTTGAAAATAAGATGGAAGACACTTCCCATGACCCACGATCCCCATGTAAGTTCTCGATCCTAGCCCAACCTGGTGCGATAAGGCAAGGTGTGGTGTGGTGCGTACACGTGTGTGTTTGCGTGTTGTGATTACCATACCCACCACAAGGGTGAGCATAACCTTTCATATAGTTCTTGAACACTAGTGTCACATGTATTCCTATATAGAAGGAGTACATAAGATTTATAAGTGGGCGTTGTAGACTAAAACACCTTCACATTTTTTAAAAGACAAAAATCACTTTTTCCTCCAGCTCTCATATTTACTACTTGCACTTACAATGGTTTAATTCATGCTAAATAATATTATCTAGGACAATATATCTAACACATATTATAAATTTGACACATAATAATTATCGACCAAAAAGTGTGCCAATTTATCTAAGTTAAAAAAGTTCAGCCAAAAGTAGTCCTTCATTTTGCACCAGCCCCTGATTCTCTCCATTTACTCATTATCCAAAAACAAGAATCTTTGGAACTCCTAAGACTCCCCAAATATCTCAACCACCTTTTGTTCTTCTCCCTCCATCACACAATCTGAACACCATTCTATTTCCTCCATTGCCCCCAACTACCAAAATGTCAACCTCAATGTCATTGCCATCTATGGAATTTGTCAATGTACTTGTTCTCTCTCTATAGTTACAATTTATATTCCCTCAACTCTTCGCCCCATATACTGTCCTCTCCACACTCACATATGTTGATCCCCAAGTTCCAATCTGTAAGAGCCCTAACCTGTGTTTTGGGTTAACCCTATTTTTTATCTTGATTATGTGCTTAGAACCTCACTTTAATCTTGTGAGATGATATTAGGACTTGTGGAGAGCTTAAGTCTCCAATTTGAGCTTGTTTGCATGTTGGTTGTGCCTTGTGTGCTTGTTTTGAGGCAATTTGCAATTTACCCATTTGTGGGGGTATCTTGTAAATTGCCATCTCTAGAGTGTTCCTTATCTCTCTTGTCTTCATGAGAGAGGTTGTGATGCTTTGGGGTGCCTTTTTTGACCCTTGGTTGAGTGGAGTCACCCCTAGTGATTATTAGGGTTTCTAGGGTTGGTGTGCCTTGACCTTGTGACCCTTGTTGGTTTGTCTCAACCTAGGTCTGACCTAGGGCTTGGTTGGAGGGTGTCATAGTGAAGACACCTTCCTTAGGTGTGGTTGTAATGACCAAGATGGTCTTGGGTGGTCTTGGGTCGAGATGGTTGCCTATGTGAGTGGAGTGTCTCGACCTAGGGTGTGTGGTAACCCCTTGTTGCGACCTTGTTGTATTGAGTGGTGTGTTGCAACTATGGGTGGTTCCCTAGGTGGGTTGTCACCGGTGACATAGGTGTTGGGTGGTCTAGGTGGTCGAGATCCAATCTAGGTTTTATCACCATCTCTTGCATGTGGGCCTTATGTGGTTGCATGTTAGTTTCTTGGGAGGACAAGTGTCTCTTTGGAACCCTACCTTATTGACACCTCATCCCTTGCCCTACCTCTCTCCTCCTTTTCTATATCAACCCTCTTCTCTCCATGCAAGTGATCTTTGTCAGCCATCTTCTTCCTCCCTTCCCTTGTGCTCATCCTTGGAGCTTGGTGGAGCAAGAAGAAGTTGTTCTTGGTGCTTTGGAGGTGGTTCAACCTTGCATGTTGAGTTTGTGGTGATCCTTGATCATCTTCAATCTTGGTGAGTGCTTATCTTTCCTCTTTGATGTTTTCCTTAGATCTTCCATACCACCTTCTCCTCTTTTATTGGCCCTAGACCATGGTTCCTCCATTATGGTCATTTTGGAAGAGAAACTCCTCATCACAAGGGTCATAGACCATGTTCTGGCAAGGTAGACCCAAGTGTGAGGAGGGTTTCTACTCTCTTTCTCCCTTTATCTTTTGGCTCGACCTAGAGATTTTTGGCTCTCTTTTCTTGGGTGATCTTTGAATATAGTTTCTTCTCTTTCTTGAGGTGTTCTTATGGCCTAGAGTGGATTTTTGGTGGATCTTGATCATCCTTGGTGATCGTGTGCTTGGAGCTTGCCCTCTTTGGAGTGATCTTCATTAAGGAGGGTTATATAACTCTTAACCTTCTTTATTAATGCTCCTTTCTTACATGCATGTTGATGTTTCCTCTCTATAATGTTTCCTTTATAGGCTAGTAAATTGTGATATACCTTATAACTTGGATGATGTTGAGATCATGCTTGGGTTGGATGTAATATGAAACCATAATTCCTTGTACTTGTTTTTGGTGTTTAGGGTGCATAGTGGTTTTACTTCCTTTCTTGACCTTGGCTTGAGTTCCATGCATGATGATCAAGTGAGTTTGTGTTCTATGAATTTTTGATTTGGTTTTGGTGGTGATGATCTTGGTTTTTCTCTCTTGTTGAGGTTCATTTTCATGGTAGTTTCATGAAGTTTGTTTTAGGGTTTGGTGGCCGTTTTGCATGAGGTTTCTCCTTCATGGTAACGATGGGTTTTTCCTTGTTTTGCCTTCTATTTTAGACATGGGTTATCTTTGTTTTTTATCTTGGTTTCTCTCTGTAGTTGGGGTTCCTTTTATGGCTCATGTGTTAGGTTTTTGGTAACCGTTTTGGAAAGGCAATTTCCTTCTTGAAGACAGTAGTATTCCATGCTATCCTCTTCAGTTTTGGTTGTGGTTTACCTCTATTTTGATCTTGTTTGATCTTGGCTTGATGAAGGTCTTTTTCTTTGGTAGTAGTTTTACCATTGGTGGTCACTATACCTTGTTCTTTCTTGGGTCCCGACATCTTTGTTTTGTGTCATGAACACGACGTCACATTTGCCCTGGTTTAGGTCGCGGTTGTAATGGTGCAATATGGTCAGGGTCGTGATGGGAGGACACTGCAGTCACAATGTTTCCTGGATCCGTTTTGTGAGGTTGGTTTAAGACAGGTCGAAGCATTTTATTTTGGTGTTGTTGGGTCATGCCTTGAAGGTCCATGACCTTGGCTTGTGTTGTGGTCATGACCAGGTTATGTTGTGATCTTGACCCCTGTAGTAGTGCATGTAAGAGAAATCATGTGCTTTCCCTATCGCGGTCACGGTACTAGGTTGGTTGGTGGTCGTGATGCCTGGTCAGTTTGGTGATTGCAATGCATGGTTAGTTTATTGGTCGCAATGTATGGTCAGTGTAGGGTCAAGACACACCCTGGGCTTTCGTTGAGACATTTTCTTCTCCCTTGGTTGGTCATGACATGGTTGGTTCTTGATGTCAAGTCATGTTCTTGTTGTGGGTCAAGGTGAGTCCTTGTCTTTGGTCGTGACTTGAATGAAGTTGGCTACTGTCATGACACCATGGGTGATGGTGTAACGTCCCAGGATTTGAGGCCTCAGATAAAATGATCTTGAAAGGAATGATTGGACTACCCATATCACCAAGGTGCACCTCCTTTTTTGGGAGCCCATTAGTAAAGAACTCCATAGTTAAGCGTGCTCAACTTGGAGTAGTACTAGGATGAGTGACCAGTTAGGAAGTTTATCCCGGCTTGCACGTGAGTGAGGATAAAGTGCGTAGTTAAGGATAGTCGTGGTATGTGGGGCCAGTCATCATTCTTGAAACTCTATTAGAGCCTAGGGTAGTGGGTCCCAGACTTTACAAATGGTATCAGAGCCATAACCCCTCCAGTAGGTGGGGCCCACATGGGCATGTGGCATTTCAGCCTTGATCCGTACGGTCCAATCATGTTGTAAAGGGTTGTCCATGGTGGTGTAGCCACCCTTGCGCTGGTATTCTGTGATCGGGAGCTGGGTGCCCATGGGTCATTCTAGGTCTTCACTAAAATGGGGAAATAATTATGAGGCCATATAGATGAGCCTTGATGAGGACGTCAAGAGTCTAAGTGGGGGAGATTGTAACATCCTAGGATTTAAGGCCTCAGATAAAATGATCTTAAAAGGAATGATTGGACTACCCATATCACCAAGGTGTACCTCATTTTCTGAGAGCCCAACTGTAAAGAACTCCATAGTTAAGCATGCTCAACTTGGAGTAGTACTAGGATGGGTGACCAATCGAGAAGTTGATCTCAACTTGTGTGTGAGTGAGGATAAAGTGCACAGTTAAGGCTAGTGGTGGTCTGTGGGGCCATTCGTCATTCCTAAAACTCTTCTAGAGCCTTGGGTAGTGGGTTCAGGTGTTACAGATGGTGGTCACAACCCATGTGTGGTGGTGGTCGCAACATATATGAGTGATGGATGGTTGTGTCACATGTCTGAACACTTCCTCAATGCACTTGTATGAGAATGAACTATGTATGAGCCACGTGTAGTACTATGTGGATGACTGTTTTCTTTATCTTTAAGATAAGCCTCAACCCTAAAAGTATTCTAAGAATGTGGGAGATGCCATACCTAGGGTTTATCGCTTGTATGTATCTACAAAACCCTAATCGGCTAAGTATGTAGCCCTAATGTGAGTTATGAGATGTGTTTGCTTTATCTCTCTTGTTTATAAGCCCTAACCTTGTAGGTGATATGTATGTCATGGCTTGTATCTGCTATTGTGGTGATTGTATGATACAGTGTGGTGATTATGCACACTGATGGGGCATGATGTGATGAGACATGTGCAGGATTTAATGTGATAGGTCCTATGACCCGGTGATGGCTTGATGCCTATTGATAGATTATATCCTCAAGTGATGTGATTATGGATTGACATCCCATTGTGATATGTGACTATGGTGATTGCCTTGTGAATGGAAGAGCAATGAGTATCATGTGGTGATTGTGTGACAGGTTTACACTTTGTATGTTTTATATCTTATAAAGTTGCAACACACCCTTATTCTTATAGAGTTTATCTTAGTTTTATACATTGTAACTTGATTTATGTTAAAAGTCACCCAATTGGCTAACTAATCAAGTGAAACATAATCATGTAGTTTGCCATGTGCCATAGATCCATTCCAGTGTTAGCTTTATTTACTGGATTGGTGAAATGAGTTTACCTATGAGCACATATTTTTGAATATGTGGGGTGCAATTCGAGTATATCCTAAATTATAGGTTGTGTGAGATGGCCATGCGTGAGCTGATCTCCTAGTGATAGGGATGGCCATGCGTGAGCCATTCCTTCTTTTAAGAACGGCCATGTGTGAGCCTGTTCTTTTAACGCCATTACCTATACCAAGGTGGGCTAAGTGTTTATATTTGACCATATGTGAGCCGAACCTTCTATGACTATAAGTCACCTTTAGCAGTTGACTTTTATATCTATGCAAGTGTTCTCTTGTGTTGACCAAGAAGTGTTAGACAGGTCATGGATTCCGGATCTTCCATGGACCCTATATGGCACTAATTTTGACTTAGCAGTGGTCAGTTGGATTTGGGTGGTACGAATCAAATCCTCGGCGCATAATAAAATACATAACATGGCCGTATAGTGTATATGCTTAGGGTGACATAAATCTCACATTGGTTGAGCCTTTTCCTGATCTTTTTAATGATTTCTTGAATTATAAGACGGTAAGAGAAGTCAATTATTATACATGTTCTTCATATTCCTTTTTAGAATATAACTTAATCTACTACTCAGTTGTGGCTACCTAGTCTTGTTTAATCTGCTTTATCGGTTATATACACATCATTTAGCTGAATCTGCTAAACTTGCTAGTATGTTGTTTTGCCTACTTAATTATTTTGTGCTTTATAAGCGTTGGTGGAGAGTTATAACTCTAGTTGGGACATTTGGTCTCACCTCGTGGGTTTCCACATCATTTAGGTGACTATGCATGAAGAAGGTAGAGGTCGCGTAGTTGAGGAAGAGTAGCAGCAAGAGTAGTAGTTGATAAGGTTGGATGTGTTGCTAGCCTTTTGGTGTTAGAGTCCTATAGCCATCCTTGTAAACTCATGTCCTTGGGGTGTTTTTCTTTTGAACTATTTTGTGGTTATGTGATCTATGTGAGGTTTTGACTTGTGTGTCATGGTTGTATAGTTATGGAAGTTGTACTTGTGTATATATATATATATATATATATATATATATATATATATATATATATATATATATATATATATATATATATATATATATATATACAGTGGCGAAGCCAGAAATTTTAACCGGGGAGGGCACCATATAAAATAATGTTGAACTTCTACCAAATATAAACTCCTCACCAATAAGAAATTATCATCCACTATGTTGTACCAAGAATGTGTTAAGATATACAGAAGTCAAGAAATTTGTCAAATTAGAAAAGAAAACAAATAATAAATTTATCATAGATGCTATTTGTATCTAACACATAATGTCTCGCTTTATATATGTTTATAAATAATTGTAACCCTCCTTTTCTAATCGTCAGTTCAGATCCTAAGATGGCGATAAAATTAGTTTATGACTTCATATATAAAGAAATGTTACACAATTGTTAACATATAAGGATCAAATTCATAAATAACGCTTTTACCTTGTTCGTATATGAATACAAGATGGTATTGAGAGGACTTTTTCTTGGTAAATGCATATTGCGAGTCGCTCATGAGATGAGGTAAATGGAAAAAACAACCTGCAAGTAGAGATTAGTGCACTGAGCTCGTTATGTTCAAGAAGCATCTGCCTTTTTATTAAGGGTCAGAATTTACAGTTTCGAGATATTGTTCTGGGCATGATTTATTTAATCTTTGTCGTAAAAATGCGTAATTATTTTTCTAAAGAGTGAGTCATTGAGCCATATTTGGTTCGGGATAGAGATTATAAAATTTAGATTAAGGTTAGTTGATGGATCCATATTTGTTTATTTGGATTTGGTCTATTTTTTATTTGGCAACTCAATCACATTGTAAGCACTCATTAGATTGAGTTGACCTCGTAACTTGTTGTATATAAAATAAAATAAAACATATACTGGGATCTTAAAATCATGCTAAATGGAGAATTGACTTGGTCCGGAATAGAGGATTACAAAATCTGAAATGGACCTTATTAGCCCGATTTCTACAAACGAAACAAGACTAGATATGCATTGAGTTAGTCGGACGTGGAACAAAAAGACAGAACCCGGTCCAGATATAATTTCAAACCAAACAAAAGTTGAGATAGATGCAAGACTAGGATTATACATAACCATTAAATTTGATGCCTTTGTTTATTATTCTAACTAGATCTAATATATATTTGGTTAGAACTTAAAAATAATTGGAAGGACGGTACATTGACAATTGCGTACAGTAATATATATGGCAAACTACATAATCAGAACTTTATTTGCAAGAAACGGCATTGACTACTCGGACATCATGCTTTATTATACGCGGAGTTAAGTGGGTAGGGCACCACACGTAATAAAATTTTATGATCTGAACTTTCCTCGATTATCTATTAACCAATATGTATGTGGGTTTGGGGACGGGTAGGGCATGTGCCGTTACGTGGCTACGCCACTGTATATATATATATGTATATATATATATTTATTTATTTATTTATTTATTTATGTATATATATATGGAACCAATATCTTGTGTAATAGGTTGATGACATGAATGTTGATCTACACTAATGTAAGCACCACTTGACATGATATGTGTTGCATGTGGCAGGCATTGTGGACTCATTTGTAATAAGTTTTGGGTTATGGTGCTTTAATGAAATCATTTTTAATTTTTTGTGTTTTTGGGTGATCTGTTTGCCTAAGTGTTGTTTTCACTTTTAAAACTGATTAATCTTGTTTGTGGCACGTCAGGGAATCATACAAGCCTCCATTCTCTACCCTACTACACTTCCTTTTCTGATCCCTCATGCTCTTCCTGAATATCTTCTCTCTAACCCTTCCCCTCCATAGCCCAACAATGCATCTAATCTCACCTCTACATTATTCTCCTCTCTCTGCATCCTTCCCTCCCATCAACCCTTCTTGTTTTTCAAAAACCCCTCCCACATCTACCTAAATGTGTCCTAGTTAGTTCCTTGTGATGTTTGGTTTTCTTCCAAAAGGAGTTGGGTTTGTTTCCTGGTGAGTCTACCATCCTCTACTATTGGCACCTTAAACCCATGTTGACCCTGATTGATGCAAAGGTTGTTGGATGAACCAAAAAGAAAGTATAAAAAGAGTAATATTAGAGTGGTGAGTTCTTGATTTCCTCTATTTATGCTTTCTTATTTAATAAAGTATGCATCATGTTGAAGGTGACATAATTTTTTTGATCATTTTTTTATTATTTTGACAAGCATAATGCATTCTTGAAGTTATCTATCTACTGGATTATATGATTGTTCATTAGCCTCTTTCCACATGTTTGTTGATGACATATTTCCCATACCCATCCTAAATTCAACTTTTTTGGATTTTTCAAAACTCATATGTATTTTAGTATTGGGTTGTTGTTAATTCTATGTCATTTTTTCAACCTACAAAGTTTCCTTTTTTCTATTTAGATTGTAGAATTCAGGATGAAATATCACAATTTCTTTTGTAAAATTTTTGAATTTGTACTAGTTGTCCATTACTCCTATAATGTTTCTACCATGGTAGGTTAGATATCTCTTCTATGGTGTCATTGTTTCTGTAAATGATCTTTTGAGTTGTATTTCCATGATGCAACTTAGAATTTCCATAACTAGTCTTACACATATCCAAGAATCCATTCATTAGAGGTACTCTAGAAACCCATTTTATGTATAAGATCTTAGTGATTCATGAAGAACTTAATTGGGTCTTTTTATTGTGTTATTTTATCTATCATTCACATTTAGATGCTTCATAATGGAAGTGTTTCTGTAATATTGGAATTACCATCTACTACATTTATGGATGTTCCTTACATTTTTAGGTATTTTGGTGGCTATTCTATGGATGGAGGAGGGAGAGATGACTTCTAGGACCCCCACACACTTGGAGGAGCCATTGAAGGTAAGTCTACCCTACCCCCAGTCTCCAAGGAGCAATGAAGTAAAGGACTCCACAATTCAAGAAAAAAATCATTTAAGTGCAGCAATACCCCCAAATTGATTTATATATAGCAAGAGAAGCATAAAAAAGATAAAGTAAGTGCGAAAAATACCTCACAATCAAAAATCCATCTTGAAATCCATAAACCTCCACTAAGAATCCAATTTCATCTCATCCAGGACCTAGAAAATCCGTTCTGGACAAAAAATGACCATGCTAAAATAGACCTTTTTACCATTTCTCTATCCACTTAAACAATTTCACAAATAATTCATTTTTCATCCAGAATAGTCATTTCAACCAGAATGGTTGTACCACTTATCAGTTAAAACGTATGTTCTATTTGTAACACTTGTTCTGCTCACAATGGTCATGCTAAAGCTGAAAAATCAGTTGTTCTGCCTTGAAATGGTCATTCCACCTAGCCCAACCATCCAATCCCCTAGGCCATCATGGATGTTATGCTCCCAGAACAATCATTCTACCCCAAAAACCCTACTATTGACTACATTATTTTTCTTAAAGTACCCCCACTTAACACTAGCCACCCGAGCTACCTATATGTATGTTAGTGGTGGATAAAAGGCAAATCCTACCACCTCCTAGCATCTATGGCCGACACCTATAACCTACCTACCCCTTTCCACTTCCATTTTCATCATTTTCCACCTCAAAATCCTATTTTCTTGGGTTTTAGCCACTCCATTTCCTTTCCATGCATTTGGACCTTATAGGAGGGGGCACATCTTTATTTCTATTGGTGTCTTTCTCTACAATGAGCTCCACAACTTCTCCTATTTTTTTCTTCTCCATTTCTATATTTTCCATTTTCTACAGTAGCTCAGTCCCCATTGGTGAGTTGTTTTAGGGGAATAGATGTGACTTTGATACCATGTTGGGATTTTTTTAAGTTCTATAATTTAATTTGAAAATGTTATCCTCATTATTATATATAATTTCCTATCTCTTCCTATGTTGATTGATTCTTGAAACAAACTAAGAAGTGAAGAATTTTGTATATGTGGCTAGTCGGGTAAAAGCTCCTAAGTCCAACTAAGTGAGTCTTAGCTAGCTATCCCTCTTCCTAAATACACATATATTCTTCTATCCTTATTTGTGAGATCTAAGTATCTAGTAATGCCTCATTTATTGTACTTAGCAAAGAGCAAGTCTAAAGGCTGGATGGAGGGTAAAAGGAGGTGAAGTACCCTTTCCCTACACTCCATGCCACCCTTTTCCACTATGTACATTAGGAGAATATTTCCTAGAAACCTATACTAGTGTGATCTTGATTGAATTTTACTATACCCTAGTGAACTAAACCCCGTAAGGTTGGATAGGGGATAATTGAGACTAGTTACTCTATGTACACCATATATAACCCATGGTCAAATGGGAGTATCAGATAATTCTTCATCATTCCACCTTGTTGTTTGATTTGATACCATGTTTTGATTGAATGTGTTGAATGATATGACATTGGCTAGGTTGAAAGTCACATTTACCCCCCACACAACCCACTTCACATAATTAGTTGCTTAATACCCTAATTGCCATTTTTGTTATCTAGTGTAAACTCCTTGCTTATTTACTTAACGAATTGCCTTTTTTTGGTTAATAAATCTTTGCTAGAGCAGTTAGTGTTTATTATTAGTTATTTGTGTTAGCTTTCATTACTGTGTTGCTAGCTTAGCCCTCTAATTTCCACAGGGTAATTGTTATCTAAGTATAATTATTTGTTTTCTACTGCCTTGATTACTTCATTACTCTATTGATCGATAATTAGGATTTTTTTTATTGGTGTGGTGTTTATTGCTATTCGAGTTTTGTATAATTGATCTTCTTTCTTAGTTAGATGGCACTTATTGTGTAGGGTTAACTTAGGTTTGATTCTTTCTCTTTTTCATTGCTTGTCACTTATTATAATTCAAACTCCAAATTCAAACCCTAAAAATCCTACACTCTACAATAGGAACCTAGTAAAACAGACCTAGCTCTAGTGTCCCCATTTCTCTATGTGAATCTACCCCTAACTTGCATGATTTATACTTTAACCCAAACCTATACAAGGGCAATTATTTTGTGTATTTGAGCATGTTGCTTAGGTATACAAATTCTTTTAGCCACTTGTACGTCTCACCTCAAGGCGTGCATCATGTATGGAATCATATTTAACGTTGAACTCTGTGTTTTGTGCAAAAGCTATTTGTTTCCATGAATTTAATGATGTTAGTTGTATTGATAGATGCATAAACAACATTGATATTGTAATTTTGAACATAAGTTCTACCATGAACTTAGACATACATATGATTGGTCATTTAATAAAAATAAAATATAGAATTACTATATTCTTATAATTATATTTTTGACTTAATTGGTATAAGATGTACAAGTATTGTTAATAAATTATAGACAAAGTTGCAGTACTATGTTACATCATAATCACAATTAGTGAATGATCCTCTTTTCTCAAGTTTATTCTTTATATCGTTCGTCTATACTTTAGTGTATAGCTTAAAATTTTGTATCACGTCATATGATTTTTTTTCATTTAGTTTTCAATGCAAATTATTTGCTATTATTTAAGGTTGTTATAGAAATAAGAAATATATTTATTCAAGATAAGATTTGAATGTATGTATCCAATCCTAAGTTTGATTTATCCAATGATATCTATTTCTCATGAAGATATGGATGTTTTCCTAGAAATTTTATAAAAAGATACACTAAAGTATGAGACGTTATGCCCTTGTAGAAGTTGTGAGAACATAAGTTATCAACATTTAGACGTCATCCGACATCATATATTGTACAATGGTTTCTTAGAGTAATACACACTATGGAAATATCATGGGGACAATTTGGGTAGATGCACACTAGGATATATGAGTAATGTTGATATTGACTATATATGCTCAATGATGTGATGGGTTATTTTGTAGAGGTTAATCAACCAGATGATCCAACTAGAAATCAACAACATGGTGATGAACCTATGAAAAACTTTGAAGAAATTATGCAAGGTGCTACGACTCCTCTATACCAAATTTTCATGTTTCTAATTTTTATGTTATAACTACTTCATGGAATATTGAATGTGTATTATAAAAAAGAGTAAGAATGGTTATTGTGATGTTTTGGACTTCTCTCATAAAACTCCCCTTCCATATTATTAACTTCAAAAAAATTGGCATGTGTATAAAAAGCCAATGAACAACATAAGTATAAAATGTAAGAAGATACATACTTTTTGTCATGACTATTTATTGCTTTATGATGACAATGAAAAATTAAATGATTGTTTAGAATGTAATAAGTCAAGATGGATTGAATAATCTAAAAGAAAAAGAAAATACCTACAAATAGTGTCTGCTATTTTCCTTTGATTTTGAGATTGATAAGGTTGTATATATGTAGCACTACTAGTCTTATGACATGTCACAAGAAATATCCACCTAGTATGAATGGGAAGATGAGTCATCCTAGAGAACTATGAAGCATGGAGACATTCTGATCAAAAGCACTAGATGTTTATTGATGAAGCATGTAATGTTGTATTAGAGATAGTAGTGATGGGTTTAACACTTTTAATCATTCAATTTTTCTTATGTACCATTTTCCTCGGATTTCTTTGGATCAATCTGTAGGGTTTTGGGTAAGGGCACAGTGGAAATACAACATCTTTTCCAAAAAAACTCTTGGCCAATGGATTTTTTGTACCCATAAAATGTCGATATACTAGAGATGTAGAAGGGATATGGAATATAACTCGGCACACACTATTTGTCCAACAACTAGATATGTCTTATGTTAGGTAGAACATGAATTTTTGGATCTAGATTCAAATTGGTTATTGTTTTTACTATCTTTTCATCCTAGAAACACCTTGTCTTCACCTTTAAGAAGTCGCTTGAACTCAAGACTCCACCATAGGCCTTGGCCTCTATGTTCACTGCACTAATGTAGGAAATCTTGGTGCACAACCTTGATCACCAATAGGAAATGGAATCAGAGTTGTGAATGTGTTGGCATAGCTTGGTTTTCTCCTCCTCTTCTTTCCATTTAATGTCTTTGGGGTGAGTTATTTTCCTCTCCAAGATGAAGAACTTTTATACAACTTCTATATCAATGTGTGTGCCTCTCTTTGGATGTCCACCTTTTAAAATAGGGGAACCATGGGCTAGGATTTCCTAAAAACCCAATCTCATTCCTAATTGCAACTCATAGTCAGAATCAAATTGAAACTCAAACATATTTTCATAGTCTGATGGTTTGTTAATGAAATTGCTGACTCACTAACCCAAATAGAAAACTAGACAATTTAGTCACCCAATTCATTTAGTCAGCAAGTCCGACTCTAGATTGAATTTATAAACTTGATTACAAATCAATCAAGTGTTTCCCATTGTAATTCAGCCTTGATTTAACCCAATCTCCTGATTAGACTATCCACTTGATGGATTGGTTACTTTCCCAATTGATGATCAGTCGTCTAATTGACACTTAACCAACAAGTTCATCCAAACCATCAAGTGGGCCAATTAGTTTCGCTAGTCACTTGATTGGGTGTAAATTAGCCTCTACATAATTTAGAACCATTTTAATCATATGTGTGATTGTGATTTTCAATTCCATTAGGAATTCTTATGTGTGTGACCATGTAGGTTTCATGTTACGTTGGAAGTGATGCTTAAAACATGACATGCAAAATTGGTATCTAGCAACACCATATTGATGCCCAAGTGATAGGAATAAGTTGAGAACAACTTTAACAAGTAAGTGACCAATGTTATCATGGCCATATAATCCCTTTGTCACATATTTCCATATTTAAGGTGAGACATGGAGTTGTCATCATATTATTATTCAATCTATGTTTCTTGAACTAGATTAGACTATTAAGATTCTATGAGATCAAATAATATATTGACTCATATGATCATAATGTGCATTTCATAGTATCACTTGCCAATTGTCTAGGATATCACTCCCATAGAGGGATTAATCTTGTTTGCATCACTCACAACAATACAAAAGTGTCACAATGCACCCAATCACTAAATGCATGGTATCTCTTATTTAAGATCTCATTGGGTAATGTTAAAGTACACCAACATGTGGTTGTCATAGTGACTTTATCTATAAGGACCAATCACCAATACCACATTGAGATATGACTATGAGTTTCATGGCATCGATTCCTTGTGTCATCTTCAAAGTGGGTCTTGAAAGGTTTTTGAGAAAGTGGCACAAAAAACAATAAAAGTTTAATTTCAATTTTATGATATATTTTGGATCCTTCATAGCTATAAAACTTCATTGAAAAAAATATACGGAAGGGATAAAGATTATATCTTCTTTCATCTAGTTGTCCAACAAATAGACATGTCTTTACTGATGAAGAAATCAACTTTTAGATCCAAATCTAAATCGAACACCAAGTAGTTTTTTTGCATAGTAGATCCTATAATAGATATTATAAGACTAGATGAGGAATATGGTGTGCCAAAGATTATCTTCAAAAATAGCCACCACCGTTTCCATGTCTTTGTATTGTCTACATGAATGATCTTGTACTCCACATTGCACTCTAAGAGATGGTGTGGAAGGAGCTTCCTTTCCATTGGCAACATGTTAGCGTTTCACAACCTCTCCTTTCCTTGTGCATAATGACAGTTGGTCAAAGGTGTTCCCAAAGGTTTATATATAACCCTCGACATCATGTACCTATATATAGGAAAGGAAGGGAAGCATGGTTTCTAATGAACTCTAGGAAACAAAAATACAAAAACCACTTTTCACTAGCTTACCATAAACACACAGTCATTTGGATGGCTTAGTCTAGTTGTGACTGGCCTGGGTGATTTTCTTTACAACATCCCACCTATGATTTCCACTCTACCAATTGGCCAGACTAGTCAACTACTTGGGTTGGTTTTGAATGCTCTGAACTATTCCATAGAACTAATCCAATCAGGTGATTGGACCTAGATCAGTTAGAAGATTGTCTTACCTAATCCAATTGGCTGACTCCACTAGCCAAAGCATTAGATGGATGATCCAGTCAATCGACCAGTCTGTCCAAATAGCTGACTAGGCTTCAAGTCATTACCTCAATGATTCAAATGACTACCTAAACCTTTTAGTAATCAATTAAACATATGCCAATTATTACACTCATCCATATGTATCCTGTGTGTGTGACCCTATAGGCCCAAAATTATATCAATAGTGATATCTATAATCACATGAGAATTCCATAGAAAATCATTGGTATCAAGAAAACTTCATTACCGCCTAAGTAATTAGATAAGTTAGAGAATAACTTCAACATATAAAGTGACCAATGTTATTATGACCGTATAATCCCTTTGTCACAGATATCTAGATTGAAACTAAAGGCATGCAATTGTCATCTTTTTATCATTCAGTATGTGTTCCTTGTACTAGAGTAGGCTGTTTGAGATATTGTGAGCTCAATATCATATATTAACTCACTCGAGCATGACAATGCATTTCATCATCTCACTTGTCAAGTGGTCAGTATATCACTCCAAATGAGGGAAAATTTCATCTACATATTACAATAATTTACAAGTGTTACATAGCACCCAAATACCACTTTATACAAACCCTTATTTTGAGTCATGTTGAGCTACTATCAAAGTACACATAACAATATGAGATGATATAGTAACTTTAGGTCTAAGGATCATAGTCACCACAATCACATTAAGATATGACATTTACATGTCATGACATGACTTCCATGTGTCATTTTTAGTGTGGGTGTACCCAATACAACACATTATCTAAAAAGTACCCATATATCTAAGTTGATATTCAATATCATAACTAAAGAGACATATTAACCACTCATCATTCATGCTATTCTTGTGTATTATTGTTGTCCTATAGTATCTACAATAATAACTGACTAGGGATATAAAAAGAACAAGTGATGTAAGTATACATATGATCTCATGAACATGTCTTCAACCCAAACCAAATGTCATCTAGTCAAAACATTCTTAGGAACATTAGATCTATTCATTATCTTAAAGTTGAAACAAATATAATAGTGGAATTGACTTTTATTAATTATCAAAGGATATAAAAAGTATCCATGTTAGAATCATCACATATAAATGACAATCCCCCACTTGAAATATATCCATTCACTTGTAGATCTAATTCCAAGGTATCTAAAGCTTCTTCTATGGAAGTTCATTTGTCAAGGGATCAACAACATTACTTTAAGTTGGTACGCTATAAATTTTGACATCTCCTTGCTGAATGATCCCTAATATGTTATGATAAAGTCTGAGAGTATTTTCTTGGAAAGTTGATGTGATCTAGGTTCATTATCTTATGCAATGGCTCTATTGTTATTGTAACATCCCTGAATTGGGTTGTGCTTAAACCTATATGTTTTTCTTAATGAAGTTGATTATATGCTCTCTCTTATCTCTCTAAAATTAATTAAGGCTCAAGAGGAACTTATATTTCAATTTTAGTCCCTTTTAAATAATGTTGAAACAATGTTTTGTTAGTTTTGGACTAAAGTGCAAATTACTCAAGTTGAGGGGTTAAATTGCAAATTGTGCATGATAATATGTTCCTCATGTGTTGAAGCATAATGGGAATGAGTATGATGCATTAGTATGGCTTCTACAAGACCGAATAACAAGAAAGAGCATGTTGAGCAATGTTTGTGCATTAAAAACCTAGTTTTGGTATAATATGCAATTTACCCAAAACCTAGGGTTCAATATGCAAATTACCACTTCAAAATACTCCTTAACGTTTCTTGGTATCAAAACCTAGTTTTGGTATAATATGCAATTTACCCAAAACCTAGGGTTCAATATGCAAATTACCACTTCAAAATACTCCTTAATGTTTCTTGGTATCAAGTAGAGCAAAGAAAATGAGAGGGGCATCTCATTTAATTACTTTGGAGGAGAGAGAATCTTGATATTAAAATAATCAAGATTTAAGCATAACTGAAACCCTGATTCAATTTAATACAAAAAAATAAATATATTAATTGAAATGCCTTTCAAACAAAAATTGAAATGGTTGAATTCAGATATGTGTGGACGTCCTTTTGCTTTGCAAGGTCCACAAAATATCTCAAGGAGGTGAAAAACCCACTCACATTATTATAATAAAAAGAAATATCCACTCACTTATGGATATTACTATTAAATGGATTAAGGTGCTTAATTTGCTTTTCTTTAAATTGTGGATAATTGAGAATAATAAGAGGCAAAGAGGATAGCCTCATCCCTAAGGAAGAGAAGGGGGCAAGTGGTAAGGATATGGGGGAGATAATTCCTACTTTCTCTCTCCTAATTGAATTTTTAATAAAAATTGCATATAAGCTCATTTATCCATAGAGTAAAGGGGGAATTTCGAATTCACTTCCACCCTTTGCTTGCAAAACGACCTTGGGAACTTGGGAGCAAGAGGAGAATGAGCCCCAACCTGTTGGTAAGCTTCTTGACCTTCTTTCACGTTGAATTCATGGTGGAAATCACAAAACAATGCTTGATTTCTTCTTTTCTTCACTCCATCTTCAACCCTAGCCAATCGTTTCACCCAAAATCTTGAGGACGAGCCTAGGGGGAGTTGCAAAAGCTTCATCCACCATTGTTGACGTGAAGCTCCAAGCTTTGAAGCTCAATTGGAGGTAGTTTTATAACTTGAACCCTTAATATTGCTATTGCATTCAATTCCTTATCAATTGTTGATCCTTTCTTCATTCTTGAAATTTTATTTGATTGATTGATGCAATCACCATGTAAATCATAGAAAGCTTCGTGGGTTTATAGCTTGATGATGATGACATCATCATAAGCACACACCTCCACAAATATCTATTGCAAACGGTTTCAAGATGGGGTCCAAACGGGTTCACCAAAACGTTTGGTGGTTTGAGTTCCAAACCGTTTGGAGTGGTTGACCGAATGGAGAGGGTTGACCATTTGAGGGGGGTTGCTGATGTGTTGAATAATGATCTAAAAGATTTAATTTATGACTTTCTAAAGGTTCCATGATTGGATGATCTACCAATTACAAACCCTAATCGGGTTGAGTGTTGAATCCTTAAGTGAATTGAATCGATTTTGGGTTGACTAGCCCAAACGGTCTCAAGACTGTTTGGAGGTCACCCAAATGGTCTCAAGACCATTTGGAGGTCAACCAAGACCGTTTGGAAGTTTGTAGTGAAGTATGATTGGATGGTTGAAGATCCAATGATATTAAATTGAAATACAATCAATAGCACAATTGATGATTGATTCAATGATGCAAACCCTAATTGAATTTTATAGATTTCAATGGTGGATTGATTCAAACGGTATCAAGATCGTTTGGAGGTCATGAAAATGACCTCAATACCATTTGAGGTCAGTTCATGACATAGCTAAGTGGTTATTCAATGATTGCAATTGAATTAGTTCCACAATGTCAACCATTGATGGTTCCTCGATTTCAAAACCCTAAGTGATGGTTTCTTGATTATAAGCCCTAGTTCAATTGGGTTCAAAACCTTAATTGAAGGTCCAATTGAAGGGTGATTAAATGGATCAATTGAAGAATAAATCAGTGATCCAATTAATAGATGGTTCAATGATTGAAACCCTAAATTGACTAAGTGTTGGAAGACCCTTTTGGTCCATTCGGTTTTGAGAGAGTTTGGACTCAAGACTGTTTGGGATCAAACCGTCTCAAGAACGATTGGGTCCAAATGGTCTCAAACCGTTTGGAGACCCAAATTCATTCGGTTTCAAATGTGTTGTCTAAATGGTTTCAAGCACTAACCTTGTTAAACGGTTTCAAACTGTTTGAACTTAATTGATCAAGACCGTTTGAGGTCTAAGTGACCAAGACCGTTTGGGGTCTAAGTGACCAAGACTTTTTGAGGTTCAAATTGGTTAAACCATTTGGACACCTAATATGATTAAAGGTCAGTTAGCTATTGGATTGATAATGATGTAGTATAATGGTGATCATAATGATTAACCCTAAACTGTGTGTACTTAAATGAAGAGCTGACCTAGATCAATCTTGGAATACTTAACATCCTAGATAGGATGAGAGAGATAGAGAGGAATTCTTATATAATTAAGCCATAATTCTCTCATTATGAATAAATATGTAATCAGGGTTTGATCCATAATAATGAGATCATGAAACCCTCATTGTAAAGATTAATGAGCATTGGCCTTAATTTAGGGCAAAGCTATGTGAAACCTTAAATTAGGGAAAAGCTATGCGAAACCCTAAATTAGGGCAAAGCTAGGTGAAACCCTAATTGAGGGAGATATCAAGTGAAATCCTAATTTTAGGTAATACTAAGTGAAACCCTGATATAGAAGGATGTTATGTGAAACTCTAATGTAGAGTGATATTAGGTAAAATCCATATGAATGGGAGATGCTATGTGAATCTCAATTTATAAATATGGAAAATCCTATTCCTAATAATGGAATAGTGATTAATGTATTGACAAATGTAACACCTAGAGAGGTTGATAATGGATGTAAATTCTAAATAAGTGACTTATCTTTATCAATAGTCCCTAACTCAAGGATGAGTCCATATCTTTGGCAATGGTTTTAAATTCTAAATAAGTGACTTATGACCAATACATTACATGATAAAGGTGATGAACTGGTGCATAAAGTATTAGGATGAGGAATACCCTAATATAAGCTAAATGGATGAACTCAAGCAAGATAAAGGTGATGAGGGAAGTGATACATCAAGATATGATAGATATCACATCCAACACCTCAAGACTGATATACCTTGATGTGTTTTAAATCCAATATATTTGGATGAGTGACACTGAAGTGTGTCATGTCAATTGTTACATTGAGATGTAATGCACTTGATGATTGTAGGCTAACATGCCTTATGAAAAGGTTAATCCAAACCAATAAACTATGATGCAATTATATTCTGGTAAAGATGAGAGAGAAACTTATACTTTGTGTTGATAATTCATTTAAAGATGAATGATGAGAATAAATAAGTATGATTGAATATTTATGTTATCCATATTGATTCCTAGCTGTGTAAAGCAATGGAATAGGACTTGATCATTAATAATATGATCTTGAGAACCTATATGGTTATTTATGGAAAACCCTAATCCAAGGTGATGTTATGTAATGTTACAGTAAACACTAAATTGGGTAATAGGATATAATAAACCCTAATACAGGGTAATGGTATGTGAAACCCTAATATAGGGTGATGCTATGTGAAGTCCTAACATAGAGTAATCCCATATGAAGTTCAAGTACATATTGATGAGTTATGAATGTAATAAGAAAACCCTTGTATTGCATGGTACTGATATATAATTGTTATCATGAGTACTAATCATGCAGGTATGTTGAGATGATGAGCATAGCCAGGTATGGGCTATGATTCTCTATATATTGAAAATGATTTATGGGCTTCATAAGCCATAATATGACTTGTTGCTTATTAAGGGGTAATAAGAGGTGATATGAGCTTTGCGAACTATGTGGAATACTTTGTGTAGTAAGAATCACAATGTCCTAGGTCAGTTGACCTGAAGGCATTAAGTTACCTAATAAGTGGTAACAAGTATTCTATGATGATTTAAGGGTTTGAATACCCATATTCTATAATCGTGATAATGGACTTGTTAAGAGATAGAAATGTACTCGATGAAATGAGGGATTAAGATCCCAATACTTTATTAAAAGAATATGGATACATGCCATGACTCCACAAAGACAATGCGAGACATTAGCTATGTGATCTAAGCTTGAAGAGAGTATGTGTTGTTGTTATAACTCTATAGTGAATAAATGTTATACATGTTTTTCATATTCCTTAATAAATATGTGACATGCTGCTCTATCAAGTTTTAGCTATACTACTTTAGATAAGAATAATGTTCTAATATGTTAAACAATTATGATTCCTCTGTCCAGGTTTATCCTATTAAACTGCAACAATAATGTATCTGGCGGAGAGTTATATCTCTCGCTGGGACAATTTACAATTGTCTCACCCCCGTGGGAATCATATTTTTAGGTGGACGCGGACGAGGAGGCAGGAATCCTTCAGTAAGAGAAGGACAGCAACAGCAGCAGTAGGAACAACAGTGAATTCTCAGGTGGAGACACTGGATGATATATCTTGTATAGATGTACATAGAGTCTTATGTGTCGTCTCTGTACTCACAGGTCCTTGGAGTAGTAGTTAATGCTTTCAAGATTTTGGCTTAGTGCCTTTATATTTCATAATGCCTATGTTTAGTTTAACAGAGTAGTTGATGCATGTAATCCTCAGAAAAAGATGATACAGGACATGTACTTGTGAACCAGTATGAAATTTAGTTACTCTGGTTCTTTATGAAAGAGTTTTCATATGAGTGTACCTCTTTGTAAAATGGTTTTAATTTTTAGTGATTTTTGGTAATCCGCTTCTTAGTGATTGCTTCCTCTTAGTTAATAATGTTTTATGTGAATGATGCGTCACAATTTAGTGGTATCAGAGCGCTAGGTTCGTTGAGTCTATAGAGACATAGGACTAAGATGTTGAGTCTGTTCTAGTGTCTTCCAGTTATATGATAGTGACTTCTGCTCATATAGGAGGAGAAGAAAAACTTGAAGATGTCTGGAACACACAAAGAACACGCTGCTGATAGCAGTGTTGCTGCACCAAGAGGAGGTGCAGGAGACCAGAATAGTGAAGGGTTTGTACCTGAACAGCCCCAGATTGATCCAGCTGTGATAGAAAACCCAGCCCTCCATGCTCTATTTGAAAAATTCCTGACAACCATGACATACATGGAAGACAGGATGCCACCACCTGCACCTAGGACACCAGTCCACCATGAGGGATATGGAGCTGGTAAGACTTTTGAGAGGCTCCGTTGGGTTGGAGCCATAGATTATGCTGGTACATCCGATCCAGCATATGCTGATTTGTGGCTGATAGAGCTGGAGAAGGCTTTCAGGATCCTTGATATCCCTGAAGCAGAGAAGGTAAGACATGCAGTGTACCTCCTAAAAGGGAGTGCTGGTCACTAGTGGATGATAGAAGAAAATAAGAGACCAGGTGAAGAAATTGGATGGGAGGTATTCTGACGAGAATTTGTTAGTAGGTACTTCCCTAAGACGTATCTAGACGAGAATATCTCTCAATATGAGAGGATCAGACAAGGATAGATGAACGTTAGTGAGTATGAAGCTAAGTTCATGGAGTTGTTGCAGTTTTGTCCACAAATGGCAGTTAATGATGAGGAAAGAATTCAGCATTTTGAGAAGGGGTTGAACGCTGAACTAACCACTCTTGTGTTTGCGTTAGAGAATAGGGAGAGGTTTGCCACCTTTGTGGAGTCAGTAAGGAGGATAGAAAGTCCTAAAATTGAGAAACGACAAACCAGTGGCAAGAAGGTGTACACTTAGTCTCAAGGACAAAGATCTGAAAGTTTTAAGAAGCCGAGATTTTCTCCATCGGCAACACCATCGGGATTTCATACCCAGACACAATGGACATCAAGTAGGGGTAGGGATCGTAGTAGTTCTCCAAGTAGATCCCCCGACATAGCATCAACATTGGTGACTGGATCTCACAGACACTATTTTGCACCTAGGATTTGTTACCAATGTAGACAACCGGGACATCTAGCAAAGGATTGTCCAGACGGGAATTTGATGATGACTCAACCCCAGGGACAGAGTCAGCAAGGCTCACAAAGGAGGCAGTTTTCTAGTAACAATAGAGGACGTGGACAGACGTCCCAGACAGGTCAGATGAAATAGTTTCATTTTGATATTTCATTTCATGAGTCTATGTATTAAAAATAAGAAAGTAGTTGTTTTGAGCTTCCTCTGACTAGTCCTATAAGGACACAAGGAAGATGAGAACTTACATTTTACTCAGTATTCTTTAAAATGCTTTATAATCTCTCTTATCCATATGATAAAAGATGAGATATAGAAGTGATGCTGGAAGGAAAAAAAATTCAAGAATGAAAGATCATGTGTGTATAATGATATGAAAAGTGAGGAATATGATAGCAAATAAAGTGCATACTACCTAATCTCAATACTTGTATACCCTGGCCAGGTATATGATTAATTGAGATAAGGAAAGTAAGAAACTCTTAGACTGTTATCTTTCTGATTACTCTGATCAAGTAGTCATTCTGAAACAATCTAGTGAGTATAATGAAACTAATGAGGAAGAGCTAAGTGAACATTCCCAACCAATGAGGAAAAGCTAAGTGAACATTCCTAATTAATGAGGAAGTGCTAAGTGAACTTTCCCAATTACATACGAATTGCTCAGTGAACTTTCCCAATTATATAGGAATTGCTTAGTGAACTTTCCCAATTACATAGGAATTGCTTAGTGAACTTTCCCAATTACATAGGAATTGCTCAGTGAACTTCCCCAATTAAATAGGAATTGCTCAGTGAACTTTCCCAATTACATAGGAATTGCTCAGTAAACTTTCCCAATTACATAGGAATTTCTCAGTGAACTATCCCAATTACATAGGAATCACTCAGTGAACTTTCCCAATTACATAGAAATTTCTCAGTGAACTTTCCCAATTAAATAGGAATTGCTCAGTGAACTTTCCCAATTACATAGGAATTGCTCAGTGAATTTCCCAATTAAATAGGAATTGCTAAGTGAACTTTCCCGATTGCATAGGAATTGCTCAGTGAACTTTCCCAATTAAATAGGAATTGCTTAGTGAACTTTCCCAATTACATAGGAATTTCTCAATGAACTTTCTCAATTAAATAGGAATTGCTCAGTGAACTTTCCCAATTACATAGGAATTGCTCAGTGAACTTTCCCAATTACATAGGAATTGCTTAGTGAACTTTCCCAATTAAATAGGAATTGCTCAGTGAACTTTCCCAATTACATAGGAATTTCTCAGTGAACTTTCCCAATTAAATAGGAATTGCTCAGTGAACTTTCCCAATTACATAGGAATTTCTCAGTGAACTTTCCCAATTAAATAGGAATTGCTCTGTGAACTTTCCCAATTAAATAGGAATTGCTCAGTGAACTTTCCCAATTAAATAGAGATTGCTCAGTGAACTCTCCCAATTAAATAGGAAGTGCTAAGTGAACTTTCCCAATTAAATAGGAATTGCTAAAAGTGAACTTTCCCAATTACATAGGAGCTACTGAGTGAATTTCCCCAATTACATAGGGATTGCTAAGTGAACTTTTCCAACCACATAGGGTTTGCTAATTGAACTTTCCCAAACAAATAAAGGATTGTTGAGTGGATTACCTCTATTAAATATATATGCTTTTCCTTTGATAAACAATCTTGGGTGATGATAGGAGTATGTTACTTTGTGTTTCTTCCTTTCAATTAACATGGCAATCAAGTAAGTATTATGACATTTGATGTACATGGATTAGAAATAATCTGTTGATGGATACTTAGAAAAGTATCAGCTTGCTTTGGACTTTGGTTCCAGGATAATGATATATGGAACAAGCAATGTCCTAAAATAAAAGAAATATTTTGTGCATGTGTACCCTTGGTGGTAACAACAGGGAATCGAATATGATAAGAATGAGATGTGTTCTCAATACATATGATGAATACCAAAGTAAGGTATTTATGCTGGTTACCTATATTGGTCAACTATGAAATCAATCTAGTTATAAAATAATAATATGAACATCATATGTTAGGGGTTTATGCTCTGCATAAATATAAACATTGATAAGGATGAACTAATGGAAGGAACAAGTGTAATCATGGTGGAAGAGTTTATCAAGTTGAAAATATTCTCTTAGAATAATCCTATGTGGAATAACTTTGTGTGGACTAAAGATCTATAGTATCTCCATGATATTCAGATGATAATTAGAGACTTGATGACATGAGTAAC
The DNA here is from genome assembly GCA_963693085.1 of Alisma plantago-aquatica. Taxonomy (NCBI): domain Eukaryota; kingdom Viridiplantae; phylum Streptophyta; class Magnoliopsida; order Alismatales; family Alismataceae; genus Alisma; species Alisma plantago-aquatica. The sequence continues at coordinate 149,784,485 of OY856414.1, read as the reverse complement.
AACTATCTTTTGTTATCTAGGATTTCGGGGACGAAATCCTTGTTAGGGGTTTATAATTTGTAACATCCCTGACTTGGGTTGTGCTTAAACCTAGATGTTTAGCTTAATGAAGTTGATTATATGCTCTCTCTTATCTCTCTAAAAGTAATTAAGGCTCAATAGGAACTTATATTTCAAATTTAGTCCCTTTTAAATAATGTTGAAATAATGTCTTGTTAGTTTTGGACTAAAGTGCAAATTACTCAAGTTGAGGGGTTAAATTGCAAATTGTGCATGATAATATGTTCCTCATGTGTTGAAACATCATGGGAATGAGTATGATGCAGTAGTATATCTTCTACAAGCCCGAATAACAAGAAAGAGCCTATTGAGCAATGTTTGTGCATTAAAAAACTAGTTTTGGTGTAACATGCAATTTACCCAAAACCTAGGGTTCAATATGCAAATTACAACTTCAAAATAGTCCTTAATGTTTCTTGGTATTATGTAGAGCAAAGAAAATGAGAGGGGCATCTCATTTGAATTACTTTGGAGGAGAGAGAATCTTGATATTAAAATAATCAAGATTTATGCATAATTGAAATCCTGATTCAATTTAAAGCAAAAAAATAAATATATTAATTGAAATGCCTTTCAACCAAAAATTGAAATGGTTTAATTCGGATATGTTTGGACGTCCTTGTGCTTTTCAAGGGACACGAAATATCTCAAGGAGGTGAAAAACCCACTCACATTATTATAAGAAAAAGAAATATCCACTCACTTATGGATATTACTATTAAATGGATTAAGGTGCTTAATTTTCTTTTCTTTAAATTGTGGATAATTGAGAATAATAAGAGGAAAAGAGGATAGCCTCGTCCCTAAGGAAGAGAAGGGGGAAAGTGGTAAAGATATGGGGGATATAATTCCTACTTTCTCTCTCCTAATTGAATTTTTAATAAAAATTGCATATAAGCTCATTTATCCATAGAGTAAAGGGGGAATTTCGAATTCACTTCCACCCTTTTCTTGCAAAATGACCTAGGGAGATTGGGATCAAGAGGATAATGGGCCCCAACCTGTTGGTAAGCTTCTTGACCTTCTTTCACCTTGAATTCATGGTGGTAATCACAAAATAATGTTTGATTTCTTTTTTTCTTCACTCCATCTTCAACACTAGCCATTCTTTTCACCCAAAAGCTTGAGGACGAGCTGAGGGGGAGTTGAAAAAGCATCATCCACCATTGTTGATGTGAATCTCCAAGCTTTGAAGCTCAATTGGAGGCGGGTTTTATAACTTGAACCCTTAATATTGTTATTGCATTCAATTCCTTATCAATTATTGATCCTTTCTTCATTCTCAAAATTTTATTTGATTGATTGATGCAATCACCATGGAAATCACAGAAAGCTTCGTGGGTTTATAGCTTGATGATGATGACATCATCATAAGCACACACCTCCAAAAATATCTATTGCAAACGGTTTTAACATTGGGTCCAAATGGGTTCACCAAACCGCTTGGTGACCAAATGGTTTGCAAACTGTTTGGTGGTTTGAGTTCCAAACCATTTGGAGTGGTTGACCAAATGGAGAGGGTTGACCATTTGAGGTGGGTTGTTGATGTGTTGAATAATGATCTAATTGATTTAATTGATGAGTTTCTACAGGTTCCATGATTGGATGATCTACCAATTACAAACCCTAATCGGGTTGAGTGTTGAATCCTTAAGTGAATTGAATCGATTTTGGGTTGACTAGCCCAAACGGTCTCAAGACAGTTTGGAGGTCACCCAAATGGTCTCAAGACAGTTTGGAGGTCAACCAGGACCATTTGGAAGTTTGTAGTGAAGTATGATTGGATGGTTTAAGATCCAATGATATTACATTGAAATACAATCAATAGCTCAATTGATGATTGATTCAATGATGCAAACCCTAATTGAATTTTATAGATTTCAATGGTGGATTGAGTCAAACGGTCTCAAGAACGTTTGGAGGTCATCCAAACGACCTCAATACCGTTTGAGGTCAGGTCATGACATAGCTAAGTGGTTATTCAATTATTGCAATCGAATTAGTTCAACAATGTCAACCATTGATGGTTCCTCAATTTCAAAACCCTAAGTGATGGTTTCTTGATTATAAACCCTAGTTCAATTAGGTTCAAAACCTTAATTGAAGGTCCAATTGAAGGGTGATTCAATGGTTCAATTGAAGAATAAATTAGTGATCCAATTAATAGATGGTTCAATGATTGAAACCCTAAATTGACTAAGTGTTGGAAGACCCTTTTGGTCCATTCAATTTTGAGAGAGTTTGGACCAAATGGTCTTAAGACCGTTTGAGTCCAAACGGTCTCAAACCGTTTGGAGACCCAAATTCATTCGGTTTCAAATGTGTTGTCTAAACGGTTTCAGGCACTAACCTTGTTAAATGGTTTCAAACCGTTTGAACTTAATTGATCAAGACCATTTGAGGTCTAAGTGGCCAAGACTGTTTGGAGTCTAAATGGCCAAGACTCTTTGAGGTTCAAATTGGTTAAACCATTTGGACACCTAATATGATTAAAGGTCAGTTAGCTATTGGATTGATAATGATGTAGTCTAATGGTGATCATAATGATGACCCTAAACTGTGTGTACTTAAATGAAGATCTGACCTAGTTCAATCTTGGAATACTTAACATCCTAGAGAGGATGAGAGAGAGAGAGGAATGCTTATATAATTAAGTCCTAATTCTCTCATAATGAATAAATATGTAATCAGGGTTTGATCCATAATAATGAGATCATGAAACCCTCATTGTAAAGATTAATGAGCCTTGGCCTTAATTTAGGGCAAAGCTATGTGAAACCTTAAATTAGGGCAAAGCTATGTGAAACCCTAAATTAGGGCAAAGCTAGGTGAAACCCTAATTGAGGGAGATATCAAGTGAAATCCTTAATTCAGGTAATACTAAGTGAAACCCAGATATAGAAGGATGTTATGTGAAACTCTAATGAAGAGTGATATTAGGTGAAATACATATGAATGGGAGATATTATGTGAATCTCAATTAATAAATATGGAAAATCCTATTCCTAATAATGGAATAGTGATTAATGTATTGAAAAATGTAACACCTAGAGTGGTTGATAATGGATATCCTTATGTCAATAGTCCCTAACTCAAGGATGAGTCCATATCTTTGGCAATGGTTGTAAATTCTAAATAAGTGACTTATGACCAATACATTACATGATAAATGTGATGAACTGGTGCATAAAGTATTAGGATGAGGAATACTCTAATACAAGCTAAGTGGATGAACTCAAGCAAGATAAAGGTGATGAGGGAAGTGATACATCAAGATATGATAGATATCACATCCAACACCTCAAGACTAATATACCTTGATGTGTTTTAAATCCAATATTTGGATGAGATGTAATGCACTTGATGAGTGTAGGCTAACATGCCTTATGAAAAGGTTAATCCAAACCAATAAACTATGATGCAATTATATTCTGGTAAATATGAGAGAGAAACTTATACTTTGTGTTGATAATTCATTTAAAGATGAATGATGAGAATAAATAAGTATGATTGAATACTTATGTTATCCATATTGATTCCTAGTTGTGTAAAGCAATGGAATAGGACTTGATCATTAATAATATGATCTTGAGAACCTATATGGTTATTTATGGAAAACCCTAATCCTGGGTGATGTTATGTAATGTTATAGTAAACCCTAAATTGGGTAATATGATATAATAAAACCAAATACAGGGTAATGCTATGTGAAACCCTAATACAGGGTTATGCTATGTGAAGTCCTAACACAGAGTAATCACATTTGAAGTTCAAGTACAGATTGATGAGTTATGAATGTAATAAGAAAACCCTTGTCTTGCATGGTACTAATATATAATTGTTATCATGAGTACTAATCATGCAGGTATGTTGAGATGATGAGCATAGCCAGGTATGGGCTATGATTCTCTGTATATTGAAAATGTTTTATGAGCTTCATAAGCCATGATATGCCTTGTTGCTTATTAAGGGGTAATAAGAGGTGATATGATCTTTGTGAACTATGTGGAATACTTTGTGTAGTAAGAATCATAATGTCCTAGGTCAGTTGACATGAAGGCATTAAGTTACCTAATAAGTGGTAATAAGTATTCTATGATGAGTTAAGGGTTTGAATACCCATATTCTATAATCGTGATAATGGACTTGTTAAGAGATAGAAATGTACTTGATGAGATGAGGGATTAAGATCCCAATACTTTATTAAAAGAATATGGCTACAGGCCATGACTCCACAAAGACAATGCCAGGCATTAGCTATGTGATCTAAGCCTGAAGAGAGTATGTGATGTAGTTATAACTCTATAGTGAATAAATGTTATACATGTTTTTCATATTTCTTAATAGATATGTGACATGCTGCTCTATCAAGTTTTAGCTATAATAATTTAGATAAGAATAATGTTCTAATATGTTAAACAATTATGATTCCTCTGTCTAGGTTTATCTTATTAAACTGCAATAATAATGTTTCTGGCGGAGAGTTATATCTCTTGCTGGGACAATTTACAATTGTCTCACCCCCGTGGGAATCATATTTTTAGGTGGATGCAGACGAGGAGGCAGGAATCCTTCAGTAAGAGAAGGACAGCAACAACAACAGTAGGAATAGAAGTGAATTCTCAGGTGGAGACACTGGCTGATATGTCTTGTATAGATGTACATAGAGTCCAATGTGTCGTCTATATACTCTCAGGTCCTCGGAGTAGTAGTTAATTCTTTCAAGATTTTGGCTTACTGCCTCGAGATTTCATACTGCCTGTGTTTAGTTTAACAGAGCAGTTGATGCATGTAATCCTCAGAAAAAGATGATACAGGACATGTACTTGTGAACCAGTATGTAATTTAGTTAATCTGGTTCTTTATGAAAGATTTTTCCTATGAGTGTACCTCTTTGTAAAATGGTTTTAATTTTTAGTGATTTTTGGTAATACGCTGCTTAGTGATCGCTTCTGCTTAGTTAATAATGTTTTATGCGAATGATGTGTCACAGTTATCACAATATATCTCTACTACATTGTCAATGGATGGAACCACTCCTAGTTCAACAATGAACTTCTTCATCCATATATCTTCCTTTGTAGCATTGGATGCAGAAATATACTTAGAGTGTGTTATAGAATCTGTCAATCTCACTTTCTTGGAACTTTTCCAGCTTATAACACTTTCATTCAAGAAAAATCCAAATCCTTGTTGTGGTCGGTCATCGTCCCCGTCAGTTTGGAGCTTGCATCGGTGACCTTTTACGACCAACTTTTCCTCACCTTCACAAATTAGAATTTGATCCTTATCTCTTCTCAAGTACTAACTATGTTCATCACATCATTCCATTGAACTTCACTAGGATCAGATTGGTACATACTCATCGTGTTCAAAACATACGAGACGTCCAGACATGTACACAAAATTTCTTACATGATAGATCTTATTGCATATGCATATGGAATCTTAACCATGTGTTTCCTCTTTTCAAAATATCTAGGAGATTGAGTTCTAAAGAGACTTATTCCATAGGACATTCATAAGTTTCCTGTCTTATATGCTTGCATGTTGAAACTTTTGATCACTTTGTCAATGTTTGTACTTAGACTTAGACAAGGATTCCTAATATGTATGATCAACATATGAAATACTTCATGGAAAATGCATATCCCAACCATGTTTTAACCGACTGTTGAGTAGGGATATCTTCCCCATTAATAGTATGTCATCAACACACAATATGAGGAATACAATTATGCTTCACTAACCTTCTTTTAAACACAAGGTTCATCTTTGTAGAAAGAAATAATTATGTATACAGTAAAACAAATAAGAGTATCGGGTCTCCTATATATAGGAACCTGGGAGTACATGGGCTAAATAGAAACAAGTGAAAATACAATGGGCCTAAGCCCAAATAATCAAATATACTAACACCCCCTCAAGTTGGAGAGTAAACATTGTAAAGTCCTGAGTTGATTCCCATATACTTAAATAAGCACGAGGAAGAGGTTTGGTGAGTATGTCTGCAACTTGCTCACCTATCCAAATGTGGGGAGTGATGATCTTCTTGGCTTTGACTAGGTCCCACACAAAATGACAATCAACTTCAACTTGTTTTGTGTGCTTGTTTATTATTGGATAATTATCTATGTATATAGTTGTCTGGTTGTCACAGTATAAAGTAGCTAAAGTTTGAAAAGGAGTTCTAAACCCAGTCAATATGGACTGGATCCACTATAGATCAAAACATGCATGAGTCATAACCCAATATTCTTCCTATCTACTAGAGCGAGCTACCAGTACTTGCTCATTACTCCTTCACAAAATTGGGTGAGTACCAATAATGACACAATAGCCAAAACTGGACCTTCGGTCTTTAGAATCACCTATCCAATTTGCATCTTCATATATGGAGATGGTGATTAGCTCAGACTTAGGATGTCTGTAGAGCATCCTCATCCTAGAACACTCTTTAAATAGTGAAGACTGTGTGAATGCTAGAATAGTGGACCTGGAATGGTGCACTCATGTGTTGGCTGACTACCCCAATTTCATACATAATATTTCGTCGAGTAATAGTCAAGTAAATCAACTTTCTGACTATACGATGATACTTCTTTGGATCATCAAAGAGTTCTCCTTCATGCATATGTTTTGTATGATAGTCCATAGGGGTGGAGACTGGTTTGGCTTCTACCATGTTGGCCTCTTGAAGCAGGTCCAATACATAACATCATTGAGATAGACTGATCCTTGAGGCTGAGGGGAGGACTTCAATTCCAAAGAAGTGTCATAGGGTTCCCAAGTCTTTTCCATGGAAATGTGATGTAGAGAATACTTGAGTTGGGATATCCCCATCTTATCATCACAGTGATGATGATGTCATCAACATAGACAACATCAAGAACATGGCCTTTGCAGGTCTTGGAGAAGAACAATGAGTGATTTGTGGCGGATCTTTGAAAGTTAAGTTGTGTTAGGACATCACTTAACTTGCTGAATCAAGCCCTTGGAGACTGCTTGAGGCTGTAGAGAGATCATTGGAGATGACATACTTTGTGAGAACATTCTCCCTTAGCAACAAACCTTGCATGTAGACTTCCTCGATAAGATCTCCATGATGAATTCTTGATGTTGAGATGGTAAAGAGACCAGTCAAGGTGAGTTGCAAGGGAGATAAGGATGTGTATGGAGGCAATCCTTCCTAAAGGTTTGGGTGAATCCTTTGTCTACCAGGAACGCCTTGAGTCCTTCAACATAACCATCTGACTTATGCTTTATAGAGAAAACCCATCGGCATCCTGTGATATTTTTGCCTATCAGTGGGGTCAGAAGATCCCATGTCTTATTGTCATGGAGAGCCTGCATTTCTTCTATCATGGAATCTTTCCATCTAGGATGATGTAGTGCATCTATTAGACACTTAAGAACATATGTTGTGCCCAGGGTAGTAACACATGATGAGGCAGAAGAAAAAAGATGTGTTAGACAACAAGTGCTAGAAATGGGATGCTTGATAGTGTGGGAGCATATACCTTTGTGTACTGCCACCTATATATTGTATCAGTTAGAAACTGATGATGGTGATGCAGATGTAATCGGTGACTCATCTTACATGTGTTAGTTTGGTGTTATTGATGATGGAATGGTGGTGGTGTTGGCGGGATGAATGGATCAGGAAACAAAACCATAGTATCATTATGATAAATGGGGGTGCAAATGATAAAAAGAACCTTTCATCCTCATAAAATTTGACATCCATAGAGATTTAGATTCTTCCAGAGTTAGGTTTAAGACATTTTTATCTTGTTTTATAAAAAAGGATAAGTGAGAAATATTGTTTGGATAGCTTGGGGGAAAAATTTGTCAGCCTTGGGATCAAAGTCATGAACGAAGGAGACACAATCGGAAAATCAAGGCAACAGAGGGAACAATGTGGATTGAGGGTAAATAATGGAAAAGGGGGTGTGCTTCCTGAGAATAGAGGAAGGTTGGTGATTAATAAGAAATCAAGTTGTGAGGACCACATCAGACCAAAAAGTCTTAGTCGAGTTGGCATGAATGAGAAGAGAGTGTGTAATGTCAAGTAGATGACAATATTTACACTCGACAATGTTGTTTTTTTGTGGAGAGTATGTGCACGAGCATTGATGAGTCATCCCTATGTCACGACAAAAGGAGGAGACATCTTTTGGGAAATTTCAAGGGAATTTTCAGTTCAAGGAATCTTAATAGATGTTGAAACTTGAACTAAAACCAAATTGTGAAACTCACAAACTAATGTCAAAACTACATCATGAATTTGAAGTAAGTAAATCCATGTCATTTAAGAAAAATTATCCCCAAATGTAATAAAATAGCTATAGCCATTGTAACTAGTAGTTCTGAATGGACCACACATCAATATGAACTAATTCAAACATATGAGATGATTACAAATACGGGACAGGAAGGACACATGATGATGTTTCCTTAGCTGACAAGCATTACACTAAATGGAACAACATGAAGATAAAGAACTTTCTAATAGTTTAAGCTTGTTTAGAGGTAAATGGACATGGTGTAGATGCAACTAAAGTGGCATGGAGGCAAGAAGGGCCCATGGTAGGTTGGTGGGTGGTGCAAAGAAGCAGTAGAAATTACCAGAGCATACACCCTACCAAATCATTGTCAAATTCTTACAATCCTATAAAATAAAACCAGATGGACCAAAAGTTACAAAATAGTTGAGAGAATCAACAATTTTTTCTACAGACATCAAATTGTATGGAATGTTTGGAACAAAGTGGACAACACTCAACTTTTTGTAGAAGAAATAGATATAGTTCCACACTGAGTTACCCATTCAACTGACCCATCCTCCATGTTTGCAAAGGAGTGAGGGATAAATAAATTAGATGTGGTTAGAAGATGGGGGCATACTAGTCATATAATGTGTTGCACCCAAATCCATAATCTAATTAGAGCTGGCAGCAAGCATGGTGTAACGACCCTGCCTCCTGGTAACCCCCAATTAAGGGAGACCAAGAAGTCAGATTCGTTATCCCAATTTCTGGAATCAAAGGTTCGACAAATAATCAGTAATAATTATTAAATTCTACCATGACTATACTAAAAGCTAGAATAAAATAAAACTTTGCATACCTTTTTCAAAAACTTGGTTTTCTAACTTCTATCCACATTTGGACTCTATTCTAACTAATCCTCCTTACACTTTAATTCTTAATTTGACAATATGCCATTTACTGTTTGTCCTTTTCAATGGTACCTAAACGCTGACAAATAAAATGTCGGTCAGCATAAATGGATATGTCGGTATGTGGGGGAAACAATAGTCATGCAATTAATAGTAACACCATATTGCAAGCAATTATGGTTTAGCACACGAACTTTACATCTTAAACATAACTTCTCAATCCATACATATCCTAACCTCTGCCCTGTCCCTACAATGGACCTGGATACTACCTCTCTTATGGTAGATCCTTATTAACCCCGCATGATCCTACCTAATAGGTAGATCAATACCTAAGGTTGATGAGTCGCATGGAACTACCCATAGGTAGCCCAATCCCTAACTCATGATATGCTAAAGAGTCACATGGGACTACCCATATGTAGCCCAATCACTAACTCTTGATAACCCGATGGTCCTACCTAACAGGTAGACCATAAATTAGGTTACCCATTTCATCATTAGCAAAGCCACAGAGGAGGACCAGGATCTGAGTCAGTCGTGTATACATATTTAGAATGATAGTCATAGTCACTTTATAATATGCATGAGTTAAATTCATCCAACAGTTTAATTCAAGCAACCGATGAAAACTTTGGAAATCCTCATAAAACTAGTTCGAGATATTCATAAGCATAACCACATACCTGATCCAGAGCAACTTGATGTCCAAGCAATAATATTCAAGAACAATTAAATAAGCAATCAACAATATCCTAAAATTAATACATAACATCCAAGTGTCATTGTTTTATTCAAAACATTCTCAAGATTGACTTGGATTCCACCTTAGGATTTCTAGGCCAATTTTAAGGTTTTATTAGGGTTTTAGCCTCCATAATGCTTTTATAACGTTTAATGCCCTTTTAGTTCACAAAACCCTAATGTCAACATCATAGACACAATTGAATGTCAATTAAATATAATATGTCTCTTTTACACTAAAACTACCATATTTATCCTTTTAAGTCATGTCAAGATCATTAGGCCCAATTATCATCCTTGGTTTCTTTCAAATTGACAACTCATATTTCATTATAGTTCAATTTATATATGAACCCTATTTATCACTAATTCCACTTTTATACACTAGGAAACCCTAATTATCACATTAAGGATCCTTGGTTCTTTTTACTAATAACAGGTTAATATCAACTTTAAACATCCATATAACCCTTCCCAATTCATTAATCATCAAAGATTAGGGTTTTTATTAATTAAACCATAAAAGATAGCATCTTTACATACGTTTTGAATTACAAGAAGAATTAAGCTTCCAAAATATAATTTCTTTGTGTTCCTCTCATTCTGAGTATCAATTTTTATATATTAACTTCATTCATCAGAGCTTCCTATCAAAAGTTATGATTTTGGAAAGAAAAGACATTATCTTGGATTATCTGTTATTTTTAGAAAAATGTCGATCGTTTGATCGATGGTCCGTTGGACCATGCTATATCCAACGATCTGCGATCGCGCGCCCCACCCGGAATTGAAAAGAAACCAAAGACATAGGTGCCCTTACCTTCCTTCAAAAATTTCGGGGATAAGGAGGTATTTTCCCCCTTTCTCTTCTTCTTCCTCGCGATTCCCTATTTGTGGCCCAGCATTACCCAACGGTCAACTACTAGGTTGACTTCGCGGACCTGGCTTCCCCAGCAACTGGTGATGCCTCCTCCTCCTTCGATATGAGCCACCAAACTCGATGGTGGACTCAGCTCTGCTATATCCAGCCGGAGTCACCAGGATGGAGGAGCTCTTCTGCGGCGAGGTAGCTTGGACCAGGGAAGGGGTGATGACCGGTGTCCAAAGCAAAATTGTTCACAGGATCATGATCGTGAAGAGCAACATGGTCTCTCAGAGATGTTTGCATCACAGTTGGGGGTCAACAACCCTCCTTTTATAGGAGGAAACACGTGGAACCAACCTACCTCTGTGGCAGTTTGGGTGAATCTGTTAGAAGCAATGAAACCCTAAGAAATCTAGGGTTAAACAACTCAGACTGGTCTCCCGAAGTTGTTGGAGTTGTTTCCAAAATACAAGATGGATCAGAGAGAGAGAGATGTCATAATTGGAACTGCTACCCGACTTGCCTGTTTAGGTACAAGGAGCACGATGACCGTGGTCCCTAGGATCCAAAATCCACGAATCAGATTAAACCCAGAGTATTTCGATTAGGATAGTTAAATCATGACATTTATTGATACCCACATACTTTAGGAAACTTTAAAAATTCATATCTCCCAAACCACTTGTCCAATTAATACAAAATTCTAAAGGATAGTCTATAAAGACTTAATCTACTTACATTCCATATTTGGAGCCAAAATACAAAAGGAATAACTCATTTTTCTTTGTTTGCAAGTCAATGACTTATAAGGCATATATTTATGACTTAAAACTTATATTTTCTCTCTCCTAATCTTTTATTTTCTTTATTTTGATTCCTCTCACCATTAGAAACCATGTGAACATGAAAAATTTTCCCAGATGGATCCATTATCCATATATCCACATATTTCTTATAATTTTATTATTATCTCTTATTTCCTTCTAAATTAAGCAATATTTAATTGATCCTTTCTCTTTCTTGTTGCATTATCTTTGCAACTTGGACTCCTTGGAACCCAAGGAACCCAAAAGGCATGAAATCCCCCTTTGTAGAATATTCCTTTGCCTTATAGAGTTTTCTACATCTTTCTTTTCTCCATTTCTTAATTATTTATTTAATCGTTGAATCTCCTTTTCTTTTCCTTGTTATTGGGCCCAATAGCCAATAAAGCCCACAAAGCAATCAATAAGGCTATCATAAATGAAATTCATTTATTCAAATCAAATCACACCATTATTTATTCATATATATTTATTAAGAGAAACTGCATTTCTCATCAAAAGAACCCAAAATTGGGGTTGTAACATCCTTCCCCTCTTATAGGAATTTTGCCCTCAAAATTCCACTAAACATACAAGCAAACATGATAAGACTTCCTCATGTCCATCATGGCCCCCTGTGGCTTCACCCCCTCCATGGTGCTTTCCAAGAACCTTAATCATCTTTTATTCTTACATATGAGTTCTCTCTCACCTTGGTATCTCGTACCCTTGTACGTGACTCAGGTCATTTCAGCCTCCTTTGAAGCTTAATAGGTTCATGGCTCAGCACATGGCTTGGGTACCTCACATAGTGCTTTAGATCAGACTCATGGAACACATCATACCTCATGTTATCTTGAGGGGTAAGGATAAACATAACCATCTCCACCAATCCATCTCAAATGGACCCATGCAATTGGGACTCAGCTTTCTTAACTATAACTTAGAGGGGTCATATTGCATATCACATATTCTCCCACAGTGAACTGCATGTTAGTCTGCTTTGCATCAGCTCATGACTCATGTTGTCCTTGGGCTCTCTTTCAGCCATTGCATGATCAAAGCAACTTCATCTACACACACTGTGGTCTTTTTCTGACCTTCGCGAGATCCCTTCACCACATCATCTTAATGAAGTGGTGACCGACACAACCTCCCTTATAGAGCTTCTTTACATCCCGATACTGGCTATGGTGGCTATCATCACATATTACATAGGACAAGAACTGTCTCCACATATCACCCTGAATGAGCACACACACTCTCATCAAACCCTCTAGTCTGGATCATACTAACCATCAGTTAAAGGTGATAAGTTGTACTAGCATCAAGTTCTTCATGTACCTACTTCCACCGCATGGAAGTGAATCTTTAGGTCATATTCAAGAACATTTGAACTCACATCATGGTGTAGTTGAACCATCTCTCTTACATGTAGTTCAAACAGATTTGTCCCTTGACAATACTTTCTCTTTCTCTTAGACTATGTCATCTAGGTAAGGCGATCTACCATAACCCATATTGCATCTTGACCTTCCTCAGTCCAGGGGAGACTCACCACAACGTCCATGGTGATCCCCTCCCATTCCCTCTTGGAGACTCTTTATCCTCTATATCAACTCATTGAGTTACTGGTGTTCATCCTTCACCTCCTGGCTCTCTCAGCATTCATGGTCTAACTTACATCCTTTCGTATGGATCATGGCGACCTATCTACCTTGGTCAGGCCCCATACTGGCTACCTCCATGGTAACTCATCCACATGCGCTTAGAGATGGTTACCTATGGGTTTGTAGGTTTCATTCTCATACTATGTACTCTCCACTTAGCTTCTCAAGATCCTATGAGACCTCTTTAGGTTACCCTAAACCCAAAAAAAGCTGATTCATACCCTACAAAAGGGTCCTCTTCCAGGATGGAAGGAAACTATCTCTTGATAGTAACAAAGGTCACAAACATCCTTATGTCTAGGGTTTACATCCACATGAGAATTCTTAGCCCTAGCAAGCTACTAAGGAACATAGCTAACAAGCAGACCACCTACTAAACCATGCTAGGTCTCCATGATAGGTCATACTTGTTCTCATTCCTCAACATTAGACCATCATCATACATGCCCATGTCACCAACCTATATGTGAGGGGTTCATCAAACATACACCTTAATCCAAGGGGTTTCCCTTTCCTCTAAACATGAGGAGTGTCACGCTCGAATCTATAGAAACTCAAATCTCATCATGAGCATCAGGTACACAACTTCCCCTCTTAAGTCTAGGAACCCTAGGTTCACTTCTTATGCAAGAGTTGTCCAACTACATGCTCATCTTTTTTATAATGAACCAAACATGTACGAGGTATAGCATGCACTTCCTACTATCCTTCCACATGAAAAACACCATAGAGTCGAGCCCTTCTCAAAGACAACCAACTAGGTATGAGGCCTCACCACTTATTACTACAGCTCCTCGGTCTAAGGAACTCTCTTCCTATACCTAAAAGGTAGGCACCTATAACATTTGTACATCGGTACCAACAGCCTCATCCTTCTTATAGGGTTTGGTTCCTTCAAAGGCAACCAAGATACCATAAACCTCCAAGGATCATACACGAGGCAACCACATCCATCCACTTAGGTCATCCATTCTAGGTCATAACATACCTGATTTCTCATGGTTCCTTATATCATGGAGTCTAAGCTCCCAACCTTCTTGCTCGGGTCTTGCTCTCCCTCTCTAGAGTTAACCCTAAAAACAACCTTACTACTAGAGGTTCTCTCTCTAAGGTGGATCAAGCTCACATGCATAAACCTACATGGGTGAAACCTACGTTTGCTCAAGATTATCCATAGCTCTTTATGCTTATCTCATAAGCTATCCAACATGCCCTTGTGGCCTGGGTTTTAACCTACTACCAGTACTACTGACGTACTCTAGGTGCATACTCTTCCATGCTCATATAATCCCATAGGGTTTCTATATGGTCATCACTAACCTCATCAATAAAGGAGTTATCCTTCACCCTTACATGCACGACCCTTCCCAGGTTGGGTCGCTCAAAAGGCACTAAGTCAACCAAACTCAGATAGCTCATACTTCCCATAGGTATCCAGAACCAAAAGCATGTCAACCCACACACATGGTCGACAATGACATCTAACTCATCATGCCATCTCTCTCTAACCACCACTTAGGGTTAGGGTTAGCATCATCCTCAGAGGATGCACCAGATCTCTACCTATAATGGAGGTATCTGCCTCCAAGACCAACTCTCTACTCCTCCTTCTGACAAGAAGGTCAAACCTCAGGTCTCTCCTTAGGGAACGACAACACATGTCATGCAACCTAAACATGCAACTATCCTTTAGTTTATGCATAAACTATTATCTTATGTCCATGACATCTTGTTTACATGCTTTTTCATTGATTTTGTGGAGGATTCCTTAACCTTATCATACATACCCTATCCTCAAGAGGGTGAGGAAGAGAGAGAAAACCCTAAACCTTAATATCCTTAATTGAATTAGGGTTGAGAAGGGACGAAAAAGATGAGAGAATCCTAAAGGTATCTTATTTCGAGTCAGAACATAAGACACTGGCCAGGCAGTCACACTGCATCTGGGAGTCTTCGTGATCAACTAGCAGAGAAAAGGAAAATATTGCCAGCCCTCGGACCGTGATCCTTTTCTAGACACCTCTGTCATTGGAAAATCCTCTAATAACTCCCTCAGTTCTATGGAATTTGTAAAATTTAATAATTACTAAAGATTAAATGAGGAACCAATGCTCTGATACCAAATGTAACGACCTCGCCTCCCGGTAACCCCCAATTAAGGGAGACCAAGAGGTCAGAGCCGTTATCCCAATTTCCCAAATCAAAGGTTTGACAAATAATCAGTAATAATTATTAAATTCTACCATGACTATACTGAAAGCTGGAATAAAATAAAACTTTGGATACCTTTTTCAAAAACTTGGATTTCTAACTTCTATCCACATCTGGACTCTATTCTAACTAATCCTCCTTGCACTTTAATTCTTAATTTCACAATATGCCACTTTACTGTTTGTCCTTTTCAATGGTACCTAAAATGCTGACAAATAAAACGTTGGTTAGCATAAATGAATATGTCGGGTTGTGGGGGAAACAATAATCATGCAATTAACAGTAACAACATATTGCAAGCCATTATGGTTTAACACGCAAACTTTACATCTTAAACATAACTTCTCAATCCATACATATCCTAACCTCTGTGTTGTCCCTGCAGTGGACCTGGATACTACCTCTCATATGGTACATCCCTATTAACCCTGCATGATCCTACCTAACATGTAGATCAATACCTAGGGTTGATGAGTCGCATGGAACTACCCATAGATATCCCAATCCCTAACTCATGATATGCTAAAGAGTCACATGGCACTACCAATAAGTAGCCCAATCACTAACTCTTGATAACTTGATGGTCATACCTAACAGGTAGACCATAAATTAGGTTACCTATTTCATCATTAGAAAAGCCATAGAGGAGGACCAGGATCTGAGTCAGTTAGGTCTACATATTTAGGATGATAGTCATAGTCACTTTATAATATGCATGAATTAAATTCATCCAGCAGTTTAATTCAAGAAACCGATGAAAACTTTAGAAATCCTTAGAAAACTAGTTCGAGATATTCATAAGCGTAACCACATACCTGATCCAGAGAAACTTGATGTCCAAGAAATAATATTCAAGAACAATCAAATAAGCAATCAACAATATCCTGAAATTAATGTATAACATCCAAGTGTCATTGTTTTATTCAAAACATTCTTAAGATTGACTTGGATTCCACCTTAGGATTTCTAGGCCAACTTTAGGGTTTTATTAGGGTTTTAGCCTCCATAATGCTTTTATAATGTTTAATGCCCTTTTAGTTCACAAAACCCTAATTTCAACATCATAGGCACAATTGAATGTCAATTAAATCTAATATGTCTCTTTTACACTAAAACTACCATATTTATCCTTTTAAGTCATGTCAAGATCATTAGGCCCAATTATCATCCTTGGTTTCTTTCAAATTGACAACTCATATTTCATTATAGTTCAATTTATATATGAACCCTATTTATCACTAATTCCACTTTTATACACTAGGAAACCCTATTTATCACATTAAGGATCTTTGGTACTCAAATTAGCTTAGAATCATCACATCTCTATTTTATTCATGGATTTGCACAATTAAAACCATTAAAATCCATATCAACATAATTTAGGGTTTCTAAGCCCATTAATGCATATTCATGTACATGGAACCCTAAATTAAACCAACTATGCATAAAGATCATCCTTTTGGATCTAATTTGTTCTTTTTACTAATAACGGGTTAATATCAACTTTAAACATCCATATAATCCTTCCCAATTCATTAATAATCAAAGATTAGGGTTTTTCATTAATTAAACCATTAAAGATAGAATCTTTACATACGTTTTGAATTGCAAGAAGAATTAAGCTTCAAACATAATTTCTTTGTGTTCCACTCATTCTGAGGAACAATTTTCATATATTAACTCCATTCATCGAAGCTTCCCATCAAAAGTTATAATTTTGGCAAGAAAAGACATTATCTTGGATTATCTGTTATTTTTATAAAAACGTCGGACGTTTGATCGATGGTCCATTGGACCATGCTGGATCCAACGATCTGCGATCGCACACCCCACCCAGGATTGAAAAGAAACCAAAGATATAAGTGCCCTTACCTTCCTTCACAAATGTTGGGGGAAAGGAGGTCTTTTCCCCCTTTCTCTTCTTCTTCCTCACGATTCCTTGTTCGCGGCCCAGCGTTACCTGGCGGTCAACTGCTAGGTTGACTTTGCAAACCCGGATTCCCCAGCAACCGGTGATGCCTCCTCCTCTTTCGACATGAGCCACCAAATTTGACGGTGGTCTCAGCTCTTCTAGAGCCATCCGGAGTCACTAGGACAGAGGAGCTCTTCTCCGGCGAGATAGCTTGGACCAGGGAAGAGGTGAAGACTGGTGTCCAAAGCGAAATTATTTGCAGGTTCGTGATCGCGAAGAGCAACATGGTCTCTCAGAGACGATTGCATCACAGTTGGGAGTCAGCAACCCTCCTTTTATAGGAAGAAACTCGTGGAACCAACCTACCTCTGTGGAAGTTTGGGAAAATCTTCTAGAAGCAATGAAACTCTAAGAAATCTAGGGTTAAGCAACTCGAACTGGCCTCCTGAAGTTGTTGGAGTTGTTTCCAAAACATGAGATAGATCAGAGAGAGAGAGAGAGAGATGTCATAGAAGAAATCAGAATTGCTACCCGACTTGTATGTTCAGGAACAAGGAGCATGATGACTGTGGTCCCCAGGATCCAAAATCCACGACTCGGATTAAACCCAGAGTATTTCGATTAGGATTGTTAAATCGTGACATTTATTGATACCTAGTTACTTTAGGAAACTTTAAAAAATCATATCTCCCAAACCACTTGTCCAATTAATACCAAAATTTAAAGGAAAGTCTATAAAGACTTAATTTGCTTATATTCCAAGTTTGGAGCCAAAATACAAAAGGAATAACTCCTTTTCTTTGTTTGCAAGTCAATGACTTATAAGACATATATTTATGCCTTAAAACTTATATTTTCTCTCCTAATCTTTTATTTTCTTTATTTTGATTCCTCTCACCATTAGAAACCATGTGAACAGGAAATATTTTCCCATATGGATCAATTATCCATATATCCACATATTTCTTGTAATTTTATTATTATCTCATATTTCCTTCTAAATAAAGCAATATTTAATTGATCCTTTCTCTTTCTTGTTGCATTATCTTTGCAACTTGGACTCCTTGGAACCCAAGGAATCCAAAAGGCATGAAATCCCCCTTTGGAGAATATTCCTTTGCCTTTTAGAGGTTTCTACATCTTTCTTTTCTCCATTTCTTAATTATTTATTGAATCATTGAATCTCCTTTTCTTTTCCTTATTATTGGGCCCTATAGCAAATAAAGCCCACAAAGCAATCAGCAAGGCTATCATAAACGAAATTCATTTATTCAAATCAAATCACACCATTATTTATTCATATATATTTATTAAGAGAAATTACATTTCTCATCAAAAGAACCCAAAATTGGGGTTGTAACACATTGACACCCCAAAATTACCTTGAGAAGAAGTGGCTAGGTCGGCAAAAGAAATGACAGTAGTTAAATCCCTGACTTTCTAATCATAAGAGGTAGATGTAGTAATGTTAATCTGGAGAGGAGAATCTCCATAATATTGGACAACTTGGAGAAGGTGTTTGTACTCCTCAAGGGATGATGAGACATGAGAAGTTTGAGAAGATTCATGTGGTGAAGGAGGTGCACGACCCAACGTTAGGGTATATGCTTGATTAATGTGGGCATGTGCTTGAGCATCATGGACAGATCCCCTACCATATCCTCTCCCATAATGTGTTGGATATCCATGCTTAAGTGGCATACATCTCACTGTGGTCCAACTTGCCACAGTAAGTGCACCTTAGACGTTGGCCTGGTCCTCAACCACGACCTCTGGATTATGCATCTATTGGAGATGAAGGTTCAGATTCAAGAGTTGGAGAGATGTGAGGAGCAAGCATTTCAATCGGGGCCATACATGCATATATCTGGTCCATGGATGGAAGGGTCACACCAACCAGGAGTAGTTTTCGAATAGAAGAAAAACAAGATAAAGTCCATTGAGAAAGCACATACTGAGGAGACTTTCTCTTTCTTTGGTGATCTCTATAGAGTTCGGTGGGAGAAAAAAATCAGTTGATTGGACAAGGCCTTCATTGCATCATGGTACTTAGACAGGGGTGGATCCCTTTTCTGTTCAGAGAAGATTTTTTTATGGCATTGTAGATGCACAAGAAGTTGTATTTCTGAGTGAAGAACTACTTCATTTCACCTCACATTGTTCTAGCACACTTATGCCACATGTACTTGACTGCAATGTCAGGCTCCGTGCACCCCCAAATCCATAACAGAACATGATTGTTGCCTATAGTCTGAGCAGTATCTGGTACTGTAGGTGCATCCTCAGTGATAAGCTTGAGTTTATCCTGTGATTCAAGAAATGTATGAGAAACATTCATCCAAAGTAGAAAGTAGTCATTGTTAATTTTAACGACAAATATGTGTGGCATATCATTTTAGACGATAGTTTTTTTTAGCAACATCATTCGTGATGAGGTGAGTAACGTATTAGATAATAGCATGGTATAAATAGATCAAAACGGACCAGAATGTATCACAATTCAAACACAAAGTAAAGGTACCAGAATGTAGCATGGTACAATAGAACAAAACTACTATCAGAATGAAACTCACTAGAATGAGGAGTACCACTACCACAATGGAACTTGGTAGGAAGAAAGCAGTACTACTAGAATAAAACTCAGTATAAAGAGAAGTGGCACTAGCAGAATGGATCTTGGTAGGAAAACAAAAAGCATTACCAGATTAATGGCACGGTAGGATATGAACATGAAGTCCCTAATCTCTAGCAAAGACACTCAGCCATGTGGATTAGGGTAATCATATGGAAAGGAAGAACAAAGAAAAAAGTTGTAGAAATAAATAAGTATGTATTCACTAAGTCAAATAAGAGTATTGCGTCTCCTACATATAGGATCCAAGGAGTACATGGGCTAAACAAAAACAAGGGAAAATACAACGGCCTAAGCCCAACTAATCAAATATACTAAAAATCTTCATTAATCCATTGATTGCCTCATCAAAACAAAGATTTCAACTTTGAGATGTTTGCTTGAATCCACAGATTGACCACAACAGTGCTTACAGGCCATTATGGCTTCATTTGGAGCGTTGAAACCTTTGGTCTGTGTCTACACTTCCTCAAGGAGATTCTCATTAAGTATTATGGTTTTAACATTCATTTTCCATATTTCATAGACATTATAAGATATAACGAAAAGCATGATCATGATTGATGGAAATTGGTGAAAAAATTTCATCTTAGTCAACACCTTAAATTTGTTTGAAATTTTTTGCTACCAATCGACCTTTTGTAGGTTTGTACATTATCATCCATGTTGATCTTATTCTTTAGGACCCACTTATATTGTATGGGTTTTACCCCTTTAGGTGCATCCACCAAGGTTCATACCTTGTTGGTATACATGGAGTTCATCTCAGATCTCATGGCTTCCAACAATTTCTCATAATCTAGTCACTCAATAGCCAAATTGTAGTTGTTGGTTCATCATCATCAATGACCAGCATATCGCCTTGTTGAGCCATGAGGAATCCATATCTCTCTAGCTTGAGACGTGCCATACTAGCCTATTTACAATGAGAACTTGATATTCCACAACAATTTTTGGTTCCTCTTATTCCTTATTAACCTCCATAGGTTCAATGTTATCTTGTTGGACTCAAACTTCTTTAGTGAATTTCTATTTTTCTCCCACCAGTTCCTCTAGAAGAAAATTCCTTTTTGAAAAATACATCTTTGTTGGCAACAAATACTTTGTAGTCGAATGGAATATAGAAGTAATATCCCACAGTTTCCTTGGGATATCCAATAAAATGACATTTGTCATATTTGGGTCCAAGCATTTCAGAGAATTGTTTCTTGATATAAGATTCACATCCCCAAATTTTCATAAAAGACATATTGGGACATTTCCTAATTCGTATCTCATATGGTATCTTCTGAACCAATTTATAAGGAAAGTGGTTAAGTGTAAATGTTGTGGTTTCTAGAGCATATCCCTAGAAGGAAGTTAGAATAACAGCAAAACTCCTCATAGATTATACCATGTCCAATAGGATGTCATTCTATCTTTTTATACAACATTATGTTTTGGTGTTCCATGTGGAGTTCATTGTAATACAATACCACAATCCCTCATAAGGGCCTCAAACTCTTGGTTTAAGCATTCACCACATCGGTTTGATTGAATTACTTTAATTATTTTACCAAGTTAGTTATGTACTTCATTCATGAATTCCTTAAACTTATCGGTGGATCTTGACTTGTGTTTCATTAGATATACATAGCCAAATCTACAGATCATCGGTAGATGTGATGAAGTATTGATACTGACCTCTGAAAATTGTGCAAAAAAGTCCACATACATCAATATGTATGAGTCTAATAAGTCACTTGCCCTTTCATTGTTTTCAGTAAAAGGTGATTTCGTTTTGTTGTCTAATAAACCAAATTTGTGCGTCTCAATTGATTCAAAATTAAAAGAGTATATAAAACCATATTGGAGTCTAGAAATGTTCTTGTCATTTATGTGACCTAGATGACAGTGTCATAGGTTGGTTTTTTTATTCATAGTGTTTTAATCTTTTGGTATTTATGTTATATACTCGTGTCTAAATTTTAGAAAATAGAGATCATAAGAAATTGGGGCATTTCCATAGAATATGTCATCTCTTGAAATAGGAATCCAAGAATTCTTTTACAGAAATTCAAAACCATTCTTGTCCAAATAAATTACAAAGATAATGATTCTATCTATGGAAGGTACACAATACTAGTTCTGTAACTCTACGAAAAGCACATTGGGTTGAGATGAATTGTAGGTACCTACAATAGTGGCATAAACTCTTGCTCCATTTTTAACACGTTGTTCCACCTCCCCTTGCTTCAAGGGTCTACTTCTTTTCATATCATGCATATTTGAGCATATATGAGATCCACATCCAATATATAATGCCCATACTGAAGAAGTAGATAAGTTTATTTCTATAGCATACATACAGAAGTGGAGACCTCTATCCACTGCTTCTTGTTCATTAGTTCCTATAGGTATAGAGAATAATTTCTTTTCTAATGTCCAGCCTGGTGACAATGGTGACAATTTCCTCCTGATCTACTGAGTTTTATAAGCTTTTCAATGGCTATTTTTTGATGTATTTCATGCATTATTACTCATTTTGATATTATTATGCATTGTTAATCATTATTATCATGTGAAAGGTGATTACATCAATTAATAAGTATTTCCACTGAGTTATGTTAAATTATCAATTTTTATACAGACTTATGTTGGTTTTTCCTCATTTCAAGAAATTTGAACACTTTCACTACAACTCGGTACCACCAACTTTAGATTTGGTGGTATTGACTTTCTGCAAAAATCCAATACGCAAACGAAGAAAACTTGATGCCACCAACTTTTAACTCGATGGTATCAACAATGTGTTGGTGCCATCAACATCCCAGTCGCTGGTACCGATGTCTGCACCCAGAAGAAGTCTGAGACAACTAGGTGTTACCGCCATACAAGTCGGTAGTACCGACACTTAAGGGATTCGAGTCCATCGACAACTAAGTATCATCGACTTTCTAGTCAGTGGGTACCGACTTTTTGCGACGAGTGCAGATTTAAGATTAAAAAAGATCTGATGATTGGGATTTAATGAAGTCCAGAGCCTCACTTATGACCTAAGGCCCCGTTTGGTTAGTGAGATTTTACTCAGGATAGGACTTTTATCCGGTTGATAAATGAAATACTATGTTTGTTTGTATAAAAGCTCACCTTAGGATTTCACTTGAACGGGAGTAGAGTCCCAACTCATCGGGACTTTGATGCTCTACACTTGAACGGGAGTAGAGCCCGACTCCCGACTCCGCACTGTTCAGAAGCCTTCTGCCTCCGCCGTTCGTCCTCATCTTCTCCGTACCCCATCACTGTAGACTCTAGATGGCTTCCACTTTCTCTCTCGTTTGAGCACACAGCTACTTTGACCTCTTTTCGCCTCCGCTCAGGCTACAAACGACTCTAGACTCTCATTCGTTCCTGTCTTCGACTTGTACATGCAACTGCTTGGGGTCATCTTCCACCTCTACCCCCTGTCTTGTCTTCTCTCCTCCCCACAGATGTTCCTCCCAGAATATCTGCATTGTCCCCGTCGCCAAGGTTCTTGTCAGGCGGTTACCCTCTATTATTCTCCACTCTTCCAATATTCTGCAACAATGCCTGAAATCATCAGCCTTTGGTTTGTCTCTTTATTGATCTGACGTGATGATTATGCACGCAGCACTTGCTACAATTCGTAAGGAGATTACCTGAAGTTGTGTTCATGGTCTTTGCAATTTCCATCACGCATGTAACTCAACAGTTCGGAAAAGTTGTCTATTTGTTTTGAACAGGTGGAGCAACCAGGTGCTGAGAAATGTGTCCACTCTGCTGCGATTCAAGCGATGGAACCTCCCGTGCATTTTCACAGCCTATTGCTGGTTATATTTCTGTCTTCGGGCAGAAGAGGGGCTTAGAAGAGGAAGGCAAAAATTGGGCTACCAAGTTTTTCTAAATGGCGAAACTTAGAACATGTAGAAAAGAAAAATTGGGAAAAAAGAACTGGACTTTTTTACCAATCCCTTTCAATTGCATCCAGACATAGGATGGAGAAACAAGCATCCCATACCGTGTATGTACCTTCTTATCCTTTCCGACTCACATCCTATATCAATCCTTTCCAGTAAACCAAATGGGGCCTAATTAGAGGAACTTTGGCCAGACCTGTCTGTCATGTTCTATTCTATTACAACCAAGGCACGGATCTGAGAGAGGAGGAACCACGTCAAGCTCCGAAGCGCACATTAGCAGCCAGAACTTTGTGGATCAAGTAGTTTACCAGAGGAGATCTTCCAGACGGTTATATTAGTTTCTTATGTTTAACATATATTTTTTCTCCTCCATGCATGAGACATTAGAAATCATCTGGGGCTCATCCCCTTTATTCCTTAAGACCCGAGAGTTGTCCGATTTTACATTGTAATTGATTTCCATGATTTAATATAGTTATTTTTTAATTCTGGACTTAAATCTATGATTTCTAAACGAATTGTCTATGCTTGATGACCATAGGTAGTTACTCACATTGTTAATTGCTTCGGGAGAGGGACTAAGGGTTGGAAATATTGTATATATGCATATCTTTATCGTGTCTCTGGAGAGGGCTTATGACTGTGAAGAGTGCAACTGAGAGGTATAGGTAATGCACCTAGCTAATTCTTAAACCACTACAGGAGTGAGATTTGTCTTATTATACGTAGTGTATTATGTTGCGGGAGCAGGTAACACTTGCTACGAGTCCTTAGTCCAGGGTTCAAGGTAAATGTTTATTAATGAAATAGATTTAAATGTAATGTATGTCATGGTGAAACTGTAATCCTAAGGATGTGGCATCCATTGCATCTCTTCTTCTACCAAAAATAAAGTAGACATTTGAAGGCATAAAATTCAATTTCATCCATCATGGACCCATCACATTTTTTTACTGCATAAATGATCTAGATTATTCTTATATATCTTATTTTCAAGCAACCCATTCCTTCCACCCATTACTCTACAAGGTAGGCCACCACCATGGTACTTCATCTCATTCATGTTTGTTTGGGGGATTGCTTCCATATTACCAAAAAAATGTAGACAGGGAGATCATATGGTGTTGCAAGCAAGAGCCATACTTGACATGATGGTTTTTTGCTATAATTTATTTTTATATTCATTGATCTAATTGTCAATGTCTATTCTAAGCATGATTGATTGATTTAGAAAAGCTACTTGTTTTGCAGTTAGCCATGACCAGTTTGGGACTAATCAGTTGAGGGTGGTTAGGAGAGTTAAGTTCATCTTTGTTTATTCTTCATGACTTTTTCAACCAAATTTGAGAGTAGTGTTGCTTGAGGAAGAGAAATATTCAAGATTAAGGGGTTTCTGCACACAATTTTATCACTATTTCATAGGCTCTTTCAAGTGATTTTAATGATATTTGTTTTCAGTAATATGTGTTTTCACTCATAATATGTAAACTATCCTATGAAAATCTTGGACATTAGTATCATCTATTTACATAAATTTGATAGACTTATATCATATTATATTACAAATAATGTATGGCTCATTGTATTTTAGGTTCATTGGTTATATTCAAGATTAGTTGATGCCACTAAGATTCATTTGGGAACCGCCAAATGTGCACCAAAATTTGGACAAAATTTCATAAAGGGTAGTTGGGAGGACCTACACATCTCAGTGCCACTGAGAGCCTGGTTCGGTACCATCGAACACCAGATTAGTGGACTTAAAAATGCACCCAAAAAGTCAAATAGAATTCTTAGTTCCTATGACTCTCATCTCGGTGGTACCAACTCATTATTGGTCAAATAAGGAAATAAGAAAGTAACTTGCACTGACTTATCTTAGTACAGTCAACATAAAATTATTAACATGCATAATTTAATAGTTGAAATCTAATTATCTACATTAGTTCTTAGTCAGTAATAATTTTGTATGACCTATGTCATCACGATAGTCATGGGGGTTCGCACACCTAGAGAAGGACCATAAGGAGAAGAGGAGAGAAAGTAAAGAGAGTTAAGAAAGGATAATCCCAACACCTTTCAAGAGTTATTTGATGGTCAAAAGGCTTTCAATTCATGTGCAACTTTAGAGGGGATCATTATTACTCTCTAGGTTTCCATCCATTTCTTTTCATGTTTTTATTCTTCTTTGAAATTCATTATGATATTATATTTAGTATGTGAGGCTCATCCCCTCTTCTCTAGGACTCAAGAGTAGCCCAATGTTTGAAATTACTTGATTATTTCTATATATAACTAAATTGTTTTGCTTGGAACTTCAATGATAATGTACTGTGATATATTATGTTCATGATTGGTCATCCAAGTCATGCTTCATATAATTAACAAATTTAAAAGAGGGGTTAAATATTGGACAAATTATCATTCACACAATTAATAACACACTTTGAAAGATAGATTTTTAATCATTTAATATTTTACTTAGAAAATGTGATAGTGAGCTTGAGATTAGATGAAATAGCACATTAAACTATATAAGTGGGTATACAAGCTACATATCACTAGTTCTAAAAAAGAAATGTTTACTTACTTTTGGGTAGAAATAAATCAAGTATGAATTGCACTATGGTAAATGCAAAACATCATAGAGAATCTACATTTTTTAGTAAACAAACGGAAACCCTTATCAGCTATGAATTGAGGCTCTATCTTGCTACAAGATTGTCATCATATCCACCAAGTGTGAGAACCCGATACACGAATCGAGATTACTCAAAACATAAAACACAATCGATCATTAATTAATCACATATCCAAAAAATATGGTAATTAAAACCGATTTCAACATCAACACTCTCCCAGAAACATTTGCATAAGAGCCCAATATCTTTCTTGTATCCATACTATGACAAGAATTTGATACAAATTGTTCTATCGCCTTAGCCACAATATATATACATAAGAGAACAATATTTGTATATGCCACACAAGCAAGCATTAACATGCTAATAAAATTATAATTCGTTTGAAACACCATATACAAACTTTTCCTGCCTGGATTTGAGAGTACGTGGATGACTCTAGGACACATTAGACATCTAGTCAACTTTCTCAAAGATTCATTACTATAGCTCCTCTTTGCTGCCATAGGTTTGTTTTCATCACTTCCGATTACCTAAAAAGATGTGGCGAACCACAAGGGTGAGACTCATGTCCCAGCAAGAGATAACCTCCAACAACGTTTATTGCTTCCAACATTTTTAGGTAATGAGACAATTTAAGTAGTTTAATCATATATAACAAATAAGCTCAACAATATTAATGATTAATAAAATACATAAAGGAGAAGATAATAACTATCTTCATTATCCAGACTATTCTCATATCCCAAATAACAGTATATGGAGTCTAGCAGCATGAGCATCTCTAACATCATGAATAAGTCTAGTATCATAAGCAGAGATAACAACATCAACATGTCTATCAAGTTAAACATATCAACATCATAAGTAGAGCTAACAATATAAGCACAACTATCTGCATAAGCATGATTAGTTGTATAGGCATCTCTAGTTACAAAGGCATAGCTAGAAATATAAGCTTAGCTAACAACATGTGATAACAAATGTCATAATCATAGCCAACAGTAATAATATCTCTATCAACTTAAACATGACTATTGCATGTACACATTTATAACATGAGCATATCCACAACATAAGAATATCTACTATCTTTTAATGCATTAAACATCATCTCTATGTACAGAGAACAACAAGGGTTATCATCCAATATGAAGCGTCGTGTATAACCCTAAACAGATTTTCTAGACGGCTGTATTACATCTTTTATTATGTCCTGGGGAGTTCGAGTCGTACCACCCAAAGTCCAACCGACCCCTGAGAAGGGCTATTCAGATCCGTACAAGATCTAGGAGTGTCAGTATCCTAAGATCTCTTCCCCTCAGTCAGTATGAGTAAAAAGGTAGTGACATATCAGTCAAAGCTTCCACTATAGAGACATATAGTCAAGCTACTAACCACTAGTCCACCCTTGATATAGGTCACGACACTAGAAACCAAGGTATACAAAACCCTCTAATCCGAGGTACAACCGCAGTTGTACTCAATTACATCAAATGTCTGAGCCATGACCATAGCCATCCTCCATAACCTGCATTGTGGATGACAAAGATATATCCTCAACTTGCCACCCCCACATACTCAATAGTATGCACTCCGAGTTTCCCTTAGGAATACTCATTTTACCATCCAGCAAGTTCTGACACTGAAGATGGCTCTACAGTACATGGCACTGCATGATTAAAGTTGTACTTGATTAGTTATGCCAATTGGGTGAATTAAGGTTGCATCAAACAAATGGACATACAAACCCTAATTCTCTTCTAGAGAGCATATAAATATCACAACTTCAAAAGATATAAAACGTGTGAAACATAATTTTTCATCTCATCATCACATGGTACTATTCACTTGTCAATCATGAGACTAACTAGTCATTATACTATCACAAGATATAAATCCTTTTCATAATATCACTGGGTATCAACCCTTATCAACATAAGAGGATTACACCTCATTCATGGCTCAACCATGACCAAAGATCATTAAGACCATCATACTATTCCCTGTAAGATCATCACTATCTTTGCATGCCTTATAACAAGGCTCAACAACATCACTTATATATAATACACCGGATCAACACAATATTGCATTAATGAGCTAGGAGATATTCATAAACAATCATAGTAGGGTTATATTAACATTAAGAACATTCCTTTATTACATCAACATGCAAGGAATCTAGATATGATTAACCCTCGTCATATTCATAATGCACATGTTTAGAATAAGAAAGTATCAACCTTGTGGCTATGATAACCACCAATTAACATATTAAGGTTATGATCATATTAAGGAGGTTATTTCACCATGATTGCATCATATAATAATATTAAACATGAATACTCATCTTTATCTATTTGTATTAGAGTTAGGTTGAACAAGATAAATTATATTAATTTTACTAATCAACACTTATACCCAAACCCTAACTCACGACATCCCCATTGGATCATGGATGCATAAGGTGAAGCATCACCATCACATTCTATAGTATTCTCAAGTATGAATACACACATAAATCAAGGTGTAACCATCAGGTTATAGCATACAAAGGTTTCAACAACAATAAGAGAGTACTCCATGATTATTTTAATCATTCAAGAACTATTCATACCCAAGTACCATCATTTAGTTATATTAAAGTCAGGTACAACAAGCTATACCTCATTAGGGTTACCCATTAATTCATTATGGTGATTATCAATCATAATAATAAGAGAGTAAGGGTAATACTACAAGTTTAAGGCATTGAACCATCAAATTCTCATCATTAGAATCATAATATTATACTATAGGCTTCACTCAAAACAATGGGAATATTGAGGCATCAACTTCTAACCATTAAATGTTGAAAAGGTAAAGCCATTGGTCATTTACATAAGTAAGAATCTTGAACAAACAACCTATGATGTATTGAGTTTTTCTCTTGAAAGATTCACCATCTAACCCTAGTCATCCCTTGATTAACAACATAAAAAGGTCCATTGAGAGTAGGGTAAAACCCATAAGTAATTGTTTATTTAGAACAAGTTGTCAGTAAATGAGCTTCTTAAGTTGATCTCGTAAAGGAAACCATTTAAATCACTTTATTAGGACCAACATATTACATTTAGGCATCATTCTAATTTATTGGATGAAGAAAAATTAGATCTTAACCATTACGTCAAGTTCATATATTAAAACCATCAACTGGAGTATAGGTCCTACCATTGCATCAAATGACCCAACAAACCATTGGTTTAAGGATTAATTGATGCTACAACTATATTCTTAACTCACCATAAGTTGTGGAGACCTTATCCATCATCAATACTAACCATAAGTCATCATAGGCTATTATATCAGCACTATATTCATTAATCACCATCGAATATCAAATTAATATTACCATTGATTGATAGAATCATTAGGGTACTTAGTTATTAATCACTAAGATTCTAATTAGGCCAACACCTGACCTAAGGGGTGAACGTCAGTTGACACCCTTGGTCACCACCATCAGTTGTATGAAGACAACACCATCGATTGTTGCAATGGTCGTGTGTTTATAGAAGAAATCAGCTTTAAACCAAAAAAATGTCCATTGGTTGATAGGTGTTTAGCACCATAGGTTATCAAACCAACCTGATCCAGGTCATGTTACACCTTAGGAATAATGTACACATATTCACAGGTTCATCTAAAACTGAAATCAGAATAGGGAATATTATTAAAATTCAAATCCAAGTTAAGCATAGCTTTTTAGTGCATGGATCATCATTTAAAAGCAAGAACATGAGCTAGCAAGCTTGTGGTAAGCAATAAACCTGGAGAAAGTTATAAAACTTTCCTCAATAAGAATATAAACTCATAAACATAAGAAAACACGAGCAGGTAGGGTAGAAAATCTAAGCATAATCAGTGAACTCGTCCATCTAGCACCTTTCTTCATCAAATGAGCAAACCCTAAGCATAAGGAGCAAGAAAGGTAAGGTTTTAGAGCTTTAGAGCAACTTCTACCATGGAACAGCAAGCGTCTGACCTGGATAAAGGTAGGAGGAAGGATGAAAAAGAAATAAATGGAGGAAATAAGGCATTATTACACTTTTAGGTCAAGATTACTAGAAGGAAGCTTTTTAAACCCTAAAAGGAAGTCAATTGCAACCCTAGACCTTTTTCCCAAGAAGATCCCCACATTCTTATTACTTGGACAAGAACTTCATAGAAGCATAGAGGGATAACGAGTTTCATAGGAGGAGGTAATTGGTGGAGAGAAAATGGTTTGTTTGGGTGCTTAGGGATAAGTATATAAAACTTTAAGATAAAGAAAAAGAAAAGGTTGAAGTTCTAGTATCTTTCCAAGTGTCCATGGCCTTAAACTATTAAGAATATACAAGCACACACACAAGAAGCTGCCCCACATATAATAGAGACCTGATTATCCCTATTTTGTTGAATTTCCAAGAAAAACAAATAAATCACAACTGGATAGCTCATAAAGGTAGCTCATCCATAAAGGGGTAAACCCTAAAATACCCTTGGAGAAAACACCTTCAAACCAAGGTTTAACCAGGAGTCCCATAGTTCAAAAAGATCAATAATTATAAGATAACATCTAAGAAGCATAATTCATGTGACAAATTGCAAAGAAATCCCTCGATTGGGTAAATTGCAGAAAAGTCCAAAATGTACATAAAATTGTATAACTTGCTCAAACAGTGTCCAAATCGGACCAAATTTAAAACTTAAGCTTGTATTATGATTTCAAAGCATATAAAAAGTTTATATTAGGGTTATAAGAATTCAATTATGATAAGTAATCTTGTTCAACACTTTAAGAAAGGTTAGGAGTCTCACAACCATAAACCCCTAATAGGGATTTCACCCCTAAAATCCAAGGTACACATAGATGGACACTTTTCATGCACGACATCCTCAATATTACACATGGCTACTTCCATATTATGGTTATGTCACATCTCTCTTATAGAGGTCATGTTCTTCTCTTTTAATTCATACATATCTTATCTTGGGTTAGCATAAAAAACCCCACATAAGAAGACAATTGCAAATATGGAACATAAAAACTTGTTGTACCACCTATACAAATAAAATAGTAATTGTCAACTTAAATATAGATATCATTCTAAAATTATATCTATTGTGTCAACACATTACTCAAAAGTCATACTCGCTGGATCGTATCAAACATAGAACATTATGTATCTCTTCTCATATGTAACTTTACAAGGTTTCATCTCTATGATCCTTTAATGGTTGTTGTAATTAACAACTCAATCAAACATGTAGGCATCCCCTAATTTTTAAGAACTATGAGGAATATGTTTTTAGAGGATTATCTAATCAACTCAATGGTGGACTGACCATCTGTTTTGTTAAAGAATCATACATTTGTATATAACTGTTAACAAATATAACTTCCTGATTGACCTTGTTAGGATTAGAAAATGGTACTATCTTCATCTTATTAGGATTCCCACAACACACTTAACAGAGATATCGTAACTCCAAGAGGATACTTTAGTGAACCCCAACTCACTCTTTCTAGACTTGTCACACATAAGTATAGTTGCTTCAAAATTCTTAAGGTTTAGCAAAGATGTTAACCATGTTAATGACCATCTCTGAAATATGTTGAGATTCCATCATTCAAAGCTTGCTACAACTTGTAAGACATGACATGAACACTCTGGTTCTCCTATTCATAAATATATTGGTACATTGGTTAGTCTGAAGGACATAATTATAAACTCATCATGGTTGTGTAACTTGTGTCATCCAATCTAACTCTTATCCATTGATATTTTGATCATATGTTTATCTTAAAGGAACATGGTAACACATGTCTTCTGATCAACAAACCATCTATCATTGATAGTGGTCTTTCCCAGCTATCACTAGACCATACACAACATTATAGAATCACTTTTTTTTGCTTCCAAACAACATTTAAAGGATCGTTATCGACTTTATCTCTATCTCTAAGGGAGAGGAATACTTTGAATGTTCATTTAATAAACATCTCCAACCTTCACATAATTCCCTTACTATTGATACATCTTGGATACTAGGATTCATTACCTTGGTATCCACCTCATGTGCTATAAGGAACTCATGTCCTTATCGCATCTACTTTTACCAACATAATCAAATCTTAAGGCATATATGAGGAGTCTTCCTAATTATTGGAAGGCTCAAAATCATACTCATCACAAACTTTATGATCTTGGAACCATAGTCCAAGCAACCTTCTGCTATAATAAGCCAACAAACCTCATGTTTACAATGAATTCACACGTACCAAGTGGCAATGATCCACTTGAAAGATGTGCCCTAGAAAGGAAAGACACAAAGGGAAACACACTTCCCATGTCATAGCAGAATTGTTCAAGGGTCACTAGCAAAAAGGTAATCAATTCTATTTTCATTATGTAGGTTATAGCTTATTATGTATCATTTTACCTTTTTCATTTTGGGTTCCTTGCCATTAGAATATAAATCATTAGGATTAACATATCTCATTACTCCTTCCCTGATGACTATTTATCCCACTAGGGTATGTTCTCTTATTTTATTATGTTTTTCAACCACTTATCAATAGGTAAATCATCGTATTCTTCATTTTCTTCATTAAACAATGATCATCTCCCTTAATTTCTTTCACATGCCATGTTTATTTTACATTAACACTTTCTTACACACATAGGTTGATCTGAGATTAACTCATGTTCCACCTTATTCCTTTGTCATTGTTCCCATTCATCTTCTCATTTTATACTTATCATAGGAGTTCTCTCCATCTCTTGTGAATTTCATACCTTGAATCACTTTATAAGAACAGATGTATATATCTTTTACTTTATTATTTTCTTAAATTTGATCTTCAAGAACTCCTCTTTTGCTTAGTTGTATTCAGATTTAGATTTCATGGTGTTATATCTTTCTCTTATAGTTACCAACAATTCAAGTTTTGATAGATAATGATGTAATCATCATCTTCTCTTGAGGTGATATTGAATTATCTGCACCATGATTTTTGCTTCATTATGCTCTTTAGATTGTTTCAAAATGACTACTTGATCATAGTAATGAAAAAGATAACAATCTAAAAGTTCCATACTTACCTTTTCTTCAATAATTGAATACCTAGACAGGGCACCCAAATATTGAGATTAGGTAGTATGCACCATGTTTATATGTCATGTTCCTAACTTAGACATCATCCTAGTCCTAAGTCCTAGTATCCTAGATTCAGTGAACCTAAAGCTCTGATACCAACTTGTGAGAACCCAATACACTAAATGAGATTACTCAAAACATAAAACATAATCGATCATTAATTAATCACATACCCAAAAATATGGGTAAATTAAAATTGATTTCAGCATCAACACCCTCTCAGAAACATTTGCATAAGATCCCAATATCTTTCTTGTATCCATACCATGACAAGAATTGGATACAAATTGTTCTATCACCTTAGCCACAACATATATACACAAGAGAACAATATTTTTATATGCCACGCAAACAAACATTAACTTGCTAACAAAATTTTGATTCATTTGAAACACTGCATACAAACTTTTCCTACCCAGACCTAAGAGTACAAAGATGACTCTAGGAGACACTAGACATCTAATCAACTTTCGCAAAGATTCCTTAATATAGCGCTTCTTTGCTGCCACATGTTTGGTTTTTGTCACTTCCTATTACCTAAAAAGATGTGGCAAACCACAAGGGTGAGACCCACGTCCCAGTACGAGAGATAACCTCCATCGACATTTATTGATTCCAACATTTTTAGGTAATGAGATAGTTTAAGCAGTTTAATCATATATAATAAATATGCTCAACAGTACTAATGATTAACAAAATATATCAAGGAGTAGATAATAACTATCTTCATTAGCCAGACTATTCTCATATTCCTTATAACAGTATAAGGAATCTAGCAGCATGAGCATCTCTAACATCATGAATAATTCTAGTATCATAAGCATAGATAACAACATCAACATGTCTATCTAGTTGAACATATCAACATCATAAGTAAAGCTAACAATATAAGCACAATTATCTGCATAAGAATGATTAGCAGTATAGGCGTCTCTAGTTACAAAGGCATAGCTAGCAATATAAGCATAGCTAACAACATGTGATAATGAATGTCATAATCATAGCCAACGGTAATAATATCTCTATCAACTTAAACAAGACTAATGTATGTACACATTTATGACATGGGCATATCCACAACATAAGAATATCTACTATATTTCAATGAATTAAACATCATCTCTATGTACAAAGAATAACAAGGGTTATCATCCAATATGAAGTGTCATGTATAATCCTAAATATATTTTATATATGGTTGTATTACATCTTTTATTATGCCCTGGGGAGTTTGAGTCGTACCACCCAAAGTCCAAACGACCCCTACGGAGGGCTATTCAGTTTCGTACAAGATCTAGGAGTGTCGGTATCCTAAGATCTCTTCCCCTCGGTCAATACGAGTCAAATGTAGTGACATATCAGTCAAAGTTGCCACTATAGAGACATATAGTCAAGCTTCTAACCACTAGTCCGCCCTTGGTATAGGTCACAACACTAGAAACCAGGGTATACAAAACCCTCTAATCTGAGGTACAACCGCAGTTGTCCTCAATCACATCAAATGTATGAGGCATGACCATAGACATCCTCCATAGCCTGCATTGTGGATGACAAGGATATATCCTCAACTTTCCACCCCCACATACTCAACAGTATGCGCTCCGAGTTTTTCTTAGGAATAATCATTTCACCATCCAGTAAGTTCTGACACTGAAGATGGCTCTACGGCTCAGGGCACTACATGATTAGAGTTGCATTTGATTAGTTATGCCAATTGGGTGAATTAAGGTTGTATCAAACAAGTGGATATACAAACCCTAATTCACTTCTAGAAAGCATATAAATATCACAACTTCAAAAGATATAAATGTTTGAAACATAATTTATCACCTCATCATCACAGGGTACTATGCACTTGTCATTCATGAGACTACACTAGTCATCATATTATCACAAGATATAAATCATTTTCACAATATCACATGGTATCAACCCTTATCAACATAAGAGGATTACACCTCATTCAGGGCTCAACCATGCCCAAAGGTCATTAAGACCATCATACTATTCCTTGTAAGATCATCATTATCTTTGCATGCCTTATAAAAAGGCTCAACAACATCACTTACATATAATACATCGGATCAACACAATATTGCATTAATGAGCTAGGAGATATTCATAAACAATCATAGCAAGGTTATATTAACATTAAGAGCATTCCTTTATTACATCAACATGCAAAGAATCTAGATATGATTAACCCTCATCATATTCATAATCCACTTGTTTAGCATAAGAAAGTATCAACCATGTGGCTATGATAATCACCATATAACATATTAAGGTTATGATCATATTAAGGAGGTTATTTCACCATCATTCCATCATATAAGAATAATAAACATGAATACTCATCTTTATCTATTTGCATTAGAGTTAGGTTCAAAACGATAAGTTATATTAATGTTACTAATCATCACTTATGCCCAAACCCTAACTCACGACATCCCCATTGGATCATGGATGCATAAGGTGAAGCATCACCATCACATTCCGTACTATTCTCAAGTATGAATCTACACATAAATAAATGTGTAACCATCGGGTTATAGCATACTAAGGTTTCAACAATAATAAGAGAGTACTCCATGATTGTTTTAATCATTCAAGGACTATTCATACCCAAGTACCATCATTTAGTTATATTAAAGCTAGGTACAACAAGCTATACCTCATTAGAGTTACCCATAAATTCATAATGGTGGTTATCAATCATGATCATACGAGGATAAGGGTAATACTACAAGTTTAAGGCATTGAACCATCAAATTCTCATCATTAGAATCATAACATTACACTATAGGCTTCACCCAAAACAATGGAAATATTGAGGCATCAACTTCTAACCATTAAATGTTGAAAAGGTAAAGCCATTGGTCGTTTACATAAGTAAACATCTTAAACAAAACACCTATTAAGTCTTGAGTTAGGCTCTATAAAGAGTCACCATCTAACCCTAATCATCCCTTGACTAACAACATAAAAAGTTCCATTGAGAGTAGGGTAAAACCCACAAGCAATTGTTTATTTAGTACAAGCCGTCAGTAAATGAGCTTCTTAATTTTATCTCATAAAGGAAACCATTTAAATCACTTTATTAGGACCAACATATTACATTTAGGCATCATTCCAATTTATTAGATGAAGAAACATTAGATCTTAACCATTAGGTCAAGTTCATATATTAAAACCATCAATTAGAGTATAGGTCCTACCATTGCATCAAATGACCCAAGAAACCATTGGTTTATGGATTAATTGAATCTACAACTACATGCTTAACTCACCATAGGTTTTGGAGACCTGATCCACCATCAATACTAACCATTAAGTCATCATAGGTTGTTATATCAGCACTATATTCATTAATCACCATTGAATATCAAACTAATATTACCATTGATTGATAGCATCATTAGGGTACTTAGTTATTAATCACTAAGCTTCTAATTAGTCCAACACCTGACCTAAGGGGTGAATGTTAGTTGACACCCTTAGTCACCACCATCAGTTGTCATGAAGACAACACCATCGGTTGTTGCAATGGTACCACCATTGAGTCATGTGTTTATAGAAGAAATCAGCTTTAAACCCTAAAATTGATCATTGGTTGATAGGTGTTTAGCACCATCAGTTGTCAAAACAACCTTATCCAAGTCATATTATACCTTAGGAATAACGTACACATGATCACAGGTTCATCTAGAACTGAAATCAGAACATGGAACATTATAAAAATTGAAATCCAAGTCAAGCATAGCTTTTTAGTTCATGGATAATCATTTAAAAGAAAGAACATGAGCTAGCAAGCTTATGGTAAGAAATAAATGTGGAGCAAGTTATAAAACTTGCATCTAATTAGAAGATAAACTCCCAAGTCATTCTTCATCAAATGAGCAAACCCTAAGCATAAGGAACAAGAAAGGTAAGGTTTTAGAGCTTTATAGCAACTTCTACCATGGAACAACAAGGTTCTGACCTAGAGAAAGGTAGGAGGAAGGATAATAAAGAAATAAACAGAGGAAAGAAGGGGATTTTTACTCTTTTAGGTCAAGATCACTATAAAGAAGCTTTTTAAACCCTAAAAGGAAGTCAATTGCAACCCTAGAGCTTTTTCCTAAGAAGATCCCCACTTTCTTCTTCCTTGGATAGGAACTTCACAATAACATAGAGGGAGAATGAGGTTTGTAGGAGGAGGAAAGTGGTGGGGAGAAAATGGTTCGTTTGAGTGCTTAGGGATTAGTATATAAAACTTTAACATAAAGAAAAACAAAAAGTTGAAGTTCTAGTATCTTTCCAAGTGTCCATGGCCTTAAACTATTAATAATATACAAGCACATACACAAGAAGATGCCCCACATATCATAGAGATCTTCTTATCCCTCGTTTCTTGAATTTCCAAGTAAAACAAATAAATCATTAGTGGATAGCTCCTAAAGGTAGCTCATCCATAAAGGGGTAAACCCTAAAATATCCTTGGAGAAAACACCTTCCAACCAAGGTTTAACCAGGAGCCCCACGGATCAAAAATATCAAGAATGATAAGATAACATCTAAGAAACATAATTAATGTGATAAATTACAAAAAAAAACCTTGATTGGGTAAATTACATAAAAGTCCAAAATGTACATAAAATTGCATAACTTGCTCAAACAATGTCCAAATTGGACTGAAGTTGAAACTTAAACTTGTATTATGATTTCAAAGCATATCACAAGGTTATATTAGGGTTATAATAATTCAATTATGATAATTAAGCTTGTTCAACACTTTAAACAAGGTCAGGGGTCTTACACCAAGCAGGTAAGTGAATGAAATTCATCTTCAAGGATCTTGAGAATCCATTTAGCTAGTTTATCAAAAAGTCTATTGGTGTTTGTATTCACTTTGATGAAAATAGAGACTTGAAATACAACTTTGATCATGTTGGTCCTTTGTCTAATTCTATATACTTCACAGGAAATCAGCTACCATCCTCCAAAAAGATGGTTGAAAGTTCAGAATCTATATAGAGCTCACATTGTTTCCACCCTTTTATATATGTACCTTGCATCCCTTTATAAATAGTCATTAGTTCTCCTTCTAATGGATCAATTCCTAGAAATTTCACTACACCTCCTTCCAACCAACTTCCATCACCATCTCAAACAATATAACTAGTACTTTGTACCTTAAGATCTATATTGATCACACTATCAACACTAATTTGAACCATATCCTTCATAGGAGCCTTCCACCTTATCCTCACCCTTACAATATTGGTACTATTATGAATTGGTGCTTGTACAAGGTTCTTACTATATCCTCCTTTTTAATATAATGTCCCAAACTATTTTCATCGTAGGAAGGGATGCATTCTTGAATATGAATTTATTTTATTTCTTCCACACTTTCCAGCATGTAATAGCAAAGGTAATACCCATTTCTTGATAGAGAATTGTATTAGATTATGCTTTACCCAATCATCCACATCTTTTATTTAAAACAATCTTCTTCACAACTTATTAGATTTAATTCTTAGTTTTTAAACAACCAAATTGTTGGATAAATGGGCTCTAGAAGGGAGGGGTTGAATAGATCTAAAACCTTAAACTAAATTCATTAGACCTTCAAATTATATCAAGAAATAAGGTTTCATATATGGAATTTGAGTGTAACTAAGCATACATAGAAAGGATGAGATATATTGAAGAAGCACAAGAACAAAAGCTATGTATGGTGGTTCCAAACTCCAAACTAAGAGATGTCCATCCACTACTTAGAGGGGTCAATCTCTAGGATTTACAACCGTTGCACACTTTTTATATTCCATTATAAGAGATACAATATGACCATCATATTCTAAGGTCAAGGGTACCAAGCTTTCCTTTTAAGAATCAAAGGAGACAATAACATTACAAGGACTTACCCATACATGAATAAGAGTCTTCTAGCTTCACAAGGACTTACCCACCTTTGCGACGAGCTAGCCACCTTCATGAAGGATATTTACATATGCAACAAGACTTTAGCCTTGAAGGAATTACCCACTCTTCCCTTAGATCTTCAACCTTCAGCTTCACCTTCACCATGCAGAAGCTTTCACCATCTTAGCTTTGAGAAAGGGGATTTGGAAATGGAAGTTGAGAGCTTCATAATGTGTATAATGGAGCAACTCTCTCACAATAAACCTATCTCACTCGAATTTATGTAGATCAGTAGTAAGCTTGAGAGAGAAAGG
Organism: Alisma plantago-aquatica; assembly: GCA_963693085.1. Classification (NCBI taxonomy): domain Eukaryota; kingdom Viridiplantae; phylum Streptophyta; class Magnoliopsida; order Alismatales; family Alismataceae; genus Alisma; species Alisma plantago-aquatica. The sequence continues at coordinate 149,744,436 of OY856414.1, read as the reverse complement.
GGCTCTTAGTAGACAAAACCACTCAACTATAGATAGGAGCATAAGAATACAAGCTTAGAATGAAGTTCAAGGGCCCTTATATATAGTTGGGGGTGTCTACTAGTCAGTAGATGCACATATGACCGAATTCTAGCAGTTTGGAGAGTTGCAATGGATATATTTTTTTTATTTTTACGACACTTCAACGGTTTGAAACACTTTTTCTAGACATTTTGTATAATGTTGTCAGACGAGTTCCAATAAAGGTAACTCAGTCGATAGCACTATGCAACAAAGAAATTTTAAATTGCCAATCAAGTTTGTCCGGTATAAAACTCAACCAATGGCTCAAAATTGTTTTGTCTGTATAGGGTGTCAGTCGAGTTGTCACCAAGACAAACTCAGCCGACCCTGATAGTTATTAAGACCCACAAAGTTTGTCAGTCAAGTTTTGTGAGAAGGAAACTTAGTCGATAAAGGTGTTGGTGATGAATTTTGGTAAGTGCCATAAAAGTACTTAAATATTCGATTTAAGTGCATTTTATATTTTTCTCCACTTAATTACAAGTTATAGCATCAATACAAGTGATTTACAAATTTTTCCTCAGTGATTAAGGCATTTTCTATAAAAGTACACTTGCATTGATTTTGGCTTGTTTTTGGTCAACCATGGCTTGCTTGAATTCATTCTTTTCATGTACGTAATACTTGAAATTGATCTCAAACAGACATATAGATACATATGAATGGAATGGTTAAGTCATCATCAAAATATGGACAATGTATAACTGTTAGGTCAACACAAATCAATTTCTTTTATAGGCCTATCTGATTTGGTTTTGGTTAGTAGTAATTTTTAGCCTATGATTCCCTCAGTTTGATACTGATAATTCGATTTTTTTGACATTACTGCGACACATGCACTTGAATTTTACATGCACAGAAAATGTGTATCACCTCATAATTTCTTCCTCATTTTAGTGCAGATATGAAATGTCCTATATACACCCAGCTCCCATTAATGACAACTAGTGCAAGGGTGTCTCCATCTTACCTCCATGGATAATCTTTTCCTCATGCAAGGATTGCACGACTTAAGATTTTAGTTATGCATGTTTTTAAGAGCCCCACCTACTAGAGAGAAATTGGCTCTAATACCAATTGTAATGCTCAAGCTCATTGCCCAAGGCTCTACTAGAGTTTTAAGAATGACGACTAGTCACATTATTGGCCTTAGATGTGCGCCTTACTCATGGGAACATGGGATCAACTACTCGACAGGTTAGCCATCCTAGTACTACTCTGGCTCGAGTATGCTAAACTGTAAAGTACATATTGATGGGCTACCTAAAAAGGAGGTATACCTTGATGATATGAGTAGTTCAATTGTTCCTTTTAAGATTATTTTATCTGAAGCTTCAAATACTGGAATGTTACAAGATTCCAAACTAAAATTATTGTAGACTCTTTGTCAAATGATCGATAATAATCATTGAAAGATAAATTGGGAATAGTAAAGAATGAGTGTAATAGGAGTGATAGACTGGAATAATGTAATTATGATGCTAAAATAATTTTTTTATTTTTGATGGCTTTTTTAATCATGTAATTTTATGCTTTGAATTCGAATTCAATGAAGTTGGATCAGGTAACTTGTGTCAGGTCTTTTGGTAGTATTGTATTAAGATAAGTAATACACCATTCATATAATTGAGGTTTGTCCTATTGAATCATGCATATAAAAGAGGTGTTGGTTCGTAACTTTGTTTATCAAAATATTATCTATCTTCTAGACCATCACATGAGTTTAACTTTGTCTTCCAATATTTACTCTATCTTGGTGACCACCACATGAATTTATCAAATTGAGTCGGGTGTCGATCTATGCGGGCGGTTTGTGGTCGCCTCGGTGGGACAAACGTTTCAGGCAGCGTTCAGTAAAGCATTTGTTGGGATCGGATAGGGATGGCTACTCGCGGGAAGACCAGAAGTGCCTGCTAACGCTATGCCAAACTCAGATTTGCTAGCCGCATAATTTTTGTTTAACTATTTACTTTAGGCTACTGGCTTTGATCACTCGCCTGGGTTCTGTCACCGCGTCAAAAGTCTGTTGTGAGACATCTCGCTGTGAGTAGCCGCAATCTGGTAAATTATGTTGCTGAACACACCCTCAGTCTGTGGAGGTGTTTTTCTTCAAATGTATTGAGGATCATCTTAGCCATCTAAATTTTAAAAATTACAAGATATTTGCATGCTTAATGAAATGCACATTTTTTTGAAGTTACACATACATTAAAAGGCGTGACTTTGCTACTTGAACTGCTGAGATTGCCGTCTGGTCATTCGAAGAATAGGGGGCCTTGAAAAAAGTCACCTATCAACATTTTGAGGTTGTATATCAGTTCAACCCCAAACAAGATTGGTTTGGACTGGACGGAAACTGAGACATGTTGATAAAAAAAACTCATAAAGCCCCTGTTTGGAAACGGACTGGGATTTCGTAGTCTGGACTGGATTAGACGGTGTTAGTCAGGATTCAGTCTGATTCTGTTTGGCAACCCAGTCTGATTCTGTTTGACAACCCAGTCTGATTCTAGTCAGCTGGTCTGATTTGAGTCTGATTGCAGTCTGATTCTGTTTGGCTACTAGGCTGGATTCAGTCTGATTTTGTTTGGCAACGTAGTCAGTATATGCTGATTATGTCCTGATGTTGTAGAACTGTTTTAACAAGAGTAAAAAATGTGTAGTTGTGCTGCCGCTTAAGAAGAAGTTGGCCGAAGTGTATTACATACTAAATAACAAATAAATAATATATAAAATGCATAATTTATACATTTAAATTAAATAGTAGTAAACATGTGTAGCATGTCTGTAGGAGAACTTAATACCACATAAAAAAACAGATAATATTTTATTGGTTCCCGGGCAAATACATATGTAACATACAAACTGAAAGGAGAGGTCTGCCCTGGACCTAGACAAAGACAAACCTACACAATCTAAGTTGGTGAGCAAGCAGCCGACTTCATGCCTCGTCGTACTCGTCGGCCAACTTTATGGCCTCGTCGTACTCGTCCCACGACACAAGACAGGCTTCGTCCAACAACTGATTTGTTTCATGTTTGCTGGCATCTTTTGGCCACTCGAACAACAACGGAAGATGGTGAATATGATGAGTAACACCTTTGGATTGTTCGTCTCTCTCATTTGGGCCCTCATCGTGTGTAGGCTCACAACATTTTTTCTTGTAAATAAAGTTTTCTTCTACATATTTTTTAATCTTCGACGGAGACATCAATAATTTTTCAAATTTTGTCCTTGCCTTTGACCGTGACCGCGATGTTGACATCTATAGTTAATAAATAAATATAAGTATTAGCAAATATCAATAATAGTAAGATAACTGTGACAATATTGAATACAAATAAATGCTCCAAACAAACTTAGCTACAAACAAGTAAGAATGTGATGTATGCCTTCAATACATAACAATAAAGCTCCAAACAAATAAATGTTGCGGAGTAAACACAAACAACTACAAAGTCATGGAAATATATTACAAGTTTATGTGTTATTTTTGCCGTCTAACGTGGTTCTTTGATTCACTCATCGGTGTTAATAAGGTATTCATCAACCCCAGGTGGGTAAATGCGACGATTTGTCATGAAGTTGCGTTGCACGGCCAATGGCGGGGGAGGCAATAAATCTCCCAAAATAAAAAGATTGTCTCTTATGAACTCTCTCCTTATGTGTTGCCATCTCATCTCCAACTCAGTCAAAGATATGTAAGGCCCCCCGGTTATGTTTCGGAAGTCACGCCATGCCTTCATCCAAGCCTGTGTAGTATATACTCCATTAACACATCTCTCCAACTCATATTGGTTTCTCATCATACCTTTGAGAACCATATCAAGCTCCGTACACCACATAAAAGAAGGCGTCCTTGGAGGCCCAGCCATATTACAGATTCTGTAAGTAATATATTTTAGACGTAAGGGTGTATCGCACAAAATAGGGTTATAAAATGTATATTCAGTGCTAACAAACATTTATCAACATCTCGGTGAAAAAACATACACCCTCCATAAAACATACACCAACATTATGAAAAATAACAAAAACTTGTTAATGTCGAATGAATGCAGAAAGATTTAATGTTAAAAACATCAAATGGTGGACAATGTAAATCGATACACCAAAATAAATGTATCTCTCTGCCATTAAACGTTATGGTGTCACCGTGGGTGAAGGAATATCCAAAAGAAGACTACAATCTTCCTCCAGACTGGCAATGTAGCGTTCTAGAACCTCATGCTCATACTTTTTTTGGGTGTATATATCATCATAGTTGTGATGAATTTCAACAAAGTCTTTCATGTTCATTGCCTGGCCCCACAGTGACTTGCACTCGACAGTGATTAACATAATCTCAGCTTTCAAAGAATCAATTGTTGGGGGGAGATCGACTGCCCAACGGAAGTATATGCACCGATCTTTTCCCTACAATGTATTATCAAGTTTAATGAATGACAAAGAATGTGCAGCATACACAACGGTAACCTATTATGTATGTATTTACTAGTGCACCTCACGAGAAGGACATATGTAATACATTTCGCCCGGCCTTTCACTCAGAATGTCAAAATCATACAACCATGCATCCTCTGTGTTAAGCCGCAAGGTTGCATCTAACCCACAATCACACCTCAGAACTTCTGATGGATTCATTGACATCTAAAACATGATTGCGGATTATTAAAAATATTTTCGGATTCTGAACATAGATTTCAAATACAAATTTCTAAACATAAAATAGGCCTAACTGCTTGTTCTACATCTATGATGCATTGTATCCATCCTCGTTTGAAGAGTCGTTATTGCTCGTGATGTGAAGTCGTTGGCGAAGATATTTGCACCTCTCCCGTAGAGTGGAAATATCTTGTTGGACCCTATCGGTGTCTGCTCTTGTCGAACTGACAAAGTCACATTGTTCAGACCATAGCTTGCGTTCGTTGCGTGCATATGCAAGTTGTGATAGTATTGCATCCCTAACTGCAGTAAGCGTGGCCACTGTGGGTTGAACACGCTGCGAGGGCAACCTCATTTTACATGTGTTGGGCAACAGACCCCTACCACATGTAAAATACGGTATGTGGGGGTTGTTGTCTTCAAAACGTCCATTTGCCGCATCTGCGACATCCATATACACACGTACAGTGCATTGAAGGCCGCATGTACAACAAGGCATTACATTCTCCATTTGAAGACAACCTACCCAAACACAAATTGACGATTATGATTACAGAACAAAAAACAGTTCGTGAAACAAACAGTTCAAATAGTTTCACGTACAGTGCATTGAAGGGCTGCATGTACACACGTTATCATACAAGTTAAAATAGTTTCACAAGTTCAACGCTAGAGGTCAACGAGTTTCCCAAAGGAGATTAGAAATGGTTTCACATAAAACATCATCCTCCCTTGAATCAGCCGGAGTTGTTTGTTGGAGGGAACTCAGGTCAACCCCAGAAGGGGGAACGACAGACGTTGAACTATCATCTGCGAGTTCATCCATGATAGTGTCACCATCTTGTTGGCGTCGGATATAATTGTGGAGGATACAACAAGCCATTACAAGGCGACACTGTGAATGAATAGGATATGTCGCCCCCTTTTTAAGATAGGCAAACCGTCTCTTTAGCACCCCGAACGCTCTTTCAACAACATTGCGTAGTTGAGCATGGTGGTGGTTGAAGATATCCTTCTTGCTGGTGTAGGGGTGTCTATTTCCTCAGTACTCAGAAATATGGTAAGCTGTATTGCGATAGGGTGCTATAAATTGACGAGCGTTGGCATACCCTGCATCAACTAGGTAAAACTTTCCCGGGGGAACTTTAAACCCACCAGTGGTCGTTGCTGATTGTAGGACCCGTTGGTCAGCAGCCGACCCCTCCCACCCAGTTAGGACAAATGTAAACTCCATGGAGAATTCTACTACAGCCATGACATTTAGAGAGACATTTCCTTTTCTGTCTCGGTAGCGATTTTGCTTGTCTCATTTGACCAAGACTGGGATGTGTGTTCCGTCAATTGCCCCGATGGCATTCTATAACACCAAAATAGGTTGTAAACATAAAGAATATTTGAAAAATAGTATAAATTTGTACGGGATAACTATTACCTTGAAGTAAGGGTAGAACCTTGAGGTCTCCAATATATGAGAATGTATTGTCGTGCAAGTCGATGCGGTTTGCATGACAATATAGTCATGGGTCAACGCACATACAGCGTCTAAAACTTCGTTGAACTTTCTACTTATGGTCTCACTAGAGTGAATGTAGTCCTCCGCCAAAGCACGATTTGTATGGCCATGGCCAACCATCTGTAGGAAGTAGCATACAGCCTCAACTGAAGTGACGCCTCTAGTACTTCGTAACAAGCCACGACTCTCAAGCTTGTCCACAAGGGCCATTATAGTATGTGGTCGCATTCAGTATAGGTCATAAGCCCTTTGTTCATGACCGATTAATATTTCTAAGACCTTTATGTGGCCACTCCTTATGCTAACTGACCTAGGTATTGTGGGTGGTATGTCGGCATCAACGGAAATGTCATCTATGATGGAGTTCGCAATCGACTCAGCAATTGCATTGGCAATTTGATTTTCTGGACCAGACAAGGTATCTAAAATGTGTGTGAGGAGGTCAGGTGATTGTGTTTGGTCACTGGCAGACATGATGCCTGCAAGTGAAACGATATCAACAAGATAATAAGTTCTTGAACATAATATAAACCAGTTGACATGCATGTGAAACAACGGCCTGAAGGCTACAAACAAATTACATTGTACGGTAAAGCAATTATTACAACAATGAATCAAATTTAAATATCTAGAAGTAATTATTAAAATAGTTATGCTAATATAAATTGATGGTAAGAGAACATAATGGAAAAAGGTAGTTCCCACTTATGATCCTGAAGGGCCAGCATCATTGGATGGAGTATACCACATCAAAGGTATGCTCGATGTGCTGTTGAAGTTTGGTGGTGGGGTGTGTGACACAAATGGTTGCTGAGATGGCACAAAAAAGGATGGCATTGAAGGTATTGTTGTTGCATTGCCAACTTGGGACCTTTCCCAAAGGTCTTGTAACCATATTGTTATCTTTTGAGAGGTGTGTTGAAGGCTGAGGTAGATGTTGCGGTTTGTTGAGTCCTTTATGGCATTCACAAGTGTTGTAAAAACAGCAGTGGGGGCATCGGGGAAAGTGTCATTGAAATGTTGTAAGATGGTTGAAAACTCTTCTTTTTCAAAGGCTCTGGTTGCCACACTCGTGCCTAATTCGTGAACCTTTGTGTACACCTGTGTGAATTCAGATAACACTTCATTAGAAATCACACATCGCTCTTGCAGCATTGATGGTCGCTTCCTGTGCCTATGGGCAAGAGGAGTCCTCCCCCCAACACTTGGGGTATCCGTTCTACCTCCCCCGGTGTCACCCTCGCTTTGCATCCCATATGAGCGTATGTTCGGTTCCCCTGATGCGGTTTCTATGTGCATGGGTGTAGCAGACACATCTAAGTCGACAGTAACATCATCCTCGGAGGCAACGTCAGAAGGGATTTGTGTGTCCGTGGAAGACATAGCATGGTGTCCTCTAGCAATGTTCCTCCCCGCCATCATCTCGATTTCGTAGTAGTGGGGAAAGGGGCGCCTAAGCAACCTAGCAAGGTCCTTATTTGCCTGAGTATTAAAAACAATTGTATTAGGAATGTAAGTTTCGATGTATGACGTTACTTTGCTGGGGTTAAGGGTGTCATTACTATACATACCGCAATGCTCTACCTCCACTCAGGGGTGTCAGGTAGTCTGGGCATGTGCCTTGTGTCATCCCATCCAACGCCACTCTTGTTGGTCACAAGCTTCAAAGCGGCATAGTCCTTCCTCAAGTTTTTCCACCAAGTTTTGAACTGGTCTAACTTACCTACGTCCTTCCCCATCCTATTATGCACATCAGAAGTTACCTCCCTCCAAGAGTCCTTAGTAAAATGGCCGTCAATACACCTTCCTAAGTCATATTGTCTCTGCAATGTTGTTACTAGAGCGGCATCAGACTCTCTTGACCAAACAATTTGGTGCTTTGGGTCTACGTAAGACATACTTGTGTAGGTGCTGCAGTATATAATGACAATCAGCGGTGTTTACAATGATAAGAATACATGTCCTTAAAATTTTGTAGGATAGACAATAAACACACAACCAGACTGCAGAGACACAAACACATATTTCAAATAAAAGTCTAACAATCATATATAGGGAGCTCAATCAGCAACTGAGAAAGATCATAGGTGAACCAGAAACGCAAGCAAACAGTTGAAAAAATTAAATAACAAATATATATAGGTAGCAGCACATGTGGTCTGTTGTATAGGGTTACTAGTAGAAGACACGTGCTAAGCATTTTTATAGATAAATATTCAACTACATGTATATATAGGTAGCACCACAGTTGCTCTGTTGTGAATTAGTACAATTCTATTTAAAATAATCAACTAGATGTGAATTAGTACAATTTAACAAAGAAGATATAAAACACAGACTAATGTGTTTAATTAAATGACAGTAAAACATAATGAGTTGTGGGTTTCACCTAACCACATATCTCATGGTAAAATACCACACAATAAACAAAAGATTCATTTGTATAGTGAACAAACTTTTCCAGGCATCACTGTGTAGATGCATGGATTCACCTAACGTAGACCTCACACTGATGTAGTTAGACAAGTTTGAAATTTTTTGTTGTTTCCCCTATTAACCTAACCACTACGATATGATAGAGTAACATTTATTAGATATAACATTTAATTCATTAAAAGCTCATCATAAGCATGAAATAACAATGACTGCTCCCGCATGACAAATCAAACATAGTACCTGCTCATGGTGAGCTAATGTAGGCAAAAATTAGGTTCATCCATGGTATATAATGTAGGATTAATAATCGATACTCAAAATGCAACATAGAAGTGAAATTCAGCCATTTTGATAGATAATACCGTGCATTATAGTAAACTATTTAGTATATTTGCATGAATTTTGAATACCTGTTATAACTCAAACCACTTGCATAATAGAGGTCATCTCCATGAGGAGTCAAATGTTGCTAAGATTGATCTTTTTTATGATTAATTGGTGGTTTACATGAACGAAAACAATTTAACAAAGAAGATATAAAACATAGACTAATGTGTTTAATTAAATGACAGTAAAACATATTGAGCTGTGGGTTTTACCTAACCACATATCTCATGGTAAAATACCACACAATAAACAAAATATTCATTTGTATAGTGAAATAACTTTTCCAGGCATCACTGTGTAGATGCAGGGATTCACCTAACGTAGACCTCACAGTGATTTAGTTAGACAAGTTTTAAATCTATTGTTGTTTCCCCTATTAACCAAACTACTACCATATGATAGAGTAACATTTATTAGATATAACATTTCATTCATTAAAAGCTCATCATAAGCATGAAATAACAATGACTTCTCCCGCATGACAAATCAAACATAGTACCTGCTCATGGTGAGCTAATGTAGGCAAAAATTAGGTTCATCCATGGTATATGTTGTAGGATTAATAATCGATACTCAAAATGCAACATAGAAGTGAAATTCAGCCATTTTGATAGATAATACCGTGCATAATAGTAAACTATTTAGTATATTTGCATGAATTTTGAATACCGCTTATAACTCAAACCACTTGCATAATAGAGGTCATCTCCATGAGGAGTCAAATGTTGCTAAGATTGATCTTTTTTATGATTAATTGGTGGTTTACATGAACGAAAAGAATGTAACAAAAAAGATATAAAACATAGACTAATGTGTTTAATTAAATGACAGTAAAACATATTGAGTTGTGGGTTTCACCTAACCACATATGTCACGGTAAAATAGCACACAATAAATAAAATATTCATTTGTATAGTGAAATAACTTTTCCAGGCATCACTGTGTAGATACAGGGAGTAACCTAACCTAGACCTCACACTGATTTAGTTAAACAAGTTTTAAATTTTCTGTTGTTTCCCCTATTAACCTAACCACTACCATATGATAGATTCATATCTTGCATTCAAATTTACTTATTCATCCATGTACGATCTCAACAACACATAAAATTAACATAACAAAAAATGAAGAGTAACATTTATTAGAAACAACATTTAATTCATTAAAAGCTCATCAGAAGCATGAAATAACAATGACTGCTCCCGCATGCCAAATCAAACATAGTACCTGCTCATGGTGAGCTAATGTAGGCAAAAATTAGGTTCATCCATGGTATATATTGTAGGATTAATAATGGATACTCTAAATGCAACATAGAGAGGAAAGTTGACTGTAAAATCAATGAAAGTTGAAATCCATAGCTGAAATCAATGAATGATCTTTCCCAGAATACCAATTTCTATATCCAATTTCTAGATTCATATCCACTTTGAAACCATGTGAGCATATTATATATGTAATACCAACACAGGCATACATGAATCATATGAATGGCATAAATTTTATTTCATTTTATTAAAATCATTGGGATAAAAACAAATATGAGTCCTAATTTGTATATGCAACATTGACAATAACATCCTTTTCACTTGATAAAATCATAAAAAAAAACTAAATAAATAGTATAAGTCAAGCTAGCTTTCAATATAGAACCAAAAAAATGTGTACAATTATGCCATGTTGGGTTCACTTGTTATTTCTGAAAAACACTAGAGGGGGGTGAATAGAGTTTTAAAATAATTTTAACAATTTATTGAACTCAAACAACCACAATTGAAATTGGAAGAAGGGGACAGGTGTTTCGAGTGGTTCCAACTTTAGCAAATACTAAAGTTGTCAGTCCGCTACCCGGTTGCTTACCCAACCGGGATTTTGAAAGTATTTATTTTATTACCTTCTCAAGGATTTATACAAAATACAATACTTTCCTTTACACCCCTTGAACAACCTTCACTTGAAGTAGGTGCACCAACTTGAGTTAGCCTTCTTGAAGTAACTCCAAGCTCCCCCTTGAAGTAGCCTTCCTCTCTAGAAGTAACCTCCCGTTGCACCAGCCTTCTGAAGTAGCTCAAGGTCGCCTTCTTCACCAAGAAGATCTCCACCCTCTCCAATCCGCAGCCTCCAACCTAGGAGTAGCAAGGAGAGTACAAACAGTAATAGAGAACAAGAAAGGAAAAAGGAAATTACAACTTATCCTTTGTAGACCAAGGCTTGATTTGCCTAGATCAAGCGTATAGATCTCCTAACCAAGTGTATGGACTTGTGATTGCAGTGGGTAGGAGATACTAGCCTATAGGACACGAATTTTGAGCTAAGGATGAAAGTAGCCAATTGTTACAATGCTCAAATTGCTCACAACATATTGCAAATGTAATTGCTTGCTCAAAGAGTACTCAAGTGTGTAAAAAGGTGTATTTGAGTGTCCTATGGCTTGTCCTATTTATAGGAATGGCCTATGGATGCTTAAGGACGTTCTAGACAACTTCTAGGAGTTTCTAAGTGCTTAACTAGCCGTTAGGTATAAGTTTGTTGCTTTAGCAACAGCTAATTAATTTATTCTGCAGTTGCTGTCAGAGATTATCTCGGTCGAGGAATGGTCGACCGAGACACCTACTCGGTCGAAGGTTTGTCGACCGACAGGATCTCTGGATCATGTGTATTGCAACGTTTATCTCCAACTGCCAACTACCTTGTCAGTTGTGTCTAACGGGTACTTTGGGTCTTTCTCGGTCGAGATGATTGTCGACCGAAAGTGTCTCGGTCGAGGAGTTGGTCGACCGAGATTGTTCCTGTTTCAATGTTTCAATTTAGGCACTAATTATATGTATGAGTGTGCAGATGTGATTCTATTTAAAGGGGATGACTTATCTAAATGTGGTGTTTAGCTAGGGAAGATCTAACGCTTGATTTACATGCAATCTAAGTACTTGTACATTATATATTTGTACAAGCTTTTACAAGGCGATTACATTGCATGAAAATATAAATATGGAAGCATATGGATTTCCCTAGTACTTTGTCATCTGCCTTGTTCCTGCACACTCAAGTAGCTCGTTAGATCAATAAGAATGAATTGTTTTTCATAATCAAAACAAAGGGATTTATAGATGTCCATTTAGCCAACAATCTCCCCCTTTTTGAAGATGACAAACATTTCCAAAATATAAATGAAGGAAATATAAAACATATGAGTTTCATACCTTTAGATTACCTTTTGTAGCTTTTCCTCTTGTTTATAAAATGTGTGCTTATTATTCCCCATGAATGATGGAACATGAAATCTAATTCACTAGGGAATATAGCAACTTTCAATGTAAAGACAAGAGTTTATTTATGAAACTCATTGATTGAGTTTTTCATGATTACTAAGTTTTAGTTTTATATTTATTTCTCCCCCTTTGTCATTTCAAAAAGATATCCGTTAAGAATAAAAACTCCCCCTTAATTAGATGTCCCATCAAATCTAATGAAAAAGATGTCCATTAAAAGTTTTTGTTAAGAAGCACAAATATCAAAGAAAACATCTTCCAAAGGAGTGATAAGCAGTTGTTTCCTAATTTTGTTAAATTGATCTAGTGGAAGTGGTTTTGTAAAAATATCAGCCAATTGATCTTCCGTATCAACATGATGAAGGGAAACATGATTCTTGGAGATATGATCCCTTAAAAAGTGATGACGGATTTCAATATGTTTAGCTCGGCTGTGTAAAATAGGATTGTGTGCTAAGTTTATAGCGCTCATGTTGTCACAAAAAATAGGCGTAGATGAAAGAGTAAAACCATAATCATTTAACACTTGTTGCATATAAAGTACTTGAGCACAACAAGACCCGGCTGCCATATATTCGGCTTCAGTTGTAGATAGGGCAACCGTATTTTGTTTCTTGCTAAACCAAGATACTAAAGCTCTCCCTAACAAGAAACATCCACCACTAGTACTCTTACGATCAAGTCGACAACCAGCATAATCCGCATCAGTATAAGCTTTAAAATCCAAGGATTGTCCTTTTGGATACCATAAACCAAAACAAGTAGTGCCGGCTAGGTAACGAAGAATTCGTTTAACTGCTAGAAAATGAGAGTGCATAGGTTGTGATTGAAATCGAGCACAAAGACCAACGGAAAACATAATGTCCGGTCTAGAAGCAGTTAAGTAAAGCAAACTACCAATCATGGCTCTATATAAGGAATCATCAATAGGTTCCCCATTTTCATCCTTATCAATTTTAATAGAAGTAGCCATAGGAGTAGTAGCATGTTTGCACTGATCCATCCCAAAACATTTTAAGAGTTCTTTAGTATATTTTTCTTGGCTTATGAATATTCCGGCAGGTGTTTGTTTAATTTGAAAACCAAGAAAGAAAGTTAGTTCACCCATGAGGATCATTTCAAATTCTTTTTGCATAATGTCACTGAATTGTGTGCACAATGAATCATTAGAAGCTCCAAAAATAATGTCATCAACATATATTTGCACAACTAGGAAATCAGATGTATATGTTTTGAAAAATAAAGTAGAATCTGAATTTCCAATAGAAAAACTATTATCAAAAATATATGTCTTGAGCCTTTCATACCAATTCCTAGGTGCTTGTTTTAAACCATAAAGTGCTTTCTTAAGTTTATAAACATAGTCACCTTTTTCCAGTATTTCAAAACCAGGTGGTTGGGCAACATATACTTCTTCTTGAATGATGCCATTTAGAAATGCACTTTTTACATCCATTTGGTAGAGTTTGATGTTTTTATGTGCAGCAATAGCTAGTAATATTCTAATAGCTTCAAGTCTAGCTACCGGTGCATACGTTTCATCAAAATCTATTCCTTCTTGTTGATTATATCCTTGTGCTACTAACCGAGCTTTATTCCTTATTACTTCTCCTGCCTCATTTAGCTTATTCCTAAAAACCCATTTAGTTCCTATGATGGTTTTATCTTGTGGTTTAGTAACTAAATCCCATACATCATTTTTAGTGAATTGATTCAATTCTTCTTGCATGGCTATTATCCAATAATCATCTTTAAGAGCTTCAGATATCTTCTTAGGTTCAATGATAGAAACAAAAGCCATGTTTGCAACATCTTTAAAGGAAGACCGAGTTTTGACATTATCATTAGGATCTCCAATAATTAGTTCTTGAGGATGATCCTTAATAAGCCTAGGTGTAGGTTGTGGTTCAGCTTGGTGATTATTTGTAGTAACTTTCTCACTATCATTTGGTATGTTTAAATTTTCGAATTGATTAGTGAGATCTATGATTTCTAGATTTTTAGATTTGGACTCTTCATGAAAAGAAACATGAATAGATTCCTCAACTTTTCTAGAGATAGTGTTATATACTCTAAAAGCTTTGCTAGAAGTGGAATATCCCAAAAAGAATGCTTTGTGTGATTTAGAGTCAAACTTATCTCTATCATCTTTGGTATTTTAAATATAGCATGTGGAGCCAAAGGTATGAAAATAGTCAACTCTAGGTTTCTTAGAATGTATTATTTCATATGGAGTTTTCTTCAAGTGAGAGTGAACAGTTACTCTATTTAACACATAGCATGCAGTGTTTACAGCTTCAGCCCAAAAGGTTTTGGGTGTGTTGTGTTCGAGCATCATAGTTCTAGCCATTTCTTGTAGTGATCGATTTTTCCTTTCTACTATACCATTTTGTTGTGGAGTGTGTGGAGCAGAAAAATTATGAGTGTACCCTTGAGATGTACAAAATTCTTCAAATGTATGATTTTCAAATTCTCCACCATGATCACTTCTAATGGTACATATTTTTCTTTGTAATAGATTTTCAATCTTGGAACAAAATTGTATAAAAACATGAATAGTATCATCTTTAGTTGCAATAAAGTGTACCCATGTGTATCTACTATAATCATCAACAATAACAAAACAGTATCTTTTACCACCAATAGATTGTGTCCTCATGGGTCCAAATAAATCCATATGAATTAATTCTAAGGATCTACTGGTGCTAAGTACATTTTTTGGTTTAAAAGAGGTTTTGGTTTGCTTTCCCATTGTGCATGGTTCATAGTTTTCAACTTGATCAAAAGATAAAGTAGGCAATCCACGAACAAGATCATATTTCACTAACTTTTTAATAACATGTGAACTAGCATGTCCTAGCTTTTTATGCCATAGTTGTAAGGTATTTTCATTTGCAAGTAAGCATTTTCCCACTACTGATTTCATAGAGTTAGGTTTAAGGATATAAAGATTTCCAACTCTATTTCCTTCATAAACAACATTTGTAGTGTTTTCTATCAATAACTTGCAGTAGGTTTTGTTAAATAACACATCATAACCACTATCACATAATTGACTAACACTTATCAAATTATGGTGCAAACCATCAACGAGTAGAACATTCTTTATTTCGAGGTTTGTACCAACATTACCTATTCCAACGATTTTACCCTTACCATTGTCTCCAAAGGTGACCGTTCCACTTTTCTTTTCTTCAAAGGTTTGAAATGCATCCTTGTTCCCGGTCATATGTTTGGAGCATCCACTGTCAACCACCCATTCCTGCATTTAAAATGTAGATTTTGGTACCCATGTGATGGTCTGATATGGTTAGAATCATTTAAGTACAGACTTGTATAAAAGTTTTGAATCAGAAATCCAGTCGGTCGACAATTGTTCGACCAACCTCTGTCTCGGTCGACTAATTGTCGATCGAGAATATTACTGTATTGCAAACAAAGAAACACAGAATTTTAGCTCGGTTGACCAATTTTCGACCGAAATAATTGCTGTAGATTTTTTATTTGTTACAGACATCCGGTCGGTCGACAATACTTCGACCGATTAAGGGTTCGGTCGACAATACTTCGACCGACTAAGTTTCTGTTTCAGTAAAATAGTACAGAAAATTACCAATATGCATGAAATATTTTGTTTAGTTGAGATAAGACAATATAAATAGCAAAATGGATCGTTTGGCCATATGTCAACTAAATTCCATTTGACTCTACTAAGTTTGGGGTTTTGGGACCCAAATTAAGTCGGAATCCTTAGTCTTATAAGGGCATGAAAAGGAATAGTGTCCAAGACGTAAACAAAAATGGCAAGTAATAGAATCAACTTCATTTCTCTTTCTAGCCATTGTGTTCTTGGTCACAAACATAGTTTGAGTTCTTTTGGGTTGATTTTTCTTTGGAGCATATCCCAAACCTTTTCTTCCGTTGAAAACAGTACCAACGCTTAGAATGTTATCAAGTATATCTTTTCTTCTTAACTCATAAAGTTCTCTTTGTAGTTGAGCAATGTCATTCATCTTCTTGTGTAGATCTTTTCTTGCTTGATCTAAATCAGATAACAATGAATCCCTTTCTTTTACAACATTATCATAGTCCAGATGGTTACACAAAATAGGTTGAGTCTGAAAATCTTTTAGTTTAGCTAACAATTCAGTCTTTTCTTTAGAAAGAAGATCAACATTTGTTTCTAAAGTGAGTAGCTTTCTAGTGCAATCATCTAACAATGTTTTTAAAGACAAATTCTCAAGATCAATGTTGTTCTTTTCAGAAGAAAGATTATCTAATTTAGCAATTAGCTCATCATTTGATTTGATAACCTTCTTTAGTTTCTTCTTGACATCAACATACTTATCATGAATTTCTTGTAGACTAGTAACTAACTCTTCTTTAGGAAGATCAAGTAGGCTTACCTCTTGAGAGTCTTCATCATCTTCTCTTTCCATTAGACATTCCACCTTTTCTTCTCCGCTTTCACTGTCACTTGACTCGTCCCATGCAGCTTTATAGGCTTTTTCTCCCTTCTTCTTGTGTGAGCTTTTCTTTCCTTTCTTTGCTTTAGGACATTCATTTTTGAAATGCCCTTTCTTCCCACATTCAAAGCACCTAGGAGGAGTAGAAGAAGAACTGGAAATTTTGTTAGATTTAAATCTTTTGTATTTCTTACCGTTGACGATCAAGGCTTCTTCTCCTTTTTCTTCACTTGACTCCTCACTTTCTTGTGTGACGACCTTTGAAGCTTTTAGAGCCACATCCTTCTTCTTTCCTTGCTGAAGTTCACGTACTCTTCTTTCTTCCTCTTCTAGGGTTGCTTCATGAGCTTCTAGGTTGCCAATAAGTTGCTCCATTTTCAGTCGAGTGAGGTCGTTTGCTTCTTCAATGGTTGTCACCTTTGGCTTATATTTTGGAGGAAGTGATCGAAGGATTTTTGATACTTGATCTTCTTCAAGGACATGTTTTCCTAGGGCACTTAAACCATTAACAATAGTAGAGAATTTTGCAAACATTTCACTAATAGATTCATCAGGATCCATACGAAAGTGTTCAAACTTTTGTTTAAACATGCTAATTTTGGAATTTTTGACTTGGACTGTACCTTCATAGGTTATGGACAGTCTATGCCAAATATCATAGGCTGTGTCACAATTAGATATTCTATTAAATTCTCCTACCGAAATAGAACAATATAAAATGCTTACATCTTTTGCATTCATTTGAGCCAGTTTTACCGTATTTGCATCCCATTCTGCAAATTGAGTTTGAGGGAGCTCATATGGGGTTGACACCATTCTCCATAAGTCCCAATTGATGCCTTGGAAGTAGAACTGCATCCTTCTCTTCCAATATTGGTAGTTTGTTCCATCGAACGCTGGAGGCCTAGCAACAAGTGTCCCTTCAAGGTTAAGGTTGTTGAACACTCCGTCACCCATTTCTTCAAGACCTTGTTAGGGTTCCTTGAAGCCTACTCTGATACCAATTGAAAAACACTAGAGGGGGGGTGAATAGAGTTTTAAAATAATTTTAACAATTTATTGAACTCAAACAACCACAATTGAAATTGGAAGAAGGAGACAGGTGTTTAGAGTGGTTCCAACTTTAGAAAATACTAAAGTTGTCAGTCCACTACCCGGTTGCTTACCCAACTGGGATTTTGAAAGTATTTATTTTATTACCTTCTCAAGGATTTATACAAAATACAATACTTTCCTTTACACCCCTTGAACAGCCTTCACTTGAAGTAGGTGCACCAACTTGAGGTAGCCTTCTTGAAGTAACTCCAAGCTCCCCCTTGAAGTAGCCTTCCTCTCTAGAAGTAACCTCCCGTTGCACCAGCCTTCTGAAGTAGCTCAAGGTCACCTTCTTCACCAAGAATATCTCCACCCTCTCCAATCCACAGCCTCCAACCTAGGAGTAGCAAGGAGAGTACAAACAGTAATAGAGAACAAGAAAGGAAAAAGGAAATTACAACTTATCCTATGTAGCCCAAGGCTTGATTTGCCTAGATCAAGCGTATAGATCTCCTAACCAAGTGTATGGACTTGTGATTGCAGTGGGTAGGAGATACTAGCCTATAGGACACGAATTTTGAGCTAAGGATGAAAGTAGACAATTGTTACAATGCTCAAATTGCTCACAACATATTGCAAATGTAATTGCTTGCTCAAAGAGTACTCAAGTGTGTAAAAAGGTGTATTTGAGTGTCCTATGGCTTGTCCTATTTATAGGAATGGCCTATGGATGCTTAAGTACGTTCTAGACAACTTCTAGGAGTTTCAAAGTGCTTAACTAGCCGTTAGGTACAAGTTTGTTGCTTTAGCAACGGCTAATTAATTTATTCTGCAGTTGCTGTCAGAGATTATCTCGGTCGAGGAATGGTCGACCGAGACACCTACTCGGTCGAAGGTTTGTCGATCGACAGGCTCTCTGGATCATGTGTATTGCAACGTTTATCTCCAACTGCCAACTACCTTGTCAGTTGTGTCTAACGACTACTTTGGGTCTTTCTCGGTCGAGATGATTGTCGACCGAAAGTGTCTCGGTCGAGGAGTTGGTCGACCAAGATTGTTCCTGTTTCAATGTTTCAATTTAGGCACTAATTATATGTATGAGTGTGCAGATGTGATCCTATTTAAAGGGGATGACTTATCTAAATGTGGTGTTTATCTAGGGAAGATCTAACGCTTGATTTACATGCAATCTAAGTACTTGTACATTATATATTTGTACAAGCTTTTACAAGGCGATTACATTGCATGAAAATATAAATATGGAAGCATATGGATTTCCCTAGTACTTTGTCATCCGCCTTGTTCCTGCACACTCAAGTAGCTCGTTAGATCAATAAGAATGAAATGTTTGTCATAATCAAAACAAAGGGATTTATAGATGTCCATTTAGCCAACAATTTCCAAAAATCATATGCAATTGATGCTACTATTATGATATCATAATAGTATCACAAAAAACATAACCTCAAAATACAGAACATTAAAACAGAACAAAAAATAGAACATTCATAAATATGGCAAACAGATATGTCCAACACATTAACGACGCCCAATCATGCTAGAAAAACAAAGACAAAGTCACAGAAACCAAAAACCAGCAGAGGATGAATCGGCCATTACTACCCAATCATGTTGGAAAAACAAAGACAAAGTCACACAAACCAGAAACCAGAGGATGAAAAACAAATGACAGAAAATGAAATGTAGGACAACACTACTCTATGGTCTACTAACACATATCGATATCCTCAAAATAACCTAGCCGGGAAAAATATGGAAAATCAGGCATGCTAGTTGCTTTTATTTGCTTTACTACTATAACTTAGCACATAGACACACATAATAGCAGTAAATTGATGCATTTCTAGATAAAAGTAGTAGTTAGAAGTAGAATAAATCAGTGTCATACACAACGACTCAAATGTTTGCAGGTATTGTCGGCTCATTTGCCACTTAATCGATACACAGGCATGATTGTTGTACTTCTTCCCTAATCGACCTCACAAACAAAGCACCGTCTACCCTAATTTGTGACCAACCTGAGCAGAAGGGGGAGAGAACGACGATAGAGTGCGGAATCGTAGGTCTGGGCAGGGCCACCGGAGCACGATTGAGGAGCACGATTCAGCAACAAAGGACGATGGCCAGCTTATGTGAACAGCTCCTCCAAAAGGCGTATGTGGAAGTGTACAACCTCACAGTAGAAGGAGAGGAATAAGAAGGCACACGGACACTTGCTAGGGTTTCTTGTTGCCTTAGGCGAGCTAGGGTTTCTTATGTGTGTCGACAAGACAATTCAATGTCAGAGCAGGTAGTAGAGAAGAGCAGGGCAGGGCATGGGTACCTTGATTTTGAGGGAGCTAGCCGCCCAGGTAGACCGGCGGTGGCAGGCGGTAGCATTGATGCTCCACGCGAATGCTCCACCCGACGATCGGTGCACTCCATCTGCGACCTCAAGCAGCTTTCGCTTTTACTTCTCACGGACAAACAGTTGTGAAGATGCACCGAGAGGAGAAAGTTAGGGTGAGAGATCAGGGAGAAGCTTGGCGAGAGGGAGAGGGAGGGTTGCGGGGTTGCGAGGGATCAGGGAGGGTTGTCGGGCCAAACCGGATTGGAAATCCCAATCCTGCCTCGATGGGGATTGACTTAAACCAGATAATGGGATTTCACTATCCTAAAATGGGGATCAAAATAGATTGGTAGCCAAACTTGTTTCTTGACCAAGCCGGACCGGATTGGGCCGCCGTGGAGCAAAATGACAAGCCCTAATCCCGGTCCAGTCCATTTCCAAATGGGGGCTAAAAGACTGGACAGAATAAGAATCGGTCCCATCTACAAGACCGGAAAAATCTTAGAACCGGATCCAGACCAGAGTAGATAACCAATATCCATATATTCTTGATTATAACATATAAAAGAGCATTGTTATACAATTTAAAAGAACCATAAATAATTTGATAAATCATTTGAATTTGTTAACACAAAATAAGTTACACAATTAAATTCTTACAACTCCATATACTACTTGTTGCTATGCAACTTATGGGAACATCATTAATATGATACTTACACTTAATAACACATTCGAGACTGACTATTTTAATTTGTAGCACACAAAAACCAACACTTATATTAATTATCAAATTGAGCTACATGATAGTTAATAGGTAGAGAAGGTATTATTACATACGTAACACACTAATGTATTAACAATTCGATTCAACGTTCAATGTCCTTTCAAGTTTTTGTCACTACAATGTAATACAATATTTAAATTTGTTAGTGGGTACTCAGTGCTTGTATAATTACATCGGGTAATACTCCTGACATTTATTGATATAATGATACATCACTATGTAGACCGCAACATTAATATACATGTTGGTATATTCTTGAATCAGTAATATGGAGTATGCATCCCCACAACCCTTTATGAATTTTTGTTTCATTAATATATAACTTTCTTTATAGTAACTGGTCTAACCGATCAGTTTTACCAGATTTAGACTTGGCCGGACGGAAGAAGGGATTCAAAAAAAAATCACCGACTAAAAATTGGACCGAAAGTCAAATAAGACTAAGACTGAACCGGAACAAATAGCCAGATCTCAATCCGATTCCACCAGTCTGGACACATGTATGTACAACTCTATTGATATTACCTTCTCCATCCACTATAGTGATAGGTAATATATCAATCCTCAGCTTCAGTAGCATTTGATCATGTAACTTCATCCCTAAGAGTTGGTTTTAAAGGGTTGGACCCGAGGATAACATCCACAAAGATACGATGTGATCTCATTCATTGGGAGAGTTGGATGCAAGACATTGTAGTTACAAAAGAAATAAAACATAGTACTAACTCAGAGTGTCACCAATATTGATAGTTGTTGTAGCATATTCTTCGTAGCCCTTAGAGAGAGAACACCAATAGAGAGAGAAAGTTCCAACTTCTCTCTATCCCCATCCTCAGGAACACCAACCATTTCTCTCCATCGGCGAGCTCCAGTTCTTTGATCTCCAACTACTCTCTAGCCCCAACCTCAGGAAAACCAACCGATCTCTCTCAATCTGCAAACTGTGGCACATTTATCTCCCAGAGATTACTACGACACCATCGAGATAGACTACTAGACTACCTGCGGGATCGTTCAGGTGAGCTAGTCGATTTAGGGTTTGTTTTAGGTGAGTTTTTCTAGCTGATTTTACTCTCAAATGGTGTAGCTACATCTTTGATTTAGAGTTTTTACTACCTACCTGTCATCCCTACATCTGCATCTTTCTGCTAAGATCGCCCCCCTTTGCGGGGTGCCCTACACCTACATCTTCCAACTACGATCACCCCCTGTGTGGGGTACCCCTGACCGATCCCTCACCTTGCATGCATTGCCCGATCCCTCACCCTGCATGCACAACTTTTTATTACCTGTAGCGATCACAATCTGAGCCATCTCTCATCCTCACTGGTGCTTCTGGAATCTATGTTGCCCCTTTTTGACCTTGAGCCACCCTTCCCATCTATTTTCCTCAAAAACTTCAATATGAGGATGGGAGGTTCTATCTCTGCCTCCCTGAGCAACAACAAGAGGATCAAAGGCAAGATCGAGAACCCTACGCTCTTCAAACAAGCTTATCTTTATAAGAAACCATCGACTCCAGCAAGATCAGTCAACCTCCCTCCAGCTTTACCTAACATGGCTACCCGATTCCCTTTCATGGACTACAACCTCTCAAACCTTTTGTACCTCACCAGCATCCCCCTCCCGAAAGCATGGATCTACCACAAATTTGATATCCCACCTGGCCCCAACACTATCCTTATCGGATGCAAATCTTTCCCAGTCATCATAGAACTCATAGGAAAATCCAACCATTATATCACCGAAGGCAGGGCAAGCATGATCTCTGAGTTGAAGGTTAAAAAGGAATGGATCATCTTCATAAAACCCTTAGCTCACAAAACTCTGACAACTTGGATTGACTTCAACAATGAACCCCCCCAAGAATTATACCCACTTTTCTTGAGTAAGGAGGAGCACATCTCCTCTTCTACATCAAACTCAGATGATCAACTCCTTGTGAGAAAAGAGAACCAACCACCCACCAGATCAAAGTTTTGTCCCATCTCCTTATCTTCTAGCCTTGATGAGGAAGATACAGAAGAAACAGCTACATCATCACCCATCAAGAACACGATCGCAACAAGGTATGAGAAATATTTTCCTACTAAGAATTATCAGGAATCTAGTACACATCCTATTCCTAAAAAAGATAATATCATCCTGAATGACCCCCGCTAGTTAAATCTAACATTTCCATCTCTTGGACAACTCTCTGCGCTTGCTCTTTCTCAATAGAGTTTCAAGATAGAGAAGAACTCTCAGCCTTGGAAAACAACCCCACCGAGGTGACCCTTTAGAACCCTGTGATGCTCCTTTTGCCACAGTCAAAACCATTCACGCTTCAGATGCACCAAAAAAGTGATTTGCTTCAAATGTCAAGAGAAGGGTCACACCTGGCGCTTCTGCAAATCCACCCTTAATCACTTCCCAAAAAAGTTTAGACACTTTCTAAGATCTCATTTAGGTTACAATGCTTCCAAATAGCCTGCAAAATGCTTTTCCAGTTATGGCAAATCCTATAAGCTGAACCATCCTAATCTCTCTTTCTCAGCTCAAAATAACATTTTTTCATGTCTTGCAGATCCACTTTTTCCTCCATCAGACCCCCATGCACACGGTAAACTCTTCCCACGTCCTCTTTTTAAACCAATCATAACACCATCTGCTAAACCCACCCCTCATCCTTCTAAACCCAACACTACCCCTGATTTGATTCTTGCACCTCTACCCTTCGACATGGCACATATTGCTCAACTTGAGACTATTATCCCTTTCGATCTCCCTGCCAGTTCTATGCGACTCTTGAAGGTCTTCACCACTAGAAGTGTCCTGGCCACCACAAAAATCAATATGTACAACAACATGGTCGATATCTTAGATGTCACTAGAGCTATAGCCTTTCTTATCCCTGGACATACGGTGCTAAAACCCAAAATTCTCTCACCCTCACAACTCTTATACTCTGTTCTAGAAGGCACTAAGATAGACCACCTCTTCGGACACGTCCTTAAGATCCCTTGTGGGTCTACTTTTGTTCAAGCCAATCTCTCTAAATGGACATCTGACCAGGGGGCTTTCGAGGCTCCGTCGAGTGGGTCGCGATGGGTAGCCATATCAAACGTTCCTCCATACCTTTGGGAAGTGGAGATCTTCAGAGCCATTGCTCACTCTGTGGGAGATACACTCCAGTATATTATTCTGGATACTCTACACCCCTCGTAGTATATTAAAGCTTTCTATCTCTTCTCAATTAAACAAACCACCTCTCTCCCATCATCCCTGAATATCATATTGGGAGAAATGATTTACAATATCTTCCACCTCTCTCCCCTTTGATATCAAAACCTCTTTTTCATATCTTTCTATTCATCCACCTTCCTAGTACTCTTGGATCAATAGTAAAAAACCATACAGTTTAAACCATAAACCAGGTGAAAGGAATCTGGTCTGGGAGAGAGAAATAGCCACCAAAAAATCCTCGGCAGACTCGAATAAATCCCTCATCCTTAAAAGACAAAGGACAGCTTCACCACCAGTTAACCATTCTATTCCCTCCCACAAGAAAATATTTCAACCTTTCCCCTCGAATCCTAAAAAAGATAGCTTATCTCTTAACATAGACCCAGATACTATAAAAAAGCTCAAAACCACTATCATTGACGAGATTAGATCTTCACAAAGTCCAAAGAAGAAGCACAAAAGAAAGGACATGAACATCATCAACTCCATGCAATCCAACCCCGAAGGGTTGACCAGAAGAAACATCTTTATAGCACCAGAAATGAGTACTTGTTTCTCTCCATTCTAAAAAAAATTCAGATTCGGGTTTATCTTCATCTGTTTCCATTGAAAATTGTGATATAGATAATATATAAGACATTGTGTCCTGGCCTGAATTATGATATAGATGATATAGAAGACATTGCATCATGGCGTAACATACATAGTTTCACTAGTTTTGTAAACATAATAGGAATACATTTTGAAGAGGAAAGCATAGCTAACGTAGCATTAAATGACATTGAAAAATGCATGCTCTGGACAAACCAAAGGGCATTAGTAGAGACAAACTCGAATATCAACTTATTGAGCATCTCTTAGAACCCTATTTTTTGTTTACTCTTTTGAGTTGCTCTCTCAATCAAAACTATGAAGATCACATCCTGGAACGTTTGTGGTGCCACCAACGCGTGCAGAAGAAAAGAGATCAGAAACCACATCCATAAAAGCAATATAGACATTATCACCATTCAAGAAACCAAAACCACACTTTCTCCATTTGTGTTAAAATCAATAAGAGGCAATAAGATCACAGAATGGTTTCAAATACCACCAAATGGTTTTAAAGGGGGAATCCTAGTGGGATTTAACAAGAACACTTTCACTCTCTCTCACTGGGATCTCAACACATTCTCCATCTCTCTCTCTAACAAATTTGTCTGATCACTTCAGCTGGACCTTCACTGGAGTATATGGTGAACCTAGGTACAACAAATCGACTTTTCTCTCAGAACTCTCAGAAATCATGCTAGTCAATAGCCAAAAACCTTGGCTCCTTGGAGGGGACTTCAACCTCATTACTAGAGCTACTGATGGGCAAAACCTCTCCTCAACCTCATCAGCCTTATCACCAACAGACAAAACCCTTGTACACCTCCTTACTAAACACAAAACGATTGACATTCCTCCATCTAATGTTGGCTTTACATGGACTAGAAATAATACTAGAGCCAGATTGGATCACTTCATCTTCTTCTCCTCTTGGAAAGAACATTTCCCTCTAACATCTATCCATATTCCCCATCGGCCTATCTCAGACCACTTCCCCATAATCATTGACAACCATAGAGATATTTGGGGGAAAAAAACCTTTCGATTCGAAAACTACTAGCTCACATACCCCCACTTTGTTAAACTTTATGAAAACCATTAGATCTTGGTTGATCACAAAACTAAAAATATGGGGTACCACATACATAGAAACACCAAACTCATTAAACATGGCATCATAGATTGCAAACGCACACAACCTCAAAACCTAGCCAACACTCTTAATGACCTTGAGAAACAACATATCTTTGTCGATAGCGACCCCTCAGCCAATCCAACTCTTATTCTCATGATCAATTCAGAGATTGACCATATTAAAAATTTCCTGGACATCAAGTGGAGACAGAGAGCTAAAGCTACTTGGGCTACAGAAGGTGAACAAAATACAAAATTCTTCCATAAAGTTTGCAACAATAACCATAGGAGAAATGTCATTGCCTTCTTAAACATATAGGGTATCATCACCCCAAACAAACATTTGACCACTTCTCACATTGTTGAACATTTTAGGAAGATATTTAACACCAACCATAGTCCTACCTTCCTAAACTCCATAAACTGGAAGATGCTTTGCCCGATTAAGATTGATTCTCCTTCAAGCCTAATCAAACCATTATGTCCTGAAGAACTTGACTATGCGATCAAGTCCCTCGGGAAAATCAAATAACAGGGTCGGATGGGCTAAATGTGGAATTCTACCTAGCAAATTGAAACCATTACAAGAAATATTTCTTGGCTTTGTTTCAAGAAATCTACAAGTACAACAATGCTCACAACATTCTCAAACATCAGAACAAAACCTTCATTGAACTTATCAAGAAAACTGAACAACATGAGCTTATATCACAATTCTGACCAATCAATCTCATTAATACATCTTACAAAATCATTGCAAAAATCCTGGCCAATAGATTGAAGTCATGTATTAATAACATCATACCTCTAAATCAGAATGCCTTTCTTAAGGAAAGAAATATCCAAGATGCCTACCTTATGGTAAATGAGGTGATACATCTATGTCATACAAGTAAAACCCCTCTAATTGCCATCAAGCTTGATTTTGAAAAAGCCTTTGACTACATCAACTGGAAATGTCTCTTAAAACTGTAACATCCCTGACCTGGGTTAAGGCTTAACCCTAGAAGTTTTGCCTAAGTAAGTTATTTAGATTCTTGTATTTATCTTTTGAAAAGTAATTAAAACTAAAGGAGAGCTTATGTTTCAATTTTTGTCCTATTTGAATAATGTTGAAGCAATGTTTTATCTATTTTGGACTAAAGTGCAGTTTACCCAATTTAAAGGGGTTACCATGCAAATGTTACATTATAAATGTTCCTCAAGTGTTATAGCATCATAAGAATGAGAATGATGTTGATGTATGGCTTCCACAAGCCTAAGTTCCAAGAAGGAGCTTGTTTGAATAGTTTTGTGCATTAAATGCTAGTTTTGGTGTAATTTGTAAATTGCCCAAAATCTAGGGTTGAATATGTAAAATACCACTTCAAGAGTGTCCCTACTCTTTTTTGGTATCATTTAGAGAAAATAAAAAGAAAGGGGTGTCTTGTTTGAACTACTTTTGAGGAGAGATAATCTTGATAATAAAATAATCAAGATTTAAGCATGATTGCAACCCTAATTTATTTTGTAGCAAAAATAAATATATTAATTGAAGTGCCCATCAACTAAAAAGGCTATGGTTGAAATCCTATAATTAAATGATGTCCAAATTCTTTCAGTTGCACCGAAATATCCTAAGTAGGTGAAGAAACCCACTCACATTTGTTAATTAAAAAGTAATGTCCACTAAAAATGGATAATAGTATTATATTAATTAAGGTGCTTAAAGTGGTTGCTTTTAATTCAAGGATAAATGAGAGGATATTGAGGATGAAGGGAGTTGGATTCGGAGGCAAGGAAGGGAGGGGGCATGTGGCAAAGATAATGGATGAAATTCCTTCTACTTTCTCTCTCCTAAAAAATCAATTACATATATTCAATTTTCTCCTTACTTGAAAGGCCATTTTGCAAACCACCTTCTTCTCTTGATTTGGCCGAAAACCAAAGAGCTTATGAGCAAGAGTAAAACGTTCCACAAGCTGAAGGTAAGCTCCATGATCATCTTCAACCTTGAATTGATGGTTGAAATCGGATTTCAACATTGATTTTCTTCTCTTTTCCAACCAATGCTCAACCTTGGCCATTCCTTTGCATCCAAAGAGTTGGAAATGAGCCTTGAATAGTTGAATGAGATTCATTCACCATTAGAGACGTGAAGCTTGTATCTTTGAAACTACTTTGAAGGCGGGTTATATAACTTGAACCCATTGATGTTGTTATTGATTTCAATTTCACATCATATGTTGATCCTTTATTTCTTCTTGAATAATTGCTGAATTTTTCATATAAATGGAAATAGAAATCGGAGGTCTGAAGCTTGATGATGATGACATCATCTTATCACACACCTCAAGAAATATCATGAGCAAACGGTTTCACTTTGTGTTGGTCAAACAGTTTCAAACCGTTTTAGACCAAACGGTTTCAAACCGTTTGGTGACCAAACAGTTTCAAAACCGATTGGAGGGCAAATGGTTTCAAACCATTAGAGACTAAATGGTTTCAATAGGTTCACTAATTAATTGGTCTCATGACCTAATAACTTCAAACAAATCAAATTCAATTAATTTCAGAACCCTAGCTCAATTGGGTTCAAAGTCCTAAATCGATTGAGATCATAACCCTAATTTAGGGTTAAATGGTTTCAAGCTGAAATGACCAAACGGTCTCAGATCGTTTGAGGGATAAATAGTCTCAAACCGTTTGGGGTTAAATAATATTAAAGATCAAACGGTCTCAAACCATTTAGGGTTGATCAAACCTCAAGACCGTTTGGAGGTCAAGCACCTCAAGACTGTTTGGAGGTCAAGCACCTCAAGATCGTTTGGAGGTCAAGAACCTCAAGACCGTTTGGAGGTCAACCACCTCAAGACCGTTTGGATGTCAAGCACCTCAAGACCATTTGGAGATCAAGCACTTCAAGACCGTTTGAGGGTCTGTTACATGTCTTTGTACACGCAACAATCACTAGGAAAAGTCCTAGAGTTTAACCTTCTAACCCGGTTGTCAACTTGTTGTGAACAACAAGTCAACTTAGTATAGATAGGTATCGATCCAAGGGACGGCGGAAAAGAAAAGTTGAAATCCAAATCTGATTGCAAGTACAAGAATTAAATCCTGATTTGAGAGAGTTTTTAATACTAAGAACAAAAATAAAATTGCTGAAATAAAATTTAACTAATCAAGAAATAAAGATCTGGGGTCCGGAAGATTACCACCAAAACCACGTTCCTATTCAACTAATCAAATTATAAACTCCAAGGATCAAATTAGGACCTTGTGGTTACATGTCCTTATGGACAAACTCACAAGGGTCGGACTTCCCGTGAACCCGTTGGTCCCGACGTTCACGGATCATTGCCCAACCGTCCAACATGCCATTATCCACGGTCATATCAAAAAGCATGTGAATTCAAACTGGCATTCAAACTCAAGGCTCAGGTGGTCGCGTCACCAAGGATTATAACAAGAATAAGATTAAATAGATGAAAAGATGATAATCGCAATTAAGGGACTTTTGTTTCATTCATACAGAGATCCACATTCATATCACTCCATAAGAATATATCAGATCATCCAAATAACCACAAAGAAACAGAGAGAAGACATTTGTTCGATGGAGGAATATAATTGATTATATTGAATAGAACCGGGCTAAGGGGTACTTCCATTCCCCAGAGAGATTTACTCAGACATAACAATACCAGAAGAAATGCAAACTAAAATGAGATCCAACATTATACAAGATGTGGTCTACAACTAAAAATTGGATGAAATAGAATGAAGAATGGAATGCTTTTACAAGTGAAGAGTCCCTCCTTTTATAGAAGGGGGAGGGGGTAGGATGCCCTCAAAAGAGGGGGAAAAAAGAGAGGGAGACCAATTTTTGAATTTTTTTGGATCTGGTCAAATCGAAAGTTGATTGTCTTTAATTATCTTGACCATGTAACTCCCTTTAATGTAGATTCTCACAGCACAGATTTCGAACATATTTCTCTCCCATTAAAAGCACAAACTCCGTCCAAATAATAGTATTTTATTTTAGTTAATTAAATTCCCTTTCCAATGAATACTTGTGCACTCAATTTGGAGTTTGAATGCGAGAGTTATGTCACTTTTGATGGAGGGTATATATGAATTTCACGACTGTTGCAAATTGTATAATTTTCCTACAAAACCCAAGAAAATAAAAATAAAACTCCAATTAAAGATAAAAAAACAATTAATTATGAAACTAAGAGAATAAATAACAAAATAAACCTAAACAAATATCAAAAATATATAAATAAAAGGGATAAATATACATTTATCAAAATACCCCAGACATGAATCTTTGTTTGTCCTCAAACAATTAAAATTTCAAATTATTCCAATTTATACTAACAACATGTCTATCCTCACCCTTGTAACATCACTTTATTCCTTACCTCCAAATTTGGCCAAGTAACCCAATCTCCTAAAACCACAAAACACAAAATTCTATATTCCCTACTAAAAACAAATATCATATCTTGGTTCTAAATCAAGATTTTGTAGAAAAACATGCTTCATCTTACTTTTGCTTTGACACTCTCATTTTTATAAATGTATTTTTTTTGAGTTGTTGCACAAGAACAAGATGAAATTAGGGGGTGTGAAAACAAAGAAGGAAGTGATGAATTTTTTTTATCCCTCCTCTATTCGACTTGGGATTTAAATTTGTGGAGTTGTGGCTACATTGGTCACAATTTTTTTTAATTTGCACTTTTGGCATCTTTTGATGGTACGCCCCTTTGTGGGGTATGGAATTTTTTATATGGGGAGCATGCCACCCCGGACTTGATTTTTTTCTGGTGGTGATTCTTTGCTTCTCTTTTTTTAGAAAGAAAATAAGGGGGAAACAAAAGATGTCCTTGTGCTTATAACTTCATACATTGTTTTTTGAAAGTGTCATTACATCAGAAAGAACATTCATGTCAATCACATTATACAAGATTTATATCAAGTTAATCAACAGTTTTAAAATAGAGAAAATTTGTGTTTGGTTTTGATTGATTCCATACGGCTTGCCAACTTTTCCGAGGAGTGATGCTGTTTTGGGATCCTAGGTGACATGGTGGTTTCAGACATGGCAATTTGTAACAATTTTTGCAAAAGATTTACTAAATTCAAAGGGGTACAATGATAAACATTTATTCATATTGGCCGACTAGATAAAGGCCATTTTGCAACAAAAGAAATAAAAATATGGCCGACTAGATAATGGCCATGAACAAAGTAACTATATACAAAACAAAAAATGGTAGAAATAATGCAAGAATAAAAAAAGATAAGGGGGTGGAATAGAAACATACCATCCACCTCCAACCCGGACTTAGATTGTTGCTCGTCCCGAGCAAAATCAAAACCCGAGATGGAGGGAAGAGAAGAGCGAGGATTTCCAGGTGGCCCAGGTAGCTCAAAAAATGTCCAGTTGAAGGGGATGTGTATGAGGGCTGGGACCTTTATCTGAGGAGCTTCATAATGTACCCTATGATAGGGTAATTGTAGAAGCTCAGTGGGGTGCTCATATTTTCTTTCACTTCGCATTCCCTCCAATAATATCCATAGATCTTCCTTCGATAGCAAGGGAAGTGTTGAAGATGGATGTGGATAAGGGGAGGTTGACGGGTACCCGACTAGTAATGCCAGTAGAGCATGATGAACTGAGTGGGGTGGAGGATCTGGTTCAGGTTTTCCACCATCATGATGACCTGCATATGGGAGAATTGATGCTAATACAAAAAATTTAAAATCATTTACAAAAGTGTTTTGTTTCTCCTTAAAATTAATGCCATCAACATTGGGTTTGGTAAGTTTCATTGTTGATGTAACATATGTCTCTAATTTTTTTGTACAAGGGTTCCCCAAGTATTTAGGAGGGATGATGATGTCTTCCTTACAAACAACAGAAGGGGGTTTGTGGGCTTCTTCTAATGGTGGTATATCCCCTTCTAGATCAGCCATGTGTGGGATGGAAATTGGATGTGACGGCTCGGGAAGAATCATAAAGCGGGTTAGATTCTCATTATCCAAAATAGACTCAAAAGAAGGGTATTGGTCTATGGTATCATTCAGATTTATGTTGAGGATGGGAGGAGTTGTTGGATCTTCAGAATGACTCTCCTGCTTTGACATTTCATATTCAAGTAATAGAGTCTCTAAAGGAAAGATAGGGATACCAACGTCCTCATCACACACAAAATATGTCTCCATGGTTTGTTCTATTTCTTTAGGATCTGATATATATGACACAAAATAAGGATCATCATCATCATCGTCAGGAAGAACCATCCTGGGTTGCTCAAGCTCTATAGGGGGAGTTTGTGATTGATCATCTAGAAAGGTAGCTAACATGGTTTGACTGGATTCAAATTTTTCTTGTGCTTCTGCTACCATCTTTTCTAGGGCCTTAAGTCTCTCTTCCAGTTCAAGATCAATTTGCATTTCACCATCGGATTTATACACCCCAAAATTTTGGTCATCCTCGCCACACTCCCCATAGTGTCCTTGGCCATAGTACTCCTCATATTGTTTTGGGTGGCATTACTCCTCATAATAATTTCCAGAAGATGGTGGATTGTAATTTCCATTGCGTCCATCTTGGTAGGAAGATTCAATATTATAAGGTGTCACCAATTCATGAGGAAACATATTTGAACAATCTATATTTTGGGTTTGGGCTTCTAGTAAGGTGGCCGATAAGGTTTGGCTAGTTAGGAGTTTTGCTGCCATATTCTCTAGGGACTTAAGTTTCTCTTCTTGTTGAGGATTACATTGGGTTTCATAAACATGTTCATAACCCCCAAGGTTTTGTTGGTTACACCTCACAAAATTTTGTTGATCATATCCCCCATTAGAATATGGATAGAAAGGTTCCCCATAATGGTTCTCAGAAAAATGTGGATTCACATTGTATCCACCAGGATGAAAGGGATCGCAATTAAAAGGGGTGCTATTATAATCATGGGGTAGAGTCAGACATGCAAGAGATGCATGGTGGTAAAAACCACAACAACAACATTGTGGGGGATATTGGGATGTCCACTCCATTTGAAAAGAAAAGTTCCTGAAAGATAAGTCAATCAACGAATGAGAGAAGAAAGATTGTGAGATAAAAAATTAGTCAATATTACAAACAGAACTAAAAATTATAAATCTAAGAAATTATGAAATAACAAAAATTACAAAAAAAGTAACTAGAAAGCAGTAGTGCTGGAATGGAAACTCAGCAGAAAGAGGAGATACACTTCCGGAATTGTGCTCGGAAGGCAAAAAGAAATTATAAAAATCTAAAAGAAATTATAAAAAAGACTGAAGTTATGAAAGTTAGAGAATATGAACAAGGATTATACAAGATATACAGACAACCAAATCTGAAAAACAACTGTGCCGTCCCCGGCAACGGTGCCAAATTGTTACGTGTCGTTGTACACGCAACAATCACTAGGAAAAGTCCTAGAGTTTAACCTTCTAACCCGGTTGTCAACTTGTTGTGAACAACAAGTCAACTTAGTATAGATAGGTATCGATCCAAGGGACGGCGGAAAAGAAAAGTTGAAATCCAAATCTGATTGCAAGTACAAGAATTAAATCCCGATTTGAGAGAGTTGTTAATACTAAGAACAAAAATAAAAGTGCTGAAATAAAATTTAACTAATCAAGAAATAAAGATCTGGGGTCCGGAAGATTACCACCAAAACCACGTTCCTATTCAACTAATCAAATTATAAACTCCAAGGATCAAATTATGACCTTGTGGTTACATGTCATTACGGACAAACTCATAAGGGTCGTACTTCCTGTGAACCCGTTGGTCCCGACGTTCACGGATCATTGCCCAACCGTCCAACATGTCATTATCCACGGTCATATTAAAAAGCATGTGAATTCAAACCGGTATTCAAACCCAAGGCTCAGGTGGTCACGTCACCAAGGATTATAATAAGAATAAGATTAAATAGACGAAAAGATGATAATCGCAATTAAGGGACTATTGTTTCATTCATACAGAGATCCACAGTCATATCACTCCATAAGAATATATCAGATCATCCAAATAACCACAAAGAAACAGAGAGAAGACATTTATTCGATGGAGGAATATAATTGATTATATTGAATAGAACCGGGATAAGGGGCTACTTCCATTCCCCAGAGAGATTTACTCAGACATAACAAGATCAAAAGAAATGCAAACTAAAATGAGATCCAACATTATACAAGATGTGGTCTACAACTAAAAATTGGATGAAATAGAATGAAGAATGGAATGATTTTACAAGTGAAGAGTCCCTCCTTTTATAGGAGGGGGAGGGGGTAGGATGCCCTCAAAAGAGGGGGGAAAAGAGAGGGATACCAATTTTTGAATTTTCTGGATCTGGTCAAATCGAAAGTTGGTTGTCTTTAATTATCTTGACCATGTAACTCCCTTTAATGTAGATTCTCGCAGCAGCGATTTCGAACGTATTTATCTCTCATGAAAAGCACAAACTCCGTCCAAATAATCGTATTTTATTTTAGGAAATTAAATTCCCTTTCCAATGAATACTTGTGAACTCAATTTGGAGTTCGAATGCAAGAGTTATGTCACATTTGGTGGAGGGTATATATGAATTTCAGGACTGCTGCAAATTGTATAACTTTCCTACAAAACCCAAGAAAATAGAATTAAAACTCCAATTAAAGATAAAAAAACAATTAATTATGAAACTAAGAGAATAAATAACAAAATAAACCTAAACAAATATAAAATATATATAAATCAAAGGGATAAATATACATTTATCAGGGTCCAATATCGTTTGAGGGTCCAAGATTGTTTGAGGGTCCAAGACCGTTTGAGGGTCCAAAACTGTTTGAGGGTCCAAGACTGTTTAAAGGTCAAATAACTTCAAGACCGTTTAAAGGTTTAATTGGTTCAAATCATGTAATTACTAATAACCCCATAAGTGGTTGGAGGGTATCTCAAGGATGATTTCAATGGAAGAACCTTTAAAATATTTAGGTGATTATCATAATTAGAGTGATTATCATTTGATGCTTATGAAGGAAATAATTCAATACATTATGATATGCATGATTGCATGTCCTTAGTGAAAGTTTAAGTCAACCAAATAAGGTATGATGGTGATGTGTTTTCCTAGTACATGGAACAATGATAAGTATGATTTAATACTTAAATAATGTTATGTTCTCCAAGAGATGTGGAAGCACTGATTTAGGTTTTGGATTAATGAGGTAATCATAAAACCCTAATCATTGGAGAATGAGAAACCCAAACCCTAATACAAGGTGATGTTATGTGAAACATAATGCATGGAGATATTATGTGAAACCATAATTCAGGGTGATGTCATGTGAAACCCTAACATAGAGTAATGTTATGTGAAACCCTAATACAGGGAGATATTATGTGAAACCCTAATTCATGGTGATGTTATGTGAAACCCTAACATAGAATAATGTTATGTGAAACCCTAATTCAGGGAGATATTATGTGAAACCCTAATTCAAGGTGATGTTATGTGAAACCCTAATTGATAATGATATGAAACCCTAATATAGGGTGATGTTATGTGAAATCCTAATACAGGGAGATATTATGTGAACCCCTAATTCAGGGTGATGTTATGTGAAACCCTAATTGATAAAGATGGGAAACTCTAACCCTAATGTGGGAATAGTGATGTTATCTTTGTATTGCATGATGTTGATATGAAATTGATATGGTTGTTATCAAGTATACTAACCATTCAGGTATCATGAGATGATGAGTATAACCATGTAAGAATTATGATGGTAATGGGCCTTGTGAGCCATTACTTTATTTGTTTCCTAGTGACAGGTGACAAGAAATTGAATATACCTGGTGAACTATGTGAAATGCTTGTGTAACAAGTATCCTGAATACCTTGGTCAGATGACCTGGAGGTAATAGTTACTTGATAAGTGGTAACCATGTTCAGTGTTGAACTAAGGGTTTGAAAACCCAGATCCAGCAAACATGATGATGATGATGTTGAGGGATGTGAATTCCCAGCAATGAGACAAGGGATTGAGATCCCAATGCTTTATAAAGTTTTGAAAAGTACTTGAAAAGAGTATTGTTTCTTTGTAGCATTTGTCATAATAATTCTTGTTTGAAAACTTAACTGATGCTAAAGGAATATGGTAATGTACTTAAATAATCAAGTGGAATATTATCATGTAGAGCCCTGGCCATAGATCCATCATCGTCAGTAGTTGGTGATGGTGAAACGGGTTTTCCTGCTGGTTAATTTGGAGAGTATATTGTTGAATATACGGGGTGCTCCTAGCCGAAAATAGGAGGATTAGAGTGCAACTTCAGTTGTAGACTCAAGATATGTTTAAGAGCATGGTGAATAGGCCCATGGCTCAGTGTGATGGAGCATGAATGCATTCATATATCAGTGAGAACGGTGAACTAGCCCGTGGCTCAGATTTACTAGCGTCAGGACCAGTACCAAGGTGGGCTAGAGGATGGGTAACCATGAGAGCTAACCTTGTGACTGACGTCACTTAAGCAAGAGACAGTGGTCCTGCTTGTGGTCTCGCACTGACCGAGACGGATGAGATCGAGGAGTCTGGCTCTTCCTTTGATCTTGTATGGCACCGGCTTTGGGTTTCACAGCCGAAGGTTGGATTTGAGCGGTACGGCTCACTTCCTCAGGATATAAGAATGATTGTAAAATGTAATCAGTTGCGTAGCATATTTGTTTAAGAACAAATCACAGAAATCATTGGTTGATGTACTTTGCTTATTGTATGCTAAAGTGGATAAATATTATACATGTTCTTCATATTTCTTATTAAAATGAATAGATGGCATTGCTCTATTCTGCTTAATAATGATTTAAATCTTGTTGTTCAATAGAGATTATTCTGCTCAGTTTATTACTATTTACCTGCAATAATAATATTTCTGGCAGAGAGTTATATCTCTCGCTGGGGCAATTTCAATTGTCTCACCCCGTGGGATCCAACATTTTTTAGGTGGATGAGGACGAGGAGGTAGAAACCCTATAGCAGGGGAAGGACAGCAGCATCAGGGATAGCGGTAACATCTCAGGTGGAGATATTGATTGTCGTGTCTTGTAAATATGAGTCATATGAATCGTCTCTGTACTCTCAGGTCCTAGGAGTCAGTAGTTAGTGCTTTAATGATCGATCTAAGATTTTTGGCATTGAATGTCTCAAGGTTTTATGTCACTTATGTGTAGATTTAACAGAGCAACGACTGTATGTAATCCTCGAGAAGAGAAGGTATATGGTGTGTACCTTGTGGACCAGAATGTATATAATATTTTTGTTCTTGTTATAAGAGTTCCCTGGAAATGGATCTCTTTGTAAATGGTTTTAATTTTTAGTGATTTTTGTTAATCCACTGCTAATTTTTTAATTCCACTATTAATTATGTTGTAACGGTCGGATTTGGTGTCGGGTCATCTCAGCTTAGTTGGTATCAGAGCTTAAGGTTCGCTGAGTCTACAGAGACATAGGATTAAGGTCGTTGAGTCTATTCTAGTGTCTTTCAATTTATCTGATAGTGACTTCTGCTCTCAGTAGAAGAAGTAAAGCTTGAAGATGGTTGGATCACACGAAGAACATGTTGTTGAAAGTAGTGTTGATGTACTAGGAGGAGGTGTAAGGGATCATGATAGGGAAGAACCAGTACCTGAACATCCTGAGCTTGACTAAACTACACTAGATAACCCAACTTTCCATGCTCTATTTGGGCAGTTCATGGCGACTATGACAAACATGGCAGATAGGACGCCATCACCTACACCTAGGGCACCAGCTCACAACGAGGGAGATGGAGCTGGCAAGACTTTTGAATGGCTTTGTCAGGTAGGAGCCATTGAATATGATGGTACAGCTGACCCAACAGATGCAGACTTGTGGCTGAGCTGGAAAAGGCCTTCAGAATTCTTAATATTCCAGAAGTTGAGAAGGTTAGACATGCGGTGTACCTGCTGAAGGGGAGTGCTGGCCATTGGTGGGCCATAAAAGAAGGCAAAAGGTTGGGTGTTAAAGTTGGATGGGAAGAATTTCGACGTGAATATGTTAGTAGATATTTTCCTAAGACTTACCTGGATGAGAATATTTCTCAGTTTGAGAGGATAAGGCAAGGACCGATGAACATTAGTGAGTATGAAGCTAAGTTCATGGAGCTTCTATGATTCTGTCCACACATGGTTGCTACAGATGAGGAGAGGATTCAGTGTTTTGAGAAGGGTTTGAACGTTGATTTGACCACACCAGTGTCTGCTCTAGAGAATAGAGAGAGGTTTGCCACCTTTGTGGAGTCAGTTAGACAGATAGAAAGGTCCGTGATTGAGAAGCGTCAGGCCCACGGTAAGAAGGTGTATACCCAGTTCCAGGGATAGAGGTCTGAAAGTTTTAAGAAACCAAGGTTTTCTGCACCAACAACACGGTCGAGGTTCAATACTGAGACACAGTGGACATACAACAAGCGTAGAGGTCGTAGTTTACCACCAGAGGTAGCCCACAGCTCAGCCTCAATGTCAGTAATAGGACCATCTAGACCACAGCGGGAGAACAGAGTTTGTTATAAATGTGGGAAGATGGGACATTTGATGAAAGATTCTCTAGTTAGAGACATGAGTGTAACCCAACCACCGAGGCAGAGTCAACAAGGCTCTCAGAAGTGACAGTTTAGCAGTGGCACTCGAGGATGTGTACAGGCATCCCAAGATGGCTCATCTACATCCAACAATAGGGCAAGTGGTCGACAACCAGCAACGACAAAATTCTATGCCATGAATTAGTCAGAAGCAGTGGTCAATCCACGAGTCATGACAGGTCAGATGGAATTAATTCATTCTGATATATCTTTATCCTATTTTGTATCTGTTTTGATTGATCTGGGAGCTACGCATTCCTTTATCACTCGAGAAGTGATTCATGACTGTAATATGACTGTTAGTCATAGAGCAGATAGCTTGTTATTAGAAACTCCATTAGTTGGATCTGTAGTGTTGCAGGAGGTGTGTTCTCCCTATGTTCTTTCCTTTTCAGAATATAGCATTCAGGTGGATCTTATACCACTTGAGATGCATGGGTTTGACATAATCCTTGGGATGGATACCTTAGAAAAGTATAAGGTTGTCTTGGATTGTGGTTCCAAGAAGGTTTTGTTCACATATAATGGTGTTACATGGATCTTTTAGGGGGACAAAAAGATTCTTCCAACCTGTCTAGTGTCGGCTATGGTAGCTGAGAAGTTGATGAGATAAGAATGCTTCGCATTCTTGGCACATGTGATAGATACCAGGGTAGAGAGTCCTAGTCTTTCTGATGTTCCAGTTGTTAGGGAGTTTGAGGATGTGTTTCCTGAGGAACTTCCAGGTGTTCCTCCACCCCGAGAGATTGATTTTGAGATTAATATAATTTGGGTACACAACCAATAGCTCAAACACCATATAGAATGGCACATGTTGAGATGGCAGAACTCAAGAAATAGTTATAGGAGTTGCTTGAAAAGAGTTTTATTCGACCGAGTACTTCACCATGGGGTGCTCCGGTTCTTTTCGTTAAAAATAAAGATAGGTCTATGTGATTATGTATCGACTATAGACAGCTAAACAAAGTAACCATAAAGAATAAATATCCTCTTCCAAGGATAGATGACTTGTTTGATTGGTTGCGTGGTGCAACTATCTTCTCTAAAATAGATCTGAGATCAGGATATCATCAGTTACGCATCAAGGAGAGCGACATACCTAAATCAGCCTTCAGGGCAAGGTATGGTCACTATGAGTTCATGGTTATGTCATTTGGAGTAACTAATGCACCAGTTGCATTCATGGAACTCATGAATAAAATCTTTCGACCATTGCTTGATCAATTCATAGTAGTTTTTATAGATGGCATCCTGGTTTACAGTAGAAATGCTCGACAGCATGAGAAACACCTTCGTCAGGCTCTGACTTTACTGAGAGAGCACAAGCTATATGCCAAATTCAGTAAGTGTGAATTCTGGTTATCAGAAGTGTCTTTTTTTAGACACGTAATATTTGCCTCAGGTATTCGTGTTGATCCTAAAAAGGTAGAATCTATCTTAGAGTGGGAACAACCAAAGACACCAATGGAGATACGCAGTTTTTTATGACTGACATGTTACTATAGGAGGTTCATTAAGAACTTCAGTTCTATATCTTTACCCTTAACCAAGTTGACAAGGAAAGAGGTTCTTTTTGTCTAGAATGACAAGTATCAGCATTCTTTCCAGTAGTTGAAAGAAAGGTTAACCAGTGCACATGTGTTAGTGTTACCTGAGCAGGGAAAGGGGTATATTGTTTTCTATGATGCTTCTAAGAATGGTCTAGGATATTTGTTGATGCAGGATAAACAAGTGATTTCTTTTGCTTCTCGACAGCTTAAGAAACACGAGGAAAATTATCCAACACATGATCTAGAATTAGCTATAGTGGTTCATGTGTTGAAGATCTGGAGACATTATCTCTATGGAGAGACATTCCAGATTTTCACGGACCATAAGAATTTAAAATACATCTTTTCACAGCATGAGTTGAACATGAGACAACGCCGCTGGATGGAGTTAATCAAGGAATATGATTGTACAATTGATTATCATTCGGGAAAGGCTAATGTAGTGGTTGATGCACTAAGTAGAAAATCATCATCACGAGCCATGGATAAAGCACAGTTGAACTCTTTAGTGTACTTTAAACGAGACATGTTTGTCTCTTTGAGGCAAACCAATGTACAGCTTAAAGTATCTTTGTTAGCTGGATTGTTAGCTGAGATGCACATAAAACCTACTCTGAAACAATAGATCAAAGAGGCACAATAGGCTGGTACTGTGATTCAGCAGATTAGATCATAGTATGGTAGTGAGAAACGAGATGGTTTTCTTGAGTTAGAGGATGAGATAGTCTGTTACCATGGTAGGATGGTAGTACCTGATGCCAATAACTTAAGAAAGTTAGTCTTGAAGGAAGCTCATTCATCTATGTATGCAATGCATCCAGGGAGCACCAAAATGTATCATAACTTGAAGGATATGTATTGGTGGCCCGGATTGAAGAAAGATGTAGTTGAGTTTGTTATGCGGTGTCCAATATGTCAGCAGGTTAAAGCTGAACATCAAAAGCCAGCAGGAACAATGAAACCTTTACCTATACCACACTGGAAATGGGATCATGTGACCATGGACTTTGTAGTTGGTTTGCCAAGAATAGCCAAAAGTTATGATTCCATTTGGGTGATAGTTGATAGGTTGACTTAGTCAGCACATTTTCGTCCTGTCAAAACAACTTATACTTCTGAGATACTTGCATAGATTTATATAGATGAGATAGTGTGTCTACACGGGGTTCCAACTACAATTGTTTCTGATAGAGGTCCCCAATTCACGGGTCATTTTTGGGAATGACTGCATAAAGCTTTGGGTACGCAGTTAAAGTTTAGTACCACCTTTCACCCATAGACAGATGGACAATCTGAGAGGACTATACAAACTTTGGAGGATTTTCTTAGGGCATGTGTCCTTCAGTTTGTAGGAAGTTGGGATATACACTTGAGCTTAATAGAATTTGCTTACAACAATAGTTATCAGCACAGTATTGATATGGCACCATATGAAACATTATATGGTAGACGTTGTAGGTCTCCATTGTGCTGGTATGAAACGGGAGAATATCAACTTTTGGGTCCTAAAGTAGTACAACAGACAACTGAAAAGATGAAAGTAATACAACAACAGTTAAAGGCTGCACAGGATAGTCAGAAGTCGTACGCTGATAAACGGCGAAGACCTTTAGAATTCCAAGTTGGAGACAAAGTATATCTCAAAGTCTCACCTTGGAAAGGTTTTCTTAGATTTGGAAAGAAGGGTAAGTTAGCTCCTAGATTTATGGGGCCTTATCCAATCACTAAACGAATTGGAAAGGTAGCCTATAAGTTGGAGTTGCCACCTGAACTACACAGATTGCATCCAGTAGTCCATATATCCATGCTAAGAAAGTGTCACCCTGATATGGAGTTAGTGTTGCAACCTGTGGAGGTAGAGTTAAATGAAGATATATCCTATGAAGAGGGACCAGTGCTGATTCTGGACAAGAGAATCAAAAAGTTGAAAAAAAAGACATAGTTCTTGTGAAAGTTCTCTGGCATCATCGTGGCATTGAAGAAGATACGTGGGAGTTGGAGGAAGAGATGAGGAGGAAGTACCCTTCTCTTTTCTCTTGATGATTTCGGGGATGAAATCCCTATTAGGGGAGGATAGTTTGTAACATCCCTGACCTGGGTTAAGGCTTAACCCTAGAAGTTTTGCCTAAGTAAGTTATTTATATTCTTGTCTTTATCTTTTGAAAAGTAATTAAAACTAAAGGAGAGCTTATGTTTCAATTTTGATCCTATTTGAATAATTTTGAAGCAATGTTTTATCTGTTTTGGACTAAAGTGCAATTTACCCAATTTAAAGGGGTTACCTTGCAAATGTTACATGATAAATGTTCCTCAAGTGTTATAGCATCATAAGAATGAGAATGATGCTGAGGTATGGCTTCCACAAGCCTAAGTTCCAAGAAGGAGCTTGTTTGAATAGTGTTTGTGCATTAAATGCTAGTTTTGGTGTAATTTGTAAATTGCCCAAAATCTAGGGTTGAATATGTAAAATACCACTTCAAGAGTGTCCCTACTCTTTTTTGGTATCATTTATATAAAATAAAAAGAAAGGGGCATCTTGTTTGAACTACATTTGAGGAGAGATAATCTTGATAATAAAATAATCAAGATTTAAGCATGATTGCAACCCTAATTTATTTTGTAGCAAAAATAAATATATTAATTGAATTTCTCATCAACTAAAAAGTCTATGGTTGAAATCCTATAATGCAAGGACGTCCAAACGCCTTGAATTGCACCGAAATATCCTAAGTAGGTGAAGAAACCCACTCACATTTGTTAATTAAAAAGTAATGTCCACTAAAAATGGATAATAGTATTATATTAATTAAGGTGCTTAAAGTGGTTGCTTTTAATTCAAGGATAAATGAGAGGATATTGAGAATGAAGGGATTTGGCTTCGGATGATAGGAAGGTAGGGGGCATGTGGCAAAGATAATCTATGAAATTCCTTCTACTTTCTCTCTCCTAGAAAATCAATTACATATATTCAATTTTCTCCTTACTTGAAAGGCCATTTTGCAAACCGCCTTCTTATCTTGCTTTGACCGATGATCAAAGATCTTAGGAGTAGGAGGAAAACGTTCCCCAAGCTGAAGTTAAGCTCCATGATTATCCTCAACCTTGAATTGATGGTTGAAATCGGATTTCAACATTGATTTTCTTCTCTTTTCCAACCAATGCTCAACCTTGGCCATTCCTTTGCATCCAAAGAGTTGGAAATGAGCCTTGACTAGTTGAAGGAGCTTCATTCACCATTAGATACGTGAAGCTTGGAGCTTTGAAGCTACTTTGAAGGCAGGTTATATAACTTGAACCCATTGATGTTATTATTGATTTCAATTTCTCATCATATGTTGATCCTTTATTTCTTCTTGAATAATTGCTGAATTTTTCATATATATGAAAATAGAAATCAGAGGTCTGAAGCTTGATGATGATGACATCATCTTAACACACATCTCAAGAAATATCATGAGAAAATGGTTTCACTTTGTGTTGGTCAAATAGTTTCAAATCGTTTTAGACCAAACTGTTTCAAACCGTTTGGTGACCAAACGGTTTTAAAATCGATTAGAGGGAAAATAATTTCAAACTGTTAAAGACTAAATGGTTTCAATAGGATCAATAATTGATTGGTCTCATGACCTAATAACTTCAAAAAAATCAAATTCAATTAATTTCAGAACCCTAGCTCAATTGGGTTCAAAGTCCTAAATCAATTGAGATCATAACCCTAATTTAGGGTTAAACCGTTTCAAGCTGAAATGACCAAACGGTCTAAGACCGTTTGAGGACTAAATGGTATCAAACCATTTGGGGTTAAATAATATTAAAGATCAAATGGTCTCAAACCGTTTAGGGTTGATCAAA
Source organism: Alisma plantago-aquatica (assembly GCA_963693085.1). NCBI lineage: Eukaryota > Viridiplantae > Streptophyta > Magnoliopsida > Alismatales > Alismataceae > Alisma > Alisma plantago-aquatica. The sequence continues at coordinate 149,700,443 of OY856414.1, read as the reverse complement.
CCTCAAGACCGTTTGGAGGTCAAGCACTTCAAGACCGTTTGGAGGTCAAGTACCTCAAGACCGTTTGGAGGTCAAGCACCTCAAGACTGTTTGGAGGTCAAGCACTTCAAGATCGTTTGAGGGTCCAAGACCGTTTGAGGGTCCAAAACCGTTTGAGGGTCCAAGACCGTTTGAGGGTCATAATCTCTTCAAGATCGTTTAAAGGTTTAATTGGTTCAAATCATGTAATTACTAATAACCACATAAGTGGTTGGAGGGTATCTCAAGGATGATTTCAATGGAAGAACCTTTAAAGTATTTAGGTGATTAGCATAATTATAGTGATTATCATTCGATTCTTATGAAGGAAATAATTCAATACATTATGATATGCATGGTTGCATGTCCTTAGTTAAAGGTTAAGTCAGCCTAATAAGATATGATGGTGATGTGTTTTCCTAGAACATGGAACAATGATAAGTATGATTTAATACTTAAATAATGTTATGCGCTCCAAGAGATGTGGAAGCACTGATTTAGGGTTTGGATTAATGAGGTAATCATAAAACCCTAATTATTGGAGAATGAGAAACCCAAACCCTAATACAGGGTGATGTTATGTGAAACCCTAATATATGGAGATATTATGTGAAACCCTAATTCAGGGTGATGTTATGTGAAACCCTAACATAGAATAATGTTATGTGAAACCCTTATACAGGGAGATATTATGTGAAACCCTAATTCAGGGTGATGTTATGTGAAACCCTAACATAGAATAATGTTATGTGAAACCCTAATTCAGGGAGATATTGTGTGAAACCCTAATTCTGGGTGATGTTATGTGAAACCCTAATTGATAATGATATGAAACCCTAATACAGTGTGATGTTATGTGAAACCCTAATATAGGGATATATTATGTGAAACCCTAATTCAGGGTGATGTTATGTGAAACCCTAATTGATAAAGATGGGAAACTCTAACCCTAATGAGGGAATAGTGATGTTATCTTTGTATTGCATGATGTTGATATGAAATTGATATGGTTGTTATCAAGTATACTACCCATGCAGGTATCATGAGATGACGAGCATAACCAGGTAAGAATTATGATGGTAATGGGCCTTGTGAGCCATTACTTTATTTGTTGCCTAGTGACAGGTGACAAGAAATTGAATATACCTGGTGAACTATGTGAAATGCTTGTGTAACAAGTATCCTGAATACCTTGGTCAGATGACCTGGAGGTAATAGTTACTTGATAAGTGGTAACCATGTTCAGTGTTAAACTAAGGGTTTGAATACCCAGATCCAGCAAACATGATGATGATGATGTTGTTGAGGGATGTGAATTCCCAGCAATGAGACAAGGGATTGAGATCCCAATGCTTTATAAAGTTTTGAAATGTACTTGAAAAGAGTATTGTTTATTTGTAGCATTTGTCATAATAATTCTTATTTGAAAACTTAACTGATGCTAAAAGAATATGGTAATGTACTTAAATAATCAAGTGGAATATTATCATGTAGAGCCCTGGCCATAGATCCGTCATCGTCAGTAGCTAGTGATGGTGAAACGGGTTTTCCTGCTGGTTAATTCGGAGCGTATATTGTTGAATATATGGGGTGCTCCTAGACAAAAATAGGAGGATTATAGTGCAACTTCGGTTGTAGACTCAAGATATGTTTAAGAGCATGGTGAATAGGCCCATGGCTCAGTGTGATGGAGCATGAATGCGTTCATGGCTCAGTGAGCACGGTGAACTGGCTTGTGGCTCAGATTTACTAGCATTGAGACCTATACCAAGGTGGGCTAGAGGAGGGGTAGCCATGAGAGCTAACCCTGTGACTGACGTCACTTAAGAAAGAGAATGCGGTCCTGGTTGTGGTCTCGTACTGATCGAGACGGATGAGATCGAGGAGTCCAGCTCTTCCTTTGATCTTGTATGCCACCAACTTTGGGTTTTGCAACCGAAGGTTGGATTTGAGCTGTACAGCTCACTTCCTCAGGGCATAAGAATGATTGTAAAATGTAATCAGTCGTGTAGCATATTTGTTTAAGAATGAATCACATAAATCATTGGTTGATGTACTTTGCTTATTGTATACTAAAGTGGATAAATATTAGACATGTTCTTCATATTCCTTATTAAAATGAATAGATGACATTGCTCTATTCTGCTTAATAATGATTTAAACTGATGTTCAATAGAGATTATTCTGCTCAGTTTATTAGTGTTTACCTGCAATAATAATATTCCTGGTGGAGAGTTATATCTCTCGCTGGGGACATTTCAATTGTCTCAGCCCGTGGGATCCAACATTTTTTAGGTGGATGAGGAGGAGGAGGTAGAAACCCTATAGTAGGGGAAGGATAACAGCATCAGGGACAGCAGTAACATCTCAGGTGGAGATATTGACTGTCGTGTCTTGCAAATATAAGTCATATGAGTCGTCTATGTACTCTTAGGTCCTAGGAGTCAGTAGTTAGTGCTTTAATGATCGATCTGAGATTTTTGGCAATGAATGTCTCAAGGTTTTATGTTGCTTATGTGTAGATTTAACAGAGCAACTGTTGTATGTAATCCTCGAGAAGAGAAGGTATATGGTGTGTACCTTGTGGACCAGAATATATATAATATTTTGGTTCTTGTTATAAGAGTTCCCTGGAAATGGATCTCTTTGTAAATGGTTTTAATTTTTAGTGATTTTTGTTAATCCGCTGCTAATGTTTTAATTCCGCAATTAATTACGTTGTAACAGTCTGATTTGGTGTCGGGTCATCTCAAAAACCTTGGCAGGCTATGACTTTCCAGAATCTTGGATAGACCGGATACATGCTTGCATTTCCACAAACTATTTTTCCACAATCATCAATGGTTCACCTTTCGGATACTTTAAAAATACAAATAGGCTTAGGCAAGGTGACCCCCTTTCTCCATACCTATTCATTATTGTGACCTCGATCCTCACCAAGATGATCAAAATTGATACTGCTCAAGGTCTTATCACTTCCCCCACCGAATGTCAGGAGAACATCATCCAGTTCATGGACGATACCATCATCCTAGTTTCACCAAAGGATGACACCATCATCAATACCATCAGAATCATAGGTATCTTCTCATACATCTCGGGACTGAAACTTAACCTCCAAAAGTCTTCTATCTTTGGTATACACACTGATCATCACATCATGAACAGATACAAAACTCTCCTCAAATGCAAGCATAAAGAGTTCCTGATCAACTATCTTGGATTAGCCAGTACCCCACTAAAAAGTACTCATTCGATATGGGTCCCCATCATAGATAAGATCAACACCAAACTGAACTCATGGACAAATAATTTCCTCAACCTTGATGGTCTCCTCACACTACTAAATAGTGTCATCACTCCCATCACAACACATTACCTCATCTACATTCCCCTACCTACCAAAATAAAAAATATTATTGACAAAATCAGAAGAAGTTTCCTTTGGAATGATCACAATCATCCACATTCTAAAGGAAAGCATACCCGCCTTGTAAATTGGAATACCATCACAGCTCCTACTAGCTATGGAGGATGGGGAATCATTGACTTAGAAGCTCATGCTCTTTGCCTAGTGGTCAAAATCATCAACATACTGACAAACAACAAAAACAAGATATGGAGAAACCTGATCCAGCAAAAATATTACAAAAAAGTCCCACCATGGCAAAAAACTTCTAAACGCACAGCCTCACCTCTCTGGAAATAAATCAACAGACACATCTCCCTGATCAGAAATATCATTCATACCCCTCCACATGCCCACTGCAACACAAATTTCTAGAAGGATCCTTGGTTTCATCAAAATACCATCAAGAACATGAACCCACAATGTTCTATCCCAAAAAAATTATCAAATATTTCAATGGCCAAAGCCCTCAACCTCCTAACCAGCAACAAAACAAATCCACTCAAGCGACTTCTTCACACATACCTAGACAATTCGGATATTAACAAAATCATCAATGAGCGGAATACAACAAAAATAACAAGATCTCTTGGAGATGGGGTGCGGAATACACCCCCAAGGTAGCATACACCTTTCTCACCTACAGAGGCATCACCCCAAATTACTCCCTCATCTAGAAAAACAAATGGTCTCAGAAGCACAAAATATTTTTCTGGCTCCTACAAAATAACAAATTCCTCACTGACCAAAACATTACCAAGAGAGGATTCGTTGGGCCTACCAGTTGCTATCTCTGCCTAGCACAATCGGAAACAATAGAGCATATTTTCAAAAATTGTTCATTTTCTAAACTCATCATCAACAACATTTTTGACATAAGATCTAAAAATCAAAATTTTATCTCTATAGATGTTTCTACTAAGCCTCTTCATAGAGTAGCACACTTCTTCTCTGAAGACATCATAATCACAATTTTATGGTACATTTGGATAGAAAGAAATCAAAGAAAATTCAATAACTCCAAAAATCCTTTACATATCATCTTCTTAAAGATATCATCAGATTTTTCTATCCAACATGCTTGCAGGACATGCGTCGACATCATCAAGGATGACTCCAACAGAAGGTAGCCCGGAAAATAACACAGCAGCAGGCGATGTCTTCTACACTTTGGAGAAGATCTTGGAGGAAGAATCGGACTTCTGATCGTATGCTTTGACAGGTCCAGTAGACCTATTTCTTTTTTCACTCTTGATTGTCATCTTTTAGATGCTTGTTATAGGGATGCCTCCCCCGCGAACTATTTTCATCGTAGTTTTTTTTTCATCCTATTTTTAGCTTCTGTTTGTACCAAACTAAATACCTGACAAGTGCTAGCCTGCCTATCTGTAAGTTTAATTTTTTAGAAATGCATGACCTTTTATTAAAAAAAAAAAATCGTACTAACTCAGAGTATACCCCAGCAGTAGGAGCTTGGATGGGCTCAGCTAGCTGACGTCACCGGCGTCACGAAACCACGGGATAGCGACTGCTTCGACCGCATGCGCCAGATGTGGAAGCTCAAACACCGGAAGATATCAGATTTAACTGCGACGGACGACCGGACAGCTTGAAGGCGGTGCATCCTTTCGCTTCGCATGGCCTGTTTAATTGGTTTCTTCACGTATAAATGATTCTATTTGAATGTTTATGTAAAAACACTATAAAAAGAGGCATCTCGGTATATATTAATATGTATATTTTAATTGAAATTCATGGAAAGAAATATGCTTTAATCGCTTTTAACAAGATGATGAGATTTTTTTCCGGAATAGTAGTCGTGCAGAAAACGGTATATATCCAATGAAGCCACAAAATCCTTTTCTGGAACTCACGATGTTAGCATTTTCCGGTGCCGTAGAATGTTTCTATGTTATTTTGACATACCGCAACAGGTAACATCTATTAGTGTTGCGATGACAACTATTACTTTGAAGATTAGTGACAAACGACAAAAATAAGGATTCAAAAACCGGTATATGTTTCCTCATCATAACGTCACAATATCATCAGCACAGCAATCTATATGGGAGTGAATGCTAAGAACCTGTGTGGTTTCACGTAATTTATGTAAAAAGGTATTTCCCTCTGAAGTATACATGTGTTCCACAAGGTCACAGAAGGGTCAAAGGTTTTGAAGTTTCAAATGTGACGAGAAGAAGACCCAGTATGTAGATGGATGAGATCCATTTGCAATGACTGCAACCAGACACTACAGATTCCATCCAAGATGTGGTATTCAGTAGCGATCGGGACCCCAAAGCTAGGCTATTTTATTTCCAGGAAACATAATGATAGTGACATGTATGCAGTCAAACTTGGACTAGTATAAAACAACGTGGTGAACTTTGTGGAGACCAACAAAGGATTTTCAGGTGGAGCCTCGCGGTTTATAGCAAAGGCAATAGACGACGGGTGTTCAAAATGTCATGTGGGTGATTGATGACTGGGGCGTTGGCCACGTCCATGTGGGGTCACACATAGTGGAATTCCGTGTTTCAGATGTCACAACTAGCTGGATTGCCAATTTGGATCTAGTGTTTCTTTATAAGCCATTCCATGCATTATATAATAGGAATATACAATCATTATAAACATGATGAATTGTGTAGAGTACGGGAAGATAAAATAATTTCTAGGAACGAGAGGTACTAGAAATAGAATGCCAAGGTTGAAAGGGCGGGCCGGAAGTTATATCAGGGACTGGGTTCCCAGTAAAACAACACACAATAGTGCCAAAAAGAAGAAAAACATAGTAGAAGCGATAGGATCCTTCTTAAAAAATAGTAGTTGAGATCACCAACACCAAAACCTCCAGGCAACACGTCCAGCGGCGGAGGCTAGACATTCTAAGAAGGTGGGGCACTCTAATGGGAAAAGTTTAGAGCGAATAGCACGTGGGCCACAACTAGTAATTTTCCATTGAATTACAACCATCTTGTATAAGATTAATACGAAATTAATGAGTTTGGGTAGGGTTTGTGCCCACCTTGGCCAAAACGTCGCTCCTCCATTGAACACATCCCCTCCTATGCCTCTTTGTCAAAGAGGCCTCAGGTATCCTTCTAAAGGATATAGATCATTTGGTTGAAACCACCCCATGCTCATATTTGAAGGCAGTAACCCTGGGGCATTTGGCTTTGCCTTTCTGGGTTGAAGCAGCATCACCTGAAAATAGTGGATCATAAGGAAAAGAGAGAAGAAACTGAATTATAGATTAGTGTAATGTTGTTCTTGTGATTATTGTGAAAATATTTATTACATTCACACCAGATTGACAAAATCACTAATGCGACCAATATATATTTATGTGTTCAAATGATTGTACTTGGTTTGTGGTTTAAAATTCAAAACTGTTAAGTCATAGGGTTGAAACAAATATCGTCCATTAAAGAACAGAAGAATGAGACCATATTAGCAATGACTATTTGTGAGTAAGAAAACATGAGTGATATCTTTAGAGCCGGCTAAACATAAAGAGAAAACAAACAGACCATGAAAACCTCTAGAATGCCAATGACTTCCAATGATCAATTTGTTGTGAGATGTGATTCACATGTGAATATAACTTTCATAGAAGATTTGATTCTCCAAAGTGTACTTCATAAGAGATCTTGCATACAAAAGTGTACAAAAATTTAGTATGCTTTCGTGACATTATATAATGGGCCCTACATTAATAGTATTTAAGTTGTAGTAATGTTGAGGATATGATTCAAAAGTAGAGCCAAGTCTTTAGCTAATAGACCCAAATTGAACAGGATATGGTTGAGTTCGTTTGAACTTCAAATTGACATAAATTTATTCATGTGAATATCAACAAAAAAATTAATGCATAAGTAATATCATGGTTGGTCAAGTAGCCGCAGATAAGGCCCATAGTGTGTAAATTATCTAACTAGAATTTTTTTTATAGGAAAGGGAAAATGGAGAATTGTGATGGAATATACATGATAAAACACAATGTGTAAATATCTTTCCAAGAAGGAAATAAATAAACTTTAGACAGTTGATTCCATGGATTCTTTCTCATGTAATATGTAGCCATAACATGATTGGACAAGACTGTGTTATGTTTCCTACAAACAACAACAAGTATCCAATTGAAGAGACTGGGAGAATGAAATCGAAGATCAATAACTCTCTAACCTCCTAATATTTGAGGCTTGCAAAGAGAATCCCAAAACAAGACATGCATGTTTTTCTTCATATGTATCTACCCATAAAAACTTCTTCCTTGGAGACTTAAGATTTTTTAGAACAATGAAGGGAAGCAAATATAACTTAGAAAATATGAATCCAAGGAGGTCAAGGATATAATATGAACAACCAATATCCTATCCCTAATGAGGAAGTTGGATTTCCATTCAGAGAGTGTTTTTGAGGTTTTGACAACAATGGGTTCCCAAACCTCATTATGAATATTGAAGGATGATAGGGGTACATCAAGGTATTTAATATAATAATTTGCTTCCTAACACCCAAGAATATGTCTAATATGAGCATGATTGAATAAGTAACATGGGCATCAATCACATTATATTTGTAAAAATTAATATTGAGTTCTGAAAATGTGTGAAAAGAGGGCCAAGCTACAAACAGTAATGAGATTCTTATCATCAAGCTTGAGAAAAAAATAAATTTTTATCATGAAATTCTGTATAATGGTTTCCTTATAGGTGTTGTTATTTAGGATTTTATCCCATAAGCCTTCTAAAAGAGAAAGATTGATAATGTGAGATATAATTAAAGTGAAGATGATGAAGAGAGGGGGGAGGATATCACCTTGTTGAATCACATCAGAACTCCAAAGTAACTGAAAGGGAATTCATAGATAAATGTAAAGAAGTGGAAAGGTTTAATGCACTTGTGGATCCAAGAAGTCCACCTAGGGGGAAATCTAAAGGCATGCATTGATTGAATCATAAACTCCAGTTGACAATGTCAAAAGCCTTCTTAGAATCAAGTTTATGAGTTCAAAGATGGATGTCCTCATAATGACATACGTAAATATAGTGGGGTGTCATGATGTAAGCATCATGAATTTATCTGCCTCTAATTAAAGCAGTTTGTTCCACGCAACATGCATTTTAAGGTGGGATCTAAGTTTATTTTTTAGGGTTTGAGAATTGATCTTATAAGAGGGTTGATGAAACTTATGTATCCTTAATTTTTTATTTTGGAAAGGTTGTCTATTTTCTATTCATAAAATGTTAGTATTATTGAGCTTTTTTATTTTTAGTGTGATGTCTTCATTGTGTCCAATATATATAAATAATTAGGAGACTCAATTCAATCTTATCCTAAGAGAAACAGTACAAGGTCATACTCATACCATAGGGCCCTAGAGATTTTTCTAGGCCCATGTGAGTTATGGCTTTGTGAATTTCAACTACGGAGAAAGTATCAAGCATGGAAGCATGATCGATCACTTTATTGGGGCAAAGAAGATTTTGGTTAAATAAGAAGTGGATAGAGAAGCTATGTATGTGATTGAACAACTGTAAAGATCACTTTGTAATGTGTGACATAATAAAATGTTTTCTATAGGAATTAATATTATCCAATGAGAGACTATGAACATAGCAGTTTGGCTACCTACTATTACAAATATTCCAAAAAATATATAGTATTCATGCCCCCTCTTGTAACAATTGAGATTTGGATTTCTATTTACATAGAAATTTTTGGTGAAGTAGGTACTCCCACAGCTCAAATCTCTTAGACAACATGATCTTTGGGTCAGAATCATGCTTCATATTTAAGGTAAGAAATTGCTTCTCCAAATAATGAATATTTTTTAGAAGTTAAAGAAGGTTGCAACTTTCCAAGTAGTGATTTTAGAACAAAGATATTTGATATATTTGTGTGTGGATAATATTGGATCAAAGTCTTGGCTTATAACATCCCATTACCTATCGTTAAGGTTTGGGAAAGACTAGTGCAAGGTCTAGAATCTCTCAAATATGAAAATATGATGGTAATTAGGTTCTAATATGGATTTTGGAACTAACAAAAAATTGTCAATATTGATGTATACTATGAAACCTTAGGCCTCTTAGTCTAGAATGTCTCAAGTCAGCACCTTTGATAAAGATCTATTCCAGGATATCATTGTCACGATTGATGCAGCCATTATTCGACTCCTATAATCTTGGGTGGAGGATCCATCCCAACTTCAAATAGAAGGACAAGGATAGGTAACCCTATGACAACTATCATGTAGACAAGCAATCGGTGCATCAAGACAAGATCAATGGTCTTGAAGTTATATTAGACAATTTTATGAATGAGACCTTAAACCTTCAGAAATCACAATCCAGATATAATAAAGAGATGGAAACACGGATTGGATAGCTTGTCAACACCATGAATGACATGAGAAAAGGGAAAGGAGAACTTCTTAGCAATGCCAATTCAAATCATGTGAGCATGTGAAAGCAATATTTCACAGGGATCTAAGTGAGGTGGATATGCCACCTATAATTTTATCTCTACAAGCTAAGCATAACATGGCCATCATAGAGGATGAGTTGATTGAGGTCACCAGCAATTAGTGAGAATCGCCACAAGTGGTCAGGGAGTTGCACAAAACATAGCACATATTCTTTACAACATCTGAATCCCAAGAAAGTAGAATTACTCTATCCACATAGTCTGAGACAAAAAAGGTTGACAAATAATTTGAGTTCTTTGGAAATGGTTGACAAATACTTTTAATTCTTTGTCGAAGTATTCCTACATCTCGATATAAGTATCCCATTTGTTGAAGCTCTTAAGCAAATTATGGTCTATGAAAAGTTCCTCAAGGATTTATTTTCCAATAAAAGAGGGTTAGATTGAAATGAAGTCATCACATTAAATCCCAATGTAAGTGTCATGATTTAAGCTAACTTTCCTTCATAACAAAAATATTTTGGTGGATTTTATATTCCTTATATTTTTATTTTAAAAGTGCATTATGTGACCACGAGGCAAGAACAAATTTAATACCCACATGTTGTTTACAAAAAGATCGGTTTAGGCAAAGACAACCAAGTTTCCATGTCAAAACCAGGTTCTAAAATCACTAATAGATCATGAAATTAGGGCACAACCTAAGTTCAAGAAAACTTTTTTTTGGTCGATAAAAAACTATGTTACTATATTGTTGCCAAAAACTTTGGGTACAAAAACTTGCGCCCCATATTACAACCTCGGTGAAAAAACTATCACCAACAAAAAGAGACATAGAAGAAAAGACCATGTGCTCCTATTGAGCCATCTATCTGGACATAAGAAAAGGGAGGGGACGGAATCTACCAGCCAGACGGAATTCCAGAGAACACCTAACTAACCAAAACATCAATAGAATTAACCACATCCTACTGAAATTATGATGCCTTAGGTAGCATATATATATCAAAGGATGACAGTATAAGCAGTAGGTCTAAAACCAAATGCTATCCAGAATCCAAATCAAAAGCATCCAGCTAGCAAGATCTCAATACACCAAGATTTCACACCCTGAACAGATGGGACCAGAACCAAGGCCTACAGTTGATCATTAAAGCACTTGTAATAAACCTCATCCTCTGATTGTGTACCGAACAACCAACTGAGAAACTTTGTGCTGATCCACAAAATAGGACTAATCCCCTGATGAACTGACAGGTTGCAACCTAGAAGCCAGCCTCCATGTCGCACGAGTAGCAAGGCTCCTTATCAGAGTCCTGGTAAGCATGTAAGAGGCCAAGAGACACCCACATAAGGGCTTGAAGCCCCTGTTTGCACCGTGTCATATCATCAGGCACCTAGCAGGCATCCACCACCACAACAATAACTTATTGTGTCAAGGGTCATGGAGAGTCACCGCCTGGAGTCGGGAAGGAAACCAAGGCACTGACCAACAACCACTGAACGGAAAGCAGAGATGTTGCCAATTAACCTCAGAATTGAAGCAGCACACCAGTGGGAAGGGCGCCTCTATGACCCTGCAAGGAAAACCAACCACCGAAATCTCGGATCTGATGTCGTAATACCCAAAGTGAGTAACTTCGCCAGAGCATGGGCTCTAGGAAATGTTGTCAAGCAAATTGGGGCAAGCCCAGTTGCACCACGAGTACAACCATGGCCAGGGGCCAACCACATATGAATGAAGATCCGGAGCCGTCAGGACCGAGAAGGGAGGCGCCGCCGATGCAACATTGGTGAAGCCCCACCAAGCAAGTTGGAGAAGACCCGACCCAGCTAGAAGAAGGAAAGGGGCTCATCCTCAGCCTCAGATGGGGAGGAGAAGTTTCCTATGAAGGAGTAACCCCCTTCACCTATGATGACGGAGCAGCGGCCAGTTACGGATCCTTATGGGAACGCCTTCTCCCTCCATCACTCTTGAATGGAGAGGAGCCGATGGCGTCAGAAGCGAAACACGGAGCCGGATCTGTCACCACGCCACACGTCGTGTTACCTCTCGACCCACACAGCCAAGGGAGAGAACCAGTAAAATGCCCCTTCCTCCAAGTCAGTTGAGGAGAGCCCCAACCACACCTTAACACCATGGAATCCACACCAAGCTTCAATCGGACCTCGCCGAGGCTGCGTGGATGCCAAGGGGAGGAAAGCGCCAAGGAAACACTCCCTCCCCCTAGCGGCGGCCATCGAGAGAAGTCTAGAGAGAAGGGGGAGTGGATGCCCTAGAGAGAAGGGGGAAGCCCTTCAAGCAAACTTAAACACTACTAACTTTTTTTCTTTCTAAATATTGGACCGTGTATGAAACACAACCACATGAATCAACTTTAATGAGAAGAAAAACATTTAATCTTTGATCCGATTGCAAAAATAAAAGCATAAATTAAGTTATCTATACTATCTTTCAAGATTACATGATTGTTGGCTTGACTATTAACTACACACAATATCATGAAGAAATATTATTATAGTATCAAATATATACAAATATTTATAATTCTAAACAAGGGCCTAGAGTGACAAGGACAAACTATCTGAACATATCTAGCAACTAACTTGTGGCTGAATTTTTGATATACACTAGATCTCCATTGGCTTGAGTCTACCAAAAACAATTGTGAGTAGAGTGGTGAGATACTTGCTTAATAGATGAGTACTTCTATGATCTAGTTTAAAGAACTTAGTCAAAGATATATTCTTGAGCAACTAAAATTAAAGCAGAACGATAAAGTAATATAAAGGATCTAGTCATTCAAAAACATGCAAACAATGTGTTACTCTAAATGACTACTAAGGGTAAATACATAACTAAACATGCTTGATTAATTTCTTATTCATCCTACTATGTTGTGAGCCCACATAAATGTACCACGACATGTGTAAGTATCATGTCAAGCTATAATCTCATCCTACAAGACCTAGAGTATACCTAGGACTAAAAGTTTTCTAATTAGCTCCTCGGTCAGCAATGGGGCTTGCAAAATCTGGCCTCAATGGCTATGTATCAACTGGCCAGATATACTGGAATCCTGCTATAGATTTCAGTACTCAATTAGAGAGTTAAAATCACTCTAGCTAACCCTTTCTACATTAGTGGTTCCAAAAAGGCTGACTCACTGAGTAGTAACTGAACTGGGTATCATCGGGATCTCCCATACATGTTGAGTGCCTAACTATAACTGTGCCCACCTCAGCCAAAACGTCGCTCCTCCATTGAACAGATCCCCTCCTATGCCTCTTTGTCAAAGAGGCCTCAGGTATCCTTCTAAAGGATATAGATCATTTGGTTGAAACCACCCCATGCTCATATTTGAAGGCAGTAATCATGGGGCCTTTGGCTTTGCCTTTCTGGGTTGAAGCAACATCACCTGAAAATAGTGGATCAGAAGGAAAAGAGAGAAGAAACTGAATTATAGATTAGTGTAATGTTGTTCTTGTGATTATTGTGAAAATAGTTATTACATTCACACCAGATTAACAAAATCACTAATACGACCAATATATATTTATGTGTTCAAATGATTATACTTGGTTCGTGGTTTAAAATTCAAAACTGTTAAGTCATAGGGTCGAAACAAATATCGTCCATTAAAGAAGAGAAGAATGAGACCATATTAGAAATGACTATGTATGAGTAAGAAAACATGAGTGATATCTTTAGAGCCGGCTAAACATAAAGAGAAAACAAACAGACCATGAAAACCTCTAGAATGCCAATGACTTCCAATGATCAATTTGTTGTGAGATGTGATTCACATGTGAATATAACTTTCATAGAAGATTTTATTCTCCAAAGTGTACTTCATAAGAGATCTTGCATACAAAAGTGTACAAAAATTTAGTATTCTTTCGTGACATTATATAATGGGCCCTACATTAATACTATCTAAGTTGTAGTAATGTTGAGCATATGATTCAAAAGTAGAGCCAAGTCTTTAGCTAGTAGACCCAAATTGAACAGGATATGGTTGAGTTCGTTTGAACTTCAAATTGAAATAAATTTATTCATGTGAATATCAACAAAAAAATTAATGCATAAGTAATATCATGGTTGGTCAAGTAGCCGCAGATAAGGCCCATAGTGTGTAAATTATCTACCTAGAATTTTTTTTATAGGAAAGGGAAAATGGAGAATTGTGATGGAATATACATGATAAAACACAATGTGTAAATATCTTTCCAAGCAGGAAATATATAAACTTTAGACAGTTGATTCCATGGATTCTTTCTCATGTAATATGTAGCCATAACATGATTGGACCAGACTGTGTTATGTTTCCTACAAACAACAACAAGAATCCAATTGAAGAGACTGGGAGAATGAAATCGAAGATCAATAACTCTCTAACCTCCTAATATTTGAAGCTTGCAAAGAGAATCCCAAAACAAGACAGGCATGTTTTTCTTCATATGTATCTACCCATAAAAACTTCTTCCTTGGAGACTTAAGATTTTTTAGAACAATGAAGGGCAGCAAATATAACTTAGAAAATAAGAATCCAAGGAGGTCAAGGATATAATATGAACAACCAATATCCTATCCCTAATGAGGAAGTTGGATTTCCATTTAGAGAGTGTTTTTGAGGTTTTGACAACAATGGGTTCCCAAACCTCATTATGAATATTGAAGGATGATAGGGGTACATCAAGGTATTTAATCTAATAATTTGCTTCCTAACACCCAAGAATATGTTTAATATGAGCATGATTGAATAAGTAACATGGGCATCGATAAAATTATATTTGTAAAAATTAATATTGAGTTCTGAACATGTGCGAAAAGAGGGCCAAGCTAGAAACAATAATGAGATTCTTATCATCAAGCTTGAGAAAAAAATAAATTTTTATCATGAAATTTTGTATAATGGTTTCCTTATAGGTGTTGTTATTTTGGATTTTATCCCATAAGCCTTCTAAAAGAGAAAGATTGATAATGTGAGATATAATTAAAGTGAAGATGATGAAGAGAGGGGGGAGGATATCACCTTGTTGAATCACATCAAAACTCCAAAGTAACTGAAAGGGAATTCATAGATAAATGTAAAGAAGTGGAAAGGTTTATTGCACTTGTGGATCCAAGAAGTCCACCTAGGGGGAAATCTAAAGGCATGCATTGATTGAATCATAAACTCCAGTTGACAATGTCAAAAGCCTTCTTAGAATCAAGTTTATGAGTTCAAAGATGGATGTCCTCATAATGACATACATAAATATAGTAGGGTGTCATGATGTAAGCATCATGAATTTATCTGCCTCTAATTAAAGCAGTTTGTTCCACGTAACAGGCATTTTAAGGTGGGATCTAAGTTTATTTTTTAGGGTTTGAGAATTGATCTTATAAGAGGGTTGATGAAACTTATGTATCCTTAATTTTTTATTCTGGAAAGGTTGTCTATTTTCTATTCATAAAATGTTAGTATTATTGAGATTTTTTATTTTTCGTGTGATGTCTTCATTGTGTCCAATATATATAAATAATTAGGAGACTCAATTCAATCTTACCCTAAGAGAAACGGTAAAAGGTCATACTCATACCATAGGGCCCTAGAGATTTTTCTAGGCCCATGTGAGTTATGGCTTTATGAATTTCAACTACGGAGAAAGTATCAAGCAGGGAAGCATGATCGACCACTTTATTGGGGCAAAGAAGATTTTGGTTAAATAAGAAGTGGATAGAGAAGCTATGTATGTGATTGAACAACTGTAAAGATCACTTTGTAATGTGTGACATAATAAAATGTTTTCTATAAGAATTAATATTATCCAATGAGAGACTATGAACATAGCAGTTTGGCTACCTACTATTACAAATATTCCAAAAAAAATATAGTATTCATGCCCCCTCTTGTAACAATTGAGATTTGGATTTCTATTTACATAGAAATTTTTGGTGAAGTAGGTACTCCCACATCTCAAATCTCTTAGACAACACGATCTTTGGGTCAGAATCATGCTTCATATTTAAGGTAAGAAATTGCTTCTCCAAATAATGAATATTTTTTAGATGTTAAAGAAGGTTGCAACTTTCCAAGTAGTGATTTTAGAACAAAGATATTTGATATATTTGTGTGTGGATAATATTGGATCAAATTCTTGGCTTATAACATCCCATTACCTATCGTTAAGGTTTGGGAAAGACTAGTGCAAGGTCTAGAATCTCTCAAATATGAAAGTATGATGGTCATTAGTTTCTAATATGGATTTTGGAACTAACAAAAAAATGTCAATATTGATGTATACTATGAAACCTTAGGCCTCTTAGTCTAGAATGTCTCAAGTCAGCACCTTTGATAAAGATCTATTCCAGGATATCATTGTCACGATTGATGCAGCCATTATTCGAATCCTATAATCTTGGGTGGAGGATCCATCCCAACTTCAAATAGAAGGACAAGGATAGGTAACCCTATGACAACTATCATGTAGACAAGCAATCGGTGCATCAAGACAAGCTCAATGGTCTTGAAGTTATATTAGACAATTTTATGAATGAGACCTTAAACCTTCAGAAATCACAATCCAGATATAATAAAGAGATGGAAACACAGATTGGATAGCTTGTCAACGCCATGAATGACATGAGAAAAGGGAAAGGAGAACTTCTTAGCAATGCCAATTCAAATCATGTGAGCATGTGAAAGCAATATTTCACAGGGATCTAAGAGAGGTGGATATGCCACCTATAATTTTATCTCTACAAGCTAAGCATAGCATGGCCATCATAGAGGATGAGTTGATTGAGGTCACCAGCAATTAGTGAGAATCACCACAAGTGGTCAGGGAGTTGCACAAAACATAGCACATATTCTTTACAACATCTGAATCCCAAGAAAGTAGAATTAATCTATCCACATAGTCTGAGACAAAAAAGGTTGACAAATAATTTGAGTGCTTTGGAAATGGTTGACAAATACTTTTCATTCTTTGTCGAAGTATTCCTACAGCTCCATATAAGTATCCCATTTTTTGAAGCTCTTAAGCAAATTATGGTCTATGAAAAGTTCCTCAAGGATTTATTTTCCAATAAAAGAGGGTTAGATTGAAATGAAGTCATCACATTAAATCCCAATGTAAGTATCATGATTTAAGCTAACTTTCCTTCATAACAAAAATATTTTGGTGGATTTTATATTCCTTATATTTTTATTTTAAAAGTGCATTATGTGACCACGAGGCAAGAATAAATTTAATACCCACATGTTGTTTACAAAAAGATCGGTTTAGGCAAAGACAACCAAGTTTCCATGTCAAAACCAGGTTCTAAAATCACTAATAGATCATGAAATTAGGGCACAACCTAAGTTCAAGCAAACTTTTTTTGGTCGATAAAAAACTATGTTACTATATTGTTGCCAAAAACTTTGGGTACAAAAACTTGCACCCCATATTACAACCTCGGTGAAAAAACTATCACCAACAAAAAGAGACATAGAAGAAAAGACCATGTGCTCCTATTGAGCCATCTATCTGGACATAAGAAAAGGGAAGGGACGGAATCTACCAGCCAGACGGAAGTCCAGAGAACACCTAACTAACCAAAACATCAATAGCATTAACCACATCCTACTGAAATTATGATGCCTTAGGTAGCATATATATATCAAAGGATGACAGTATAACCAGTAGGTCCAAAACCAAATGCTATCCAAAATCCAAATCAAAAGCATCCAGCTAGCAAGATCTCAATACACCAAGATTTCACACCTTGAACAGATGGGATCAGAACCAAGGCCTACAACTGATCATTAAAGCACTTGTAATAAACCTCATCCTCTGATTGTGTACCGAACAACCAACTGAGAAACTTTGTGCTGACCCACAAAATAGGACTAATCCCCTGTTGAACTGATAGGTTGCAACCTAGAAGCCAGCCTCCATGTCGCACGAGCAGCAAGGCTCCTTATCAGAGTCCTGGTAAGCCTGTAAGAGGCCAAGAGACACCCACATAAAGGCTTGAAGCCCCTGTTTGCACCGTGTCATATCATTAGGCACCTAGCAGGCATCCACCACCACAACAACAACTTGTTGTGTCAAGGGTCATGGAGAGTCACCGCCTGGAGTCGGGAAGGAAACCAAGGCACTGACCAACAACCACTGAACGGAAAGCAGAGATGTTGCCGATTAACCTCAGAATTGAAGCAGCACACCAGTGGGAAGGGCGCCTCTATGACCCTGCAAGGAAAACCAACCTCCGAAATCTCAGATCTGATGTCGTAATACCCAAAGTGAGTAACTCCGCCAAAGCATGGGCTATAGGAAATGTTGTCAAGCAAACTGGGGCAAGCTAAGTTCCACTAGCAGTACAACCATGGCCAGGGGCCAACTACATATGAATGAAGATCCGGAGCCGTCAGGACCGAGAAGGGAGGCACCGCCGATGCAACATTGGTGAAGCCCCACCAAGCAAGTTGGAGAAGACCCGACCCAGCTAGAAGTACGAAAGGGGCTCATCCTCAGCCTCAGATGGGGAGGAGAAGTTTCCTGTAAAGGAGTAACCCCCTTCACCTACGGTGACGGAGCAGCGGCCAGTTACGGATCCTTATGGGAACACCTTCTCCCTCCATCACTCTTGAATGGAGAGGAGCCGATGGCGTCAGATGCGAAACACGGAGCCGGATCTGTCACCACGCCTCACGTCACGTTACCTCTCGACCCACATAGCCAAGGGAGAGAACCAGTAAAATGCCCCTTCCTCCAAGTCAGTTGAGGAGAGCCCCAACCACACCTTAACTCCATGGAATCCACACCAAGCTTCAATCGGACCTCGCCGAGGCTGCGTGGATGCCAATGGGAGGAAAGCACCAAGGAAACACTCCCTCCCCCCAGCGGCGGCCACCGAGAGAAGTCTAGAGAGAAGGGGGAGTGGATGCCCGAGAGAGAAGGGGGAAGCCCTTCAAGCAAACTTAAACACTACTAACTTTTTTTCTTTCTAAATATTGGACCGTGTATGAAACACAACCACATGAATCAACTTTAATGAGAAGAAAAACATTTAATCTTTGATCTGATTGCAAAAATTAAAGCATAAATTAAGTTATCTATACTATCTTTCAAGATTACATGATTGTTGGCTTGACTATTAACTACACACAATATCATGAAGAAATATTATTATAGTATCAAATATATACAAATATTTATAATTCTAAACAAGGGCCTAGAGTGACAAGGACCAACTATCTGAACATCTCTAGCAACTAACTTGTGGCTGAATTTTTGATATACACTAGATCTCCATAGGCTTGAGTCTACCAAAAACAATTGTGAGTAGAGTGGTGAGATACTTTCTTAATAGATGAGTACTTCTATGATCTAATTTAAAGAACTTAGTCAAAGATATATTCTTGAGCAACTGAAATTAAAGCAGAATGATAAAGTAATATAAAGGATCTAGTCATTCAAAAACATGCAAACAATGTGTTACTCTAAATGACTACAAATAGTAAATACATAACTAAACATGCTTGATTAATTTCTTATTCATCCTACTATGTTGTGAGCCCACATAAATGTACCACGACATGTGTAAGTATCATTTCAAGCTATAATCTCATCCTACAAGACCTAGAGTATACCTAGGACTAAAAGTTTTCTAATTAGCTCCTCGGTCAGCAATGGGGCTTGCAACATCTGGCCTCAATGGCTATGTATCAACTGGCCAGATAGACTGGAATCCTGCTATAGATTTCGGTACTCAATTAGAGAGTTAAAATCACTCTAGCTAACCCTTTCTACATTAGTGGTTCCAAAAAGGCTGACTCGCTGAGTAGTAACTGAACTGGGTATCATCGGGATCTCCCATGCATGTTGAGTGCCTAACTATAACTGTAATAAACTTGGTACCACCCAGATATCCCATTTATATTGGGTTCCATTGGGTATCACCAAAATCTCTAGTTGATGTCAGATACCCCTACTATTATTCAAAAGGTTGTCAACATTGGGATTAGCCCCTCGTTCCCTAACAACATACTCCAACTTCCTCTCTTAGACACTGTGAGTGGGTAAGTATTTCCTCCATTGCAATGCAGACCTCCACAAGGAATATGCAATATTCATGGCAATCTGATGTCTCATTGACTCTTTACTTTCATTGTACAATCATCTAATCAACATTTCTTAGATTAACCTCGTATTAAGTATTTTTATAGATTTTCTCTAATTTGTATTATAAACTGAGCTACTAGGAAACTTGAAAAATACAAGAAAAATTGAAATGAAAATACTTGATATACTAGTTACCCTATTCTTAGGGCTTCATGTGCCTCAATCAAGTTCAGCATGACTCGCATATACAAATTTACTACAACATAAGCTTTATTTGGTAGAATATTGTTTCTACTAGCCCACATATAACTAAAAATGTATACGAAATCATGGTATGAAGATGAACTAAGGTTTCCATATCATTTACTGAATATCATAAAACAATAATAAACCTGAATATATAAAACTTTAATATTTAAAAGAATAATTTCAACTAGTTGTCATTCTATTCATTCACAAACTTTCAACTTTTCACTCGTCTGAGATTTCATGGTATATAATGAGACATCAAGAAAATATTGATAACTTAAACTAGAATCCATAATTGTTAGTTGGTATATATGTACTAATCATTCAGCTAAATAATCATCAACATATGAGAATATTCAAATCACTCATATTCTACTCTAGATGACTTACATCTACTTCTATTACTAATTTATTCATCTAAAATCATAAAATCAGAATAGTAACCATTTCTAAATTGTCTTGTAATGACTTGAAGTGAAAAACATATTTCATATTTATTGTCGTATATAAAAAGGAACTAAATGTTTTGATGGATTTGAATCATATCAATGCAGTCTATTATTAAATGGAAGTGCCTATTCAACTCATGTATAAAACACCTTAAATTTGAAAGACTGGAATCTAGATCAAAACATCAAGAAATCCATCAATTTTCTTCTTCCTTCCATCTAAAAAACCCTAGGAATGGAGGATTGTAGAGAAAGAATCAGAAAAGAGGGTGATTTGGT
Organism: Alisma plantago-aquatica; assembly: GCA_963693085.1. Lineage (NCBI taxonomy): Eukaryota > Viridiplantae > Streptophyta > Magnoliopsida > Alismatales > Alismataceae > Alisma > Alisma plantago-aquatica. The sequence goes on along the minus strand of OY856414.1, from coordinate 149,679,506 downwards.
ACCATTTGTAGGGAAATACGGGCACAAAGTAGGCAACAGAAACAAAAAAATGTATTCTCCATGAAAGCAAGATTGGTCAACAACTATGTAATGGGAAGGATGGTTTGACGAGTTCATATATGGTATTGGATCAAGTCCAACAACTATAATTGTTTGCAATTGTGCAACACTCGTGTTGCATTAAGACTCGTCTGTAGCAATTCCTGGTCTTCACCACAGACAATAGACTCGAACATTGTCTATAGTAGCAAATGGTCTTCACCATAGACTACAGGTTGACATTGTCCTCCTAGCGGTAGACAACAACCTTCTCGCCTCTATAGTAGTCCACACGGACCACCTAGAACTCCTATCATTCTACTAGAATAGATAGGAAGGAGGTGTCCCTTCCGTTGGTGTACTAATCACCAACTTGCTCTCTGATAATTGTTCCCCCTTGTTGTCTCTCCCTTTATTGAGTAGGACATTCTCAGACTCTCTATTGGTTTCCACAACCATTGAGGACAACAATTGTAAGAGGCAATGTAGTTGTGTCTGAGAAGTCCCCCAGTACCCCTCTATTTATAGGAAGGTTAATGTTAGGCTTCCCAATCTGTGTGGAAGTGGAAGGGACCATATGATCATGAATCTTCACAACCTATGAGAGGCAAACCGTTCAGTTCGCAAGTGAGCCAGTCAGTTTACATGTGAGTCGATCGGTTCATTTTGCCATGTTTCCCAATCCAATATGAATTAGCAATTCAAACCCAATGAATGCACAACATGATGTAAGCATTAATCCTTGATGCAATCGAATTTCTCCATGAACTGGGCATTTCACTCACCCAACTGATTGGTTGGTGACCTAAGACTATCGGTTCACTATGTGAATCGGTCAGTTCACTCCCCAGTTCAGGTAGAACTCATCCAATTCAATATGTAATCAACCTGACACTCCATCTGGTCGGTTCAATACTTGAACCGGTCGGTTGGGAGTCTAGTCATCTAATTTGTTGCTTAAATTGAATAATAAACACTTTAGTAATCAATTCAATTATAATTTATGATTAAACTCCTCTTCTAGGTTAATTCCAATGTGTGTGACCCTATAGGTCCCTTGTTACATTGGTAGTGAATGTTCATAACTAGTTTATAACTTCACAAGCAAAGAGTGGTGCCTAGTCACACATCTCTGCTACCCAAGTAAATGGAAATTTGGAGAACAACTTCAACCTATATTTTTTGTAAGGTGTTACAGTGATTGTATGATTCCTTTGTCTCTATATTTGGAATGAACTCAAGGAATAGAATCATCATCCTCTCAATGTTCAATCCATGTTCCTTTAACTAGAGAAGATTTCCTGAGATATAAATGACCTCGATATCATATAATGATCCACATTTGCATGTGCATGTGCATGCTTTTCTTAGTCTTGCTTATCGAGTGGTCAAGATATCATACTCTATTAGGAGGAACAAATCCCATATACATCACTCATAGTCAGTCCCCATGTGTCATAGTCACCCAATCATCATAGTTATGGCAACCCTTATTTAGGATTACATTGGATGATGTCAAAGCATACCGAACGATAGTGATGAGTGTTGTCGCTTCAAGTCTAAGAAGCATAATCACCAACTTCACTATGAGAGATGATTATGACCACCAATTATGGTTTTCATGTGTCACTCTCAAGGTGGGAATTTCTAATACATTGTTCCCTAACAAGTATCTATGTGATTGGTTTGATATTGTTGGTATGTATGCCCAGAGAGCCAATCATATGATGATTGGGATATGGCAATAGATTCCTAATTTGATAATAATAAAGGCAATATTCCAATTTATTTTGTATATTCAATTATGAGATAATGAATTGCATAATACAAGTCCAGAGAATGATATTACTCAATGGCGTATGTCTTCAAGTACGTGACTTAGAAGAAATGAGAGCATACAGATGTTAAGAGTACGTATACATATTCTCATTATGTCCCCAATCAGTTTTCATTGTAGAAGGTTGGTAGATAACAATGACACATAAGAGAAGAGTGTGAGTTGGTTCATGACTGAATCTCATTGGTCATGATATGGCAATATCAAACCGAGCACACGGATACATGTTAGAGAACAGTGTTTCGGATAGACCCATGTTGAGACTAACACATGGAAGCCATCTTCATGGAAGTCATAGTCAACTCTCACAGTGATGGTGGTGGTTGTGGTTCTTAGACCTAAAATCATTGCACTCATCACATGTCATTGGGTATACTTTGACATCATCAAAAATAGTCTTGAAACATGGGTTGTCATAACGGTGATGATTGGGAGACTTTGACACATGGGGATTGATTGTAAGTGATAGATATGGGATTTGTCCCTCCTATATGGATTATGATATCCTAGGCCTCTTGATTAGTGAGACTGAGAAAAGTATGACCATACGCATGCGAGTCAATATGTTGAGCTCACATATATCTCTTGAAATCTACTCTGGTTCAAGAAATAAGATTAAATAATAATGAGGATGACTGCTCCATGCCTATAGTTCAATCTGGATATTAGTGACAAAGGAACTATACAAACACTATAACACCATACACATATTGTAGGTTGAAGTTTCTCCCCAACTTTCCATTCACTTGGGTAGCAATGATGTGCGACTAGGCACCACTCATTGCTTGTGATGTCATAAGCTAGTTATGGACATTCACTACCAACGTGATATGGGACCTATAGGGTCACACACATAGGAGCTCATCTAGAAGAGTATTTTGATCTTGAATGATAACTGAATTGATTAATAAAGTGTTTAGGTATTTCAATTAACACAACAGATTAGTTGACTAGACTGCTAAATAATCGGTTCAAGTGTTGAGACTGTTGTTTGGAGTGTCAGGCTGATTGTATTGTACATTGGTTGGAATTCTTCCTGACCTGGGCTGCGAAATAGAAATTTGTCTTGGTGTGAGATGTCTATCTCACTTGCACTAAATGTCTGTTTGGTTTGGAGTGAGATGCCCGTCACATTTGCACCAAATGCCCATTTGGGGGGTACGTCAAGTTGAGTACTAATTGGAATTGAATTGCCCACATATCTGCGGAACTGGAAGGTGTGAAATGGTCATTTTACTTAACGAAATGACCGTCTTGCGCACAAGATGATTGCATCTCTAGGCGAGATGACCGTTTTGTCACACGTAGGTTGTGAAACTCCCAGAAAAGTTACAAAACTTCAAGATCTACTTGTCCTTTCCACACTTGCTTTAGTCCTGCATTACCTGGGGACTGGGAACCCTGATCCTAACCCCTCCTGCATATAGAGGGGTATTGGGGGCTTCCCAGAGTATAACTAATACACAAACAATTGAGAATCAGTTGCTCTGACAATTGTTGTCCTCTCTGGTTGTGGTAACCATGGGAGCCCAGGCAAGTCCTACCCGAATAGCGAGGAATAGCCACACGAGAGAAATAATTGAGGATCATTTTTGTGGGAGAGCATGTTGGTGACTAGTACACCAACAGAAGGGATAACTCCTTCATATTTGTTCCTGTAGGATGATAGGAGTTCTAGTTGGTTCGTGTGGACTACTCTAGAGGCAGGATTTTGTTGGTTGTTGCTAGGAGGGCAACGTCAACTCACAGTCCATGACAAGATCTGAGGAGCTACTACAACAGTTGTCTGCGTCTAATGTTTGTGGAGGATCAGTCAGATGAGTCTGAGTGATAGAAGGAGCTATACAACCACCGTCCAAGATAGAGTGTGCATCTACATCAATGAGGATTGTCACTGGACTTGCTCCAAGACCAGGTATATCTTCGTGAAACCATCCTTCCAATTACATAGTTATTGATGCAATCTGCTAGATAATGGAAAATATGTTAGTAAAATTTTTGTTTCCATTGCCTATCTGATGTCATATTTCCCTATAGTGGTATCAGAGCCACATCAATGATTTATGTTTTGGGATAATCGATATTATCAAAATTTTGTTTTTACCATGTTTATTTATTGCATATGATACAAATATTTAAACTAGTTGATGTGCATGTCCGTCTGAATCACCACATAAAACCCAAATGAATATATATATATATATATATATATATATATATATTTTATATGTGTGAGCATGGTTGTGGTTATTTTTCTTGTTGTTAATCAGTCTGTGTATCGAGTCTCTCTCTCATCCTTCCACATGTAAATTAATGCTCTTCTTCCTATTTCCCCTCGAATGTAACTCGAGGTTTTCCCATAAACAATGTAATAAGAAATATGATAGTTTTAATTTATGCTTCAAAGTGAGATGATGATCTGCACAAGGTGAAACTACCGGTTCGTAAGATGACCCGGTCAACTAGAGGACTGAGGAGGCCAGACGACAGGAGGATGAACCGATTGACTGGTGGCCCAACCGACTAGATGGAGGTTTCTAGACACTGCTTGGACTTGAGAACCAGATGACCATTTCAGAAGAGCCCAACCAAGAAACTAGGAGGCGAGCTGAATGGTTCAAGATTTGAACCAATCAACCCAGAGTAGTTTGAGCATAGATCTTCACCAATAATAGGTTGCATATGATGTGCACCATAGGTTGTTGTTATTCCTTGTGGCTCTAAGGAATTACATTAGTATGGCCATAAACATTGCTTATGTGTTTTATTTATTGCATGTTTTCATTTGTGGTTATACTATGTATATGATATGTACTACATATGTGGTGATTGGATAAAGTATATGTATTTATACAAACAAACTCTCTCAACTTAAATATTAAGTCTTAGATGCCTTACATTAGCAATATACATGAAAAGCATGATCGATCAAGCATAGATTTGCACAAAGCATGGTTCACCGTATATATCATGGAAGTTTGATGGTAGATATATAGATTTGCACAAAGCATGGTATGTATCTATCGTATTGGCTATTGGGTCAGGCTTGACTGGTGACTTGGAGAGCCCAAGCCCAGAGGCATGTAGATGGTCATGGCAAGGAGTTGTGCATATCATCTATCCAAGAGTTGCATATGATGCAATTGGCATGATGGCCTACCTAAATAGTTAGGTTATGGGCGATCGGCAAAAGCCGACTCATGACCTAATGATATATGGATCTTGGCCCACTAGAATATTGTTTGCTACAATATTCTAAATTTATATTGAGGGCTATCAATTTGAATAAAATAGTGGGAGAGGTAGTTAATTAAAGACCTAATTAATATCATCAATTTACCAAATCAAAATGTTTCGAAAAATTGTAATATTCCTTTATAGAATTTAATGTCACAAACATGTTCAAATTGCGATCAATCCTTGAAAAAGGACAAAACGGGATATAGTTCCATGATTGGTTAAGGACTTTGAGAAATGTTCTCATCAATGAGCGAAAGCTCTACATCCTTTATATACCAATGCTAGAGGAACCCACTCCAAAAGTGGCTAAGGCTAAATGGATGCTTATTGGAAGAATGCCAATGATGCCAAAGACATTTGAATACATAATGCTCTGTTGTATGAACTATGAGTTGCATGAACAACATGAATACATGATCATTCTTGAGATTGTAACACGTCTTAAGAATCATGTAAAGCAAAGAAGGTATAATGTCTCCAAAAGCGTTAATTGAGTGCAAACTAACAAAGGGAGGTCCAGTAGAACCCCATGTGCTCAATGTGATTGGACATGTGGAATGACTGGGATTTCTCTTAGGTCAAGAGTTGACCATGAATATAATTATGCAAGCATTGCATGAATCATATAGTCAGTTTATCAAATGTTTTGCATGTTGATGCCAAATCAATGAAGAAGAAGGACAAATCCGAGATGGTGATCGGCGGAAGTGAGTCCTAGGGAAAAAGCAAGGCTAGGAAGTGTTATGATGCTAAGATGAAGCCCAAGACTTCTGCACTCAATATACGGAGAAGGGTAAGTGTAAAAGGAATCTGTCCTTTTCACTTTAACGATAAAGAAATTAAAGTGCCAACATTGACACTTGTTTGGACATTGGAAAGGAATTATCCTCTTCATAGAGGATCTTAGGAAGAAGATAGAGATAGAGATCTCTACTTTAGGACATGAGAAGAAGTAAGCTCAAACTATATGGAGCAAGGGTTGCTGCCACTATAGTTAAAGGTTGTCATTCATGGGCACATAATAGAATTAGTGAATTGTTATTATGTACTTCCTATACATCATATGTTTTGTATGACAAGAACATTATGATCTTTTGTGGAGATGCCCTATGTCTCATAAACTATACTTGATAGTTATAAAGACAAATGTGTATGACACATATATTGAATGACTTGATAACTCAAATAATGAATGCCTATAGCACTATCATCTACAGCGCATAAGCAAGAAATGCATATCTAGAATCCATATGATGGTTATATAGACTCTTTTGGTTATTGAACCAATAGAGACATGCATGTCTTATTTTTTGTGCAAAATGAAAAAAGCATCTTCACTAGATGTAGTGGGAGATCAACTATTCCATTAGCACTGGAACATATTGATGTACATAGACCTCTTTGGAATGAATGCTAAAAGTAGTTATAAGTACCTCATTATATTTACTGATGCGATCAGTAGATATTGAAATTTGTATTTAATGAAATACAAGTTTGGATCTCTTAAAATATTCAAGGAGATAATAAATGAAGTACATAACAAAATGGGTAAAAGTATTAAGATACATTGATATGATCAATGTTGAAATATGTAAACCAAGAGTTTGAGGACCTTCTGGGAGATCATGTTAGTGTATCATAATGAACTCCACCTAAAACATATTGATGTGTTTGAAAGAAGGAATCACATCCTGTTAAGTCATGGTGTGATTGTCAATTAAAATCTAGATGGTCTTACAATCTCTTTTGAGCACATGCTTAAACACTAAACAATCTACTGTCTAAACAATCTTTGACCGTGTTGACTACCTTTAATGCATTATTGAGATAAATTTTGGATCTTTGATGATCAATTTAATTCCTACATCTTAAATCAATAATGTTTTTGAACTTTGAGCATTATCTGGACCCAGATCAACATCCATGACTGATATGCTTAAGCGTGCCTCTTATTTTAGGCTTTAATGATGAATATTGACCTTTTATGCTAATCTTTGTGGTTCTAAATATTGAACTCCTTCTAATCTCAAAAATTAGTAACTTTATTTTCTCCATGACATTATCACCTCATGTTTCCCCTATTACACTTATCTTGATCATATGGCTTTTTTGCGTGATTATGACTTATGTATGACATTGAATGGTTGTACCTTAGTTATACATGACCTTGATCACTTTTGTGCATCAAACTCTCCTAGATCCTTGAAATCAGTAGCTTTGTGATGCTTTGAGGCACTAATGCCTAATGATCAACCCCTTATATGGTTGAGATGATTGAAACCCTAAGTCCACTAGTGATGACCTAGTGTGACACATGAGGATTATTCTACTTCCTTGACCCCAAATGTGATATGGATCATCTACTCTTTCCCTTCCTTCTTAAATCATTGAATAATCTATACCTTATCATAACTCATAGGGGGATGTCCTACCTAGGTAACATGTTTCATCTTGATGGCATATGTGAATTATGTTGATGATTGAACATGTGTTGAAATGTAGCTACCCAATGGTGGTTGTTTGATGCATAGACTCTAGTTAACATCCACCTATCTTTGTATGAGTTTCTTATGTTGCTAATTTTCTGACTTAAACCATCCTTCAAGATTTGTCCTCATCACTTATTGAATCTTGACTGTGTTGCAATAATGAGTCTTTTTGTCTTGAAATGGACCAATGTGATATCATGTCTTGTAATAATCATATAATTTTGACAGAACATTGAAATGACATGAAACTTGAAATATACCTTCATGATGGCCTATATATTAGTAAAAGGTCATAAAATATTAAATTAACCATCTTGAAAGTTAACTTGACCAAAGTCATAATGCATCTAGTTTGGGTTAATGATGAGAATGTAATGCATGTATGTAATTTTATGTTTAATTAGGTGTTTCCCGTGGCTAGATGGTCAAGGATAAGTTTATTTAAAAATCTAAATAAGGTAAGGTCTTCAATAATTATATTACTATAGATTTATTGCTTGAACTATGATACATGTGTATGCTTGTTTACTTGCTCAAATATTGCCACGCACTATTCTAGTATTATACTCTATGTTTGTCTAGTCGATTTTATAACCTGCAAACATAATAAATAACTCCATTGTACGAACCTTGTGTACCTGTTTGTATTCTGGGGGTAACGAAACAAGGTTGGGAATCCTAATTGAGTTGTCAAGATAGGGAGGACCATGTCGATAAAAGGGTTAGCTCTTGGCAATGGCCTTGAGAACCTATCACAGAATCATTTATTACCCAAATCCTAACTCTAAATGATTACAAAGTCAATGGTGATAGGATCTAGGTGTCCATCCATAGCATGTTATTATCAAAGCGTGAATATGGAAGCATAAAAGCTTAGCATAAATGAATAGATAACAAGATAAAAGCACTAATCATAATCTCAACATCTAACCAGTATTGTTAAGAAACATTGTCTTATTATAAAATTTCAATTACAAATTAAAGAATAAAATTTTACAAGTCTACTCATGCAGACTAGGGATCTTACAACAAGTACACCTGACATCGCTCACCAAGCAATCAACTCTCTATCCATCTTTGAACCTACAAAATATGTGAAACGATGCAGGTCAATACATGAGATGGTGAGTACAGAGCATATATGTATGTATATATGTATGTGTATGTGTGTCTATATATATATATATATATATATATATATATATATATATATATATATATATATATATATATATAGTCAGGCTAGAATACACTCGAGTGTACACATCACACTGTACACCCCAATGGTGTTTGCCTATCTAGACCATGTTTTCCCAAAATCTAATCCATTGATCTTCATGGTTATAATAATAATAGGTCACATACAAAATTTGAACTCATTTGGATAAGTGTAAGTCACTCATCCAAGGACAACAAAATCGACGCACAAAACTAATTTGAAATACATGATTTTTTTCCTCCTTTAGATGCACGACCTATAAGTGTCCAAATGAGCTAAAATTTATTGTATAGTATGTTCTTATGATAATTAAGAAGATCAATGGTTTAGAATTTTCAAAAAATTATTGCATATTCAAAAATGACCGAGCCATACAGTGCCTCTGGTACACTCGAATGTACACTAGCCTGACTATATATATATATATATATATATATATATATATATATATATATATATATATATATATATATATATATATATATATATATATACCTCTATCCATCTTTGAACCTATAAAATATGTGAAACAATGTGGGTCAATACACGAGGTGTTGAATACAGGGCATCTACATACACACACAGATATATATATATATATATATATATATATATATATATATATATATATATATATATATATATATATATATATGTGTGTGTGTGTGTGTATATATATATATGTATATGTGTATATATATGTGTATATATATTTATATGTGTATATGCGTATGTGTATATGTATATGTGTATTTATATGTGTGTGTATATATATATATTGTTGGCTAAATTGACATTAGTATAATCCCTTTGTTTCGATGATGACAAACATTTCATTCTTGTGAATCTAACGTGCTACTTGAGTGTGCAGGAATAAGGTGGATGACAAATACTTGGAAGATCTATATGCTAAAATTGCTTTAAGTCATGAATGTAATCAAATGTAAAAACTTGTACAAGTCTATAATGTACAAGTACTTAGACATCATGTAAATCAAGCGTTAGATCTTTCCTAGCCAATCACAACACTTAGATAGGTCATCCCCTAAAATAGTGTCACATCTACAAACTGATACACACAATTAGTAATTAGTTTTAAATGTTGAAACAGGGTCAATCTCGGTCGACAAACTCCTCGACCGAGACACTCTCGGTCGACAAATTCCTCGACAGAGAATGACCCAGGTAGCCGTTAGACCCAGCAGACAAGGTGGTTGGGAGTTGGAAATGAATGTTGTAAACACTTTCTCCAGGACGTCTCTCGGTCGACAAATCTTTGACTGAGAAGGACTCTCGATCGACAAATTGTCGACCGAGATGAGTTCTGACAGCACTTTCAGAATTAATTAACTAGCCGTTGCTAAAGCAACTAAAGTATACCTAATGGCTAGTTAAGCACTTAGAACCCCCTAGAAAGTGTCTAGAATGTCCTTAAGCACTTGTAGGTCATTCCTATAAATAGGACATGCCTTAGGACACCGAAAGAGACAACTCTACACTTGTGATACACTTGAGCTTATACTTGCAATTGTCAATCTGTTTTGAGAAATTGAGCAACACTTGCATTGGCTATTCTTCTCCTTGCTCTAATTTCATGTCCTATAGGCTAGCATCTCCTATCCACAGCAATTACACTTCTATATACATTGGTTAGGAGATCAAAACGCTTGATATAGGAAATCAAGCCTTGAGCTGCAAAGTGGTATTGTAATTTCTATTTTTCCTTCTTGTTCCTTTTATCCTTTGTATTCTCCTTGCTACTCCTAGGGTTGGAGGTTGCGGATTGGAGAAGGTTCTTCTCGGTGGAGAAGGTGGACTTCGAACTACTTCAAGAAGGATATTGCAACGGGAAGCTACTTCAAGAGGAAGGCTACTTCAAGGGGGAGCTTGAAGTTACTTCAAGAAGGCTGCTTCGAGGTTGGTGCAATTACTTCTAGGTGAAGGCTGTTCGAAGGGTTTGGTGAAAGAGTTGTAATTTTATGTAAAGTCCTTGCGATGTAATAAAATTTGATTCTTTCAAAATCCCGATTGGATAAGAAATCGGGTAGTGGACTGACTTCCTTAGTATTTGCTAAGGTTGGAACCACTCTAAATCTTTGTCCCCTTATCCAATATTCTTGTGGTTGGTTGTTTGAGTTAAATAATTATTAAAATTATCATAAAACCCTATTCACCCCCCCTCTAGTGGTTTTTCAATTGGTATCAGAGCAGGCTTCAAGGAACTCTAACCAAGTCTTGAATAATGGGTGACGGGTTGCTCAACAACCTCAACCTTGAAGCGACACTTGTGGCTAGGCCTCCTGCATTTTATGGTACGAACTACACCTATTGGAAAAGGAGGATGCAATTTTACTTCCAAGGGATTAGTTGGGATCTATGGAGGATGGTGTGAACTCCCTATGAACTTCCTCAAGCAGAATATGCAGCTTGGGACACTAATACGGTAAAGGCTGCCCAAATGAATGCAAAGGTTGTAAGTATACTTATTGTTCAATTTTAGTTGGAGAATTTAATAGAATATCAAATTGTGAAACGACTTATGAAATTTGGCATAGACTTCCCATAACTTATGAAGAAACTGTGCAAGTTAAGAATTCTAAAATTGGGATGCTTAAACAGAGATTTGAACAGTTCTGTATGGATCAAAATGAATCTATTAGTGAAATGTATGCAAAATTTTCTTCTATTGCAAATGGTTTGAATGCTTTAGGCAAAGTAATTAGTGAAGAAGACCAGGTGTCAAAGATCCTTAGATATCTTCCTCCCAAGTACAAGCCTAAAGTGACGGCCATTGAAGAAGCAAATGACCTCACCCGACTAAAGATGGAACAACTCATTGGCAACCTAGAAGCTCATGAGGCAACTTTAGAAGAGGAAGAAAGACGAGAACGTGAACTTCAACAAGGGAAAAAGAAGGGCATTGCATTCAAAGCATCAACCAAGGACAATCATAACACAAGTGAAGATGATAGTGAAGAAGAAACTCTCATTGTAAATGGTAAGCAATATAAAAGTTTTAAAACTAATAAAACTTCTAGTGTTTCTTCTTCCAGGTGCTTTGAATGTGGCAAGAAGGGACACATGAAAGGTGATTGTCCAAAACTCAAGGAAGGGAAGAAATCATCTCACAAAAAGAAAGAAAGAAAGAGCATATAAAGCTGCATCGGATGATTCAAGTGATGATAGTGATGATGGAAAAGAAGAAGTAGAATGCCTCATTGCTACAACAAATGAAGAAGAAGAAAAAGAGGTAAGTCTTTTTGATCCACCAAAAGAAGATCTAATTGCTAGTCTTCAAGTTACTCATGAGAAATATATTGAGTGCAAGAAGAAACTTAAGAAATCAAATAAAGTAAATGATGATTTAAACGTTAAACTTTTTGCTCTTGCATCTGAAAATGAAGATCTCAAAAAGGCAATTGAAGATTATGATATTAAGTTAAAATTTGTAGAATCAAATTGCAATCTTCTTTCCTTAGAAAAGTTAAACTTGCAAACTCAAGTAAATGATCTTCAAAGACAATCTATTTTATGTTCACATTTAGATTATGATAAGGTTGTCAAAGAAAGAAACTCTCTATTATCTGATTTAGATCAAGCAAGGAAAGATATAAATAAGAAGATGGATGATATTGTTAAGCTACAAAGAAAAATAAATGAGTTAAGAGGAAATGACATTCTTGATAATATTCTGAAAATTTCCTCTAGTTACAATGGAAGAAGAGGATTAGGATATGATCCAAAGAGAAATCAACCCAAAGCATCCAAGACTAAGACTATGTTTGTACCTAAGAACACAATTCCTTGAAAGAGAAATGAAATTGACTCTATTAGTTGTCATTATTGCTTGCGCCTTGGACATTACTCTTTTTCATGCCTATACAAGAAAAGGAATGATGATCTAGCTTGGGTTCCTAAAACTTAGAAGTTTGAATTTGACTAGTTGAGATTTGACCTAAACTGATTCTTGAAATACAAATGTCAATATCTCAACACAATTGAGTTTCCACTTTCATATTCTTATTTTACAATTACTGAAAATAGTTCTGAAACATTACATAAACTTTCTCGGTCGAGAAACTGTTCGACTGAGAACATTGTCGGTCGAGAAATTGTCGACCGAGCAGGTTCCTGTTTTCAAATCTGCAATAAATTTGAACCTGTTTTTAATTAATCTAGTTTTCTATCAATTTGTTGTTAATAATTGATTTAATATGCAAATCAAGAATGAATATTAGAGACTATCTTCTCATCAAGACATATTGATCTTTAGCATCATGAATTGTTGAATTAAAGTATAACATTATGAATATGAAATTCATTACAAAAAGTGCTATATGAAGATGGATTTTGAAAAAACCTTATTCTTTGATTCAAAACGTTATCAAACATGTTCATGGTGTGTCTTAAACTTGAAAATCCATAAATGAGATTATTTTGGTTTATCCTAAGTATTTCTTGGTCTATCTATTTAGGAACTATCTATATTAAAATTTAGTTTACATGATCATTATCATTGTATTCAATCTTGATCATTGCATTGTGGATATGTTACTACTGTTCTATCATAATTATTATGCCATGATCATTGTGTTTCATTGGTTTGTCTAAAATAATATGTGATGCATATATACAAACCATGAATGGATACTATTCAAGATCATTGTGATTCAGATCATTGAAAATGCCATAGTATAAATGCATCTTGACATAATAGATAATGATTATTGTGAATGATGATGCTATGACAAGACAAACAGTGTCTCTTAGAACAAAAATATTAATGTTTTATCTATTTGCTTGTTCTAAGAAATCAACAACAAAATCTTGATTTTAAGATATTAATCTTGCTTTCAAGGATATATGTCTCTAAAAAATCTTATGATTAATCTGAAAATGAGGGTACAAGAAGAAATGGGAATTGATATTTATGTACCTATAGCAAAGCTTAAGAGATATCATTCAAAATGAATGTAAAACATACAGTTTAGGAAAATTAAAGGCAAAGACTTCATTGTGATGCCTATATTAAGCTTTCAATTGATAAAACTTCTTCAAAATAGGTATCACTCAAAATGCTTCAAATTAATATACATTTGATCATATTACATAAAAACTTTATATTTCACATATATTAACATAAATGTGTAATTCAATGAAACTGCTTAAACTGTAAATCTGCAGAAATTGCCTCTTGGTTGAAATCAAATTTGACCAAGGGGCGCTTTGGTCGAAGTCAAGGTCGACCTAAAATAAGATTGAAAAAATGCTTATTTGTACATCATTTTACTGCACTTCATCTTAGTATCTTGATTCAAAATGTGTTTATCATATTGAAAACATAATTTTAGTGCATAACTCTCATAAAAGGTCAACTTATTGATTGTGACCTTAGAATCCTTAAATTATCTTGACTATAAGATTAAGGGGGAGCTCACACAAACTATCTTGATTATAAGATTAAGAATCTTACTAAACTTTGTAAACATCATTTGAATCTTGTTATGACCTTAGTATCCTTAAAATAGTTTTGGTTATGAAAAACAAAGAAATTTACAATATTCATGAATATGACATATATCTTGCTCGTAATGGAATTCTCTAAACAAATATGGGCTTAACATTCTGTATATTTGGTTAGAGATACATACATGTATTCTACTATAAGCTTAAAGGATTCTCATGTCATTTTTAGGGCTTAACATCCCTTGAAAAATGGATGAGAAATCAATACACATATGCCATGAGCTTAAGAGAATATCATATCATTTCAAGGCTTAACATCCTTTGCAAATGATTGAGAAATAAATTGTGGCTAAATTTGACAATAAGTGGTTTGCATCCCTTGCTTTTAAAACTGAATATCTTATTAAGGGGGAGCATCTAATTATCAAATTAAGGGGGAGAAATAAAAATTCATACTAAATGATTATCTTGGATATCTTTTTGAAAAGACAAAGGGGGAGAAATCATATAAAATTAAAAAAAAACATAAAATAAAATGAGTTTCATAATATCTTAGCCAACACACACTTGCAAAACAAGAATGTCTACAAAAGGTAAACTTCAGGTATGAAACTCATATGATTTATATTTCCTTATTTTATATTTAGGAAATGTTTGTCATCTTCAAAAAGGGGGAGATTGTTGGCTAAATTGACATTAGTATAATCCCTTTGTTTCGATGATGACAAACATTTCATTCTTGTGAATCTAACGTGCTACTTGAGTGTGCAGGAATAAGGTGGATGACAAATACTTGGAAGATCTATATGCTAAAATTGCTTTAAGTCATGAATGTAATCAAATGTAAAAACTTGTACACGTATATAATATACAAGTACTTAGACATCATGTAAATGAAGTGTTAGATCTTTCCTAGACAATCAAAACACTTAGATAGGTCATCCCCTAAAATAGTGTCACATATGCACACTCATACACACAATTAGTAATTAGTTTAAAATGTTGAAATAGGGTCAATCTCGGTCGACAAACTCCTCGACCGAGACACTCTAGGTCGACAAATTCCTCGACCGAGAATGACCCAGGTAGCTGTTAGACCCAGCAGACAAGGTGGTTGGGAGTTGGAAATGAACGTTGTAAACACTTGCTCCAGGACGTCCCTCGGTCGACAAATCTTCGACCGAGAAGGACTCTCGATCGACAAATTGTCGACCGAGATGAGTTCTGACAGCACTTTCAGAATTAATTAACTAGTCGTTGCTAAAGTAACAAAAGTATACCTAACGGCTAGTTAAGCACTTAGAACCCCCTAGAAAGTGTCTAGAACGTCCTTAAGCACTTGTAGGCCATTCCTATAAACAGGACATGCCTTAGGACACCTAAAGAGACAACTCTACACTTGTGATACACTTGAGCTTACACTTGCAATTGTCAATCTGTTTTGAGAAATTGAGCAACACTTGCATTGGCTATTCTTCTCCTTTCTCTAATTTCGTATCCTATAGGCTAGCATCTC